>WUAM01000319.1:1130158-1155199 GCA_024336885.1 Actenoides hombroni | reverse complement strand
GGGGTAGGGTATGTTTGTTTGGTTTAGTTTGTTGTTTTTTTTAAAGCCTGCTTCTTGCATCTTTGGGCTTTCCCTTTTGTTACTTTCTTTCAATCAGAGGTTGTTCGGGCTTTTTTCCCCATACAGTAATCTTCTGAAGAATTAATTGTCTCTCTTCCTCCTTTCCTTTGCTCTGCTGCTTGCCTATTAATTCTCACTGAGCTTCTGCCTTGAATTTTAAAGCTCTTCATCTAACCAACAAACCTTCAGTAACTATCTTCCTGTATGAGCTTTCTTCAGCTTAGGGTGGCTGAAGCCAATTTTTTGTGACATCCTTTCCCAGACTGTTTGCTGCCTTGCTGAAAATAATAGAGAAGCCAAACTTAGAGACTCCAGTCTGTTATTTTTAAAGTGAGGGATTTACGTTGTGCTTAAGAGTAGAATCACCCAAGGACTTCTCAGTCTTAGAAACATAGAATGCCTTGGCTTGGAAGGGACCCCTAAAGATCATCTAGTTCAACCCCCCTGCAATAACTAGGGACATCCTCAACTAGATCAGTTTGCTCAGAGCCTCATCAAGCCCAACCTTGAGAAGTTTTCTTTTGTTCCGTGAAGGTATAGAAAGTTCAGAAGACTGCAATGTTGTGTGCAAGAAGAGTCATCAAAACTCATAGGTTTACAGGGACTGGGCACAGGGGGGACCATCTGGAGAGATCACATCTTCCAGTTGTCAAGTTCTCAATTATTTTCATTCAAGAAACTGGTCACTGTTTGGTAACTGTTACCAAAGCCTACCTGAATATTTTGGCTTACACATCCTTTGGAAACTTTTCATCTCAACCATCAAGATAGGGAGGATCCAGCCTTGCCCGTTATAGTTTGATCGCCCTTACTGTTAAAAATGTGTCCATTCTAACTGGAAATGGTCTGAAATCCCATGAGCAGCACCTGCGAATCTGACAGAGCAGTGGTTCATGATCTTTCCCTGAAGTGAGCTCATAGTATATTTAACATCTGTGGACCAGTCGGGTTGCCAAGATTTCCCAAGCCTGCAGTGGGAGAGTTTGCGTTGGAAAGGACACCCCGCTTCTGTACTGCTTGCATACGTGCAGTTTTTGATGACTTTTAGAAACCAGTTAATGTCTTGATATATCCAGGTAGGTAGGCAGTGGATTTATTGTGCTTTAGAGTATTAGTGTAAACATGGCTTTGCTGTGTTCCTCATCTTCCCTCCCTGTAACATTCTGGCTCCACAGTTCCCGTGCTGTCCTAGAAAGTAGCATCTTGGACAGAAATATCAACTAGATTGGGGCAAATGCTGCAAGTATTTGTCAAGTGAAAATTAAAACCTGGAGCGTACAGCAGTTTGTGCTTGAACTTAAGGGCAGTTTAAAAAACAAAACCAAACCAAAATAAACCACTTTGTTGTTGTTGCTCTGAAAAGATTTGCTTCAAGTATGTTTGTGCTGCTTTAGATTGCTTCTCATAAACGAGAGTTGTGGTGGTGGTACTTGAAATAGCTTGTTATTTACCCAGGGACGGGGATTTGGAGGCAGAATAGATGACTTGTGCCTGAAGGTTACATGTTGTCTCTTCCTGGGTTTGTGAGATGCTTCGGGGGCCTCTGAGGCAGGATGTAGTGCAGCAAAGCTCCTGCCAGAGGAGAGCAGCTGAGGAGCTTTGGGGGGGTTCTGGGAGATGTGAACAGCGTCTGAACTTGTCAGGAGGAAAAAAAAATGTGAGCCCCAGAGGTCAGTCAGTTGTGTGGCTGCTGGGGAAAAAAAATTGGGGATGGAGAGCAGAAGGCTATGAGGGGATGAGAGTCAGGTACCTGTTTGCAGTCTGTGTTGACCATGGTGGTGCTCAGTCCTGCTTTTGCCAAGGATCGGGTGTCGAGGGCTTGCTTGGATGACAGCACGGACTGCTTCAGGGTACCCTGAAAACTAAGACAAGACCACGTTGCTTGCACTGTAAGCAGCTTAGTGCAAGCACTGTGCTCTCTACTTGCCTATTCAGGCTGTTTTAAGGTGCTAGGGGTGGTTTTGTGGTCATTCAGGTCTATTCTAACCAGTGTAGAAATAGACTGAGAAGTGGAAAGAAGAGAAGGGTCCTGATCCAAGAATTTTACTACGTCAGAAAAACAGTACCTTTGCTACTCTTGTGGTTTCTGCATTCAAATTACTTCCTCCTTAAGCTAACCTCAGCACTCTTGACTTCTATAGAGCTTTTGGATCAGTGGTGCAGAAGCACTCAATGTTTGTACTGAGATACTAGTGCGTGCAGAGCTGTTGTTCAACTGGGTGTCTAAGCTGCAATCCAGCACTCACCATTTTTTGCCTTCTCCAGGCTTACTGGGAGAAGAACATAAGACCTGGAGGGACGTAGAGAAGAGCCTCTGTGTTGGGTACCTGGATACAGTTCTTTGGTGTCCTCCAGAGGTTATGTACAAACTTGATTAAAAAATTCAAAGGTGTTAAGGATGCAGGAAGTATATAGGAACTTAATGCCAGGTTTAGGAAAGTGCTTAGTGATTAGTTCCCACTGGTTTTCATTAGGAGTTCTCTGCCTGGTCGCTGTTTTAAACCTTGCTAATCACCATCTTCCAGCTCTAGGTACATTACTGCATCCAGAAGTGTGTCCTATGGTGTTTATATGACAGGTTTGCACTCAAACAATAGGGATAATGTTTCTTCATTTCATAATAATGAAGAGGGTGAGCATATGAACAGTTATGTTCTTGAATTCTATGGAATCATGGACTACACACTTCAACTAATCCTTTGAATAGCACTTGATCATAAGTAGTTTGCTCAACTTCAGTTGCTTGGTTTTCTCAGCAACACCTGAAAGGGGTTCTTTTGTCTTTTTGAAAGACAAAAAACTGAAAGATGAGTGTTGTGTGGGGAAAAAACCCCAAAGTTTTGACTTTATCTTGTCTCTGCTGCAATGTCCTGTGAGTGTAAACACCGGGGCAGAGGGCATTTCAGAGAGCTGCCGTTGGTGCAGGGGATATTGAGAGGGAAGAGGATGCTTGAATTAATTTCCTCTTGCTGTGGGATACTCAACAGACTGTGTTCTGCATGGCTGCAATCTCACTGTGCTTCCAGTGGCTTTGGGAGGGATGGGATTAGAGGAATGGTGATGAAGATTATCCTGTCCTTGTAATGTTCGTGCTATGTCTGCATTGGAATAGTCGCTGTAATTATCTGCATACCCTGAGATTGCTTTCTTGCTGATCTCCTAAGATGGTGGAGTTAGCAGCGTGGCTTTTACACAAACATATTGCGAGTGTCGGACAAACCCCAAATTAGTTATGAGCCAGGAGGCTCTCTCTTTAGGCGGTGGGGTGAGATGCAATCTTTGTGCGTGTTGCTTTTCTGTGAAATATCTGCCTCTGGCCTTCAGGCAAAATATTTTGGTCCGTTCCTGCTCTCGATTTCCTGTAATGTTTCTTGAAGTGGAATTATTTTTTTTCCAATTTGGAAAGTGCTGTTTTGTTAGATACCCGTCCGTAACGCATTTAACTTCAAATTATGTTATATTAAAGTTCAGCGAAGCTGAATCTCTGTTTTTATTTCTCTGCCAGTCAAATCAATATCCTTCATCTATTTGCCAATGGGAGGCTGAAAAAAAGAATGGCTCGTGTAGGTGGTTGTGACTTGATTGGCACACAGGACAGGAACAAACAGGAGGAGATAAAGTCAGTGGTTTTCTTTTTTTCCTCCAGGTTTTCCAGTAGGGTCTCACAACGATGCACTTTTCATCTTCTGAGGAACACGTTGTACCATCGACGTATAATTTGTTGTCAGCTACAACAGAAGGCTCTTCCCTGGTGAAATAATTTAGGACCAGTTGCTACTGCAGGTGTCTGTCTTCCTCATATTATCCCAGTCAGACACAGTTGATGTCTCTGGTGACACCTGGATACGTGCTAAAAAGAAAAGTCTGCCTGGAAAGGGAAGCTTGAGTAGGACCAACTACTGACATCTCTTCCTGCTTTTAAGCAATGCTAAGAAAGTGTCTTCAGTTCTTAACATGATGGAGTGGTAGGAATTTATTATTGCTCTTTGTGAGCCAATTAAAGCTGAAATACCACTTTGATGGGCTGTGGAACAGAGAGTAGAAGCTAGGGTAAAACTGTAACATAAGTGGTGCCTACAGTCATAGCACCCAGTGGCAGTATTAGCGGAGGTGAAGATTTTCAGCAATACTCTGTGGTGCCCTAATTCTGCTTCTGTCAAGGTCGGTGGTGAAAGTCTCCCTGGCATCGTTTAGAGCAAATGTAAGCTAATGAAGATCACTTTGACAACTCCACGCTGTAAAGGTTGCTCACTGTAAAACTTCAGGCTGCTTTTTAAACTCATCATCTCCAAAGTTCTTCGGTTCAGCCACTTCTGGAGTGCCTTGATCTTTACATTGTAATTTAACGTTTCATTTTCTAATTACGATAGTAAACTGTCAAGCTGGATGGAGTCTTGCTTTGCTTTTCTACCTGGGAAGATTCTCAATGGATGAGAAATCCTTTTAAAGGTTAAGGTAGAATATATTCTTAAAGTTGAGTTCTTCAGTGCTAAGACTGCAGCGTAGGTATAAGCACTTCTTTAAGCAGCTTTAAAGATTAGTATGGGTACAGGTTCTTGGTTTTCTCAGTTTTTATCAGTGGCTGAATCCTGTGTTGTTTTCATTGGATTTGGTTGTTACTTTTGATTTGTCTACATGTATTTGAATCGGGAGAAAAAAAAATGGTGTTTCAAGATAATTAGATACATAAAACAGTCTTACACTGTCTACAGAAGAAGAAAACAAGTTTATAAGAATGTTTTACTTTTAAAATGACTCATTAAAGTAACTTATTAATATAGAGTTGAATTAGAATGTACTCCAAGCCATGCAGAAACTTCCACTTACTTGAGTGTGACTTAGAAGAAATATAAGTCTAAACTGCTCGAGAGAGTCCAGCGCAGAGCCAGAGATGATGGAGTGGAGCATCTCCCTGCTGAGGAAAGGCTGAGGGAGCTGGGGCTCTTTAGCTTGGAGCAGAGGAGACTGAGGGGTGACCTCATTAATGGTTATAAATGTGTAAAGGGCGAGTGTCAGGAGGCTGGAGCCAGGCTCTGCTCTGTAATGTCCAATGATAGGATGAGGGGCAATGGGTCTGAGCTGGAGCATAAGAGATTCTGCAGAAACATGAAGAAAAACTTTGTCACTGTGAGGGTGACAAAGCCTGGAACAGGCTGCCCTGGGAGGTTGTGGAGTCTCCTGCTCTGGAGACTTTCCAGACCCGCTTGAATCTGTTCCTGTGTGACCTGCTTTAGGTGACCCTGCTCTGGCAGTGGGAGTTGGGCTGCATGATATTCAGAGGTCCCTTCCAGCCCTTAACGTTCTGTGATTCTGAAATGGGGAGGTTGTTCGTTCTGGATTTGCAGTGTGAGCAGGGGAAAAGGTCAAGGCACGAGGAAATAAATGAGCAGGGACTGAAGATTCCTGCGCTGGCAACAGTCCTGCCCAAATGGATGGGAATCATCGTTCTGAATCGAGGACCTTTATCGTGTTCTAAGATCAATTTTCCTTTCGAATTTCTTTCTCAAGTTATTAAACTTTTTCTTAGCTAACTGTAATACCTTGCTAGATGTCTTTAAAGTGTTCTTTTGGATGAATCCACACTCCAAATTTTTGCCTAATTCCTACATTTTTCACTTCTGGCCACCTGATCACCCACAAATCCTCTTTATCCTAGTGAATTGTGAATACAGAAAGCTTCTTTTAAATAATGCTCTGTACGAGCACAAGATAATTATGTTTATCTATTTCATGCAAACCCAGCTTTCACACCACATTAAGTCGAGAAGTCAAGCATTTAGAAAAAGCAGTGTTAGAGCTGAACAGCAAATCTGTGGGCTGTTTTTACTGCTGCTTCACAAGTCTGCTTCTGCCAGCAGTCCCTTTACCTTGGGTCTTCCTCTCATTTTGGGCGGCTTAACTCCAAAGGGCTGTCCTTGAAGACAGTATTTTCCTGCTACATTTCCTCCACTTGTCTGGTTTCCAGTGCTGCAGAGTAACTTTTGTAGTGGAGAAAGCAATGACCTCTCTCGCTGGTTCTCATCAAGCAAACAGGAGAGGGACAGAGGGAGAGTGAGGATTTCCACAGCTCAGGGGGGTCTGCAGCTACCGAGCTTCCTGCGTGGGAGGGGGGGAAAACTAGTAACTCCCTTTGCTAGCAGCAACAATAGTTGGTTTCTTTTACTTCCCTGTCTGCGAAGGTTGAAAAGTGACTTGTTAGATTCAGCTGCTGAGGCTTTTTAAGAGCTCAGGAGTGGGGCTTGCTAGCACTTGACTTTCTAAGTATGTATTTGTCTGGCTTTATTGAAGTTCCAGTTTTGCTTTCACTCTGGGTAAGTGTAGAGCTTCAGCAGGCTTTCAACTACAACAAAAGTCATCCCTTGCTGAATTCAGCTGCTGATCAGGAGTAAAATTTATGTGTTTTGGGGTGGTTTTTTTTTGTTTTGACACAAAGACTTGAGATTGCAGCTGCCATCCCATAAATTTTAAGCAAGGCTGCTGAAGTGGGTTATCTTATGCTACTTTGTGAACCTGCGTAGAATGCAAGGGCTTAATGAGACTGGACCCTGTAGGCACATCTGACAGCAGCTTTTAAAGCTGGTGTGCATACACTGAAGAAAAAAATACTATGCAAAAACTAGACTTGTTTTTCAGACAGACACTACTGATAAATCACTGTTGGTTCACAAACACGGGGTATCTTCCAAGCTTTGAGGTGAGCAGCTGTGCCTGACAAAGAGCAGAGGAGTTTTGCCCTTTCACTGATAAATATGTACTTAAGAACTCAGGCTTGCTTCTGCTCCAGAAATCAATCACGAGGCTTTTACTCAGCCCTGTGGTAACATCTTGCTCGGTAATAAATGAGAGAGCTGTCCTGTAATGCCAGGGTTCTAACTCTGGAGGAGCATCCCTCTAACAGTGGTTGGCTTCTGCCTGCTCCCTGTATGGTCGCTCAGAAGCGTGAAGTTTTCTGCGTGTAATGCAAACACAGAAGATCTGATCCCCGCCGTGTTCACAGCAGGACTGTGAAGGTGAGAAAGCACGTGGCTAGAGATGATAGGCAGGAGGATATCAAACCTGGTGCTGCTTCTGTCTTGATCTTGGCGGGAGGAGGGTGAGGGCAGAGGCACTCTGCACTGGGGTGCCAGCAACAGCTCAAGGTTCTCCTGTTGGCAAGCAGATGCTGTTCTGGGATGAAATGCCTTCACCAAATGATGCTGTGTGGTATCTTTCTGTGCGAGAATTCTCTGCACCCAACTGTACTATGGGCTGCCCGAAAATCTGTTCCTTCTGGAAATGTTTCCATTTTGTACACACATTCTTCATCTGTCAGTACTTAAAATGGTGAAGTAGTGAGATCACAATGAAAACTCCAGAGCTGCTTGTCCTGGCTATGTCATTGCGTGTTGTATAGGATGTATTTTCACTTGTTGGAACAAACCTGTGCAGTATTGGACAGTTTCAGTATACAGTAAGCTTCCAGCTTATGTTGGTCGAAGAACAGAAAACAATTCCATGGGGGTTCTCATGCCTCCCTTAACAAAAGCTCTCCTCACTGGGGAGGACAGCCTGTGACTGGGCAGTGTTTATATCCTCTGCCTTGCTGCTGCTCTGTGACTGCAACGGTAGCTCGCTGGCTGACTTTGTTTCTATAGTGAGTGAGAGAGAGGGTGATTTTGTCGTCAGCTGTGTTTAATGTATCAGTTGGTGACTCAGATGGCTGGGGCAGGACTGTTTCATCTAGGAGCTCTTTTGGTCAGATCCATTCTTTAACTACTTTATTATGAAGTTTGAGGCATCGAGTGAAATCGAGTGTCTGCATCCCTAGAAAAGAATGAGTAAAACGACAGCCAATTAGTTATGGGTGGGTTTTTATGTTTATTTTTCCCAACCTTTTCTTTTTTTTAGTGCGCATCTGTGCTCTAACTAAAAACCATGAGTGGGAAACACACTGGCCATTTGGAACTGATTTTAAATGGAGTCACTGTGAAAGAGCTGAAGCCTTTTTTTATCAGCTCAAGTGCTGTTTGTTAGTTGCTGGGAGAAGAGGGAGACTGAAACTTGTGGGTAGCTGCAAGAGAATGCAGTGTTGAGCAGTTCAGTGTTAGATGGCCACTGCCTGGGCAGTCCATGCATGCAGAGCTCCAGACAAACCTGGTGTGCTGCCTCTGCCAGAGGGAACGGGGCAGGAATGGGAGCTATTGGCAGGAGGATGGGGAGGGAGATGGATCCAGTGAAAACTAGGTTTCATTCGAGCCTCTGCACCTTGTTTGGTGTTACCTTTGCACATCTTTTTCTCCCAGTCATTAAAGACTCAAGGTTCACGATGCTACAGAAAGAGTATTTCAGGAACCAGACAGAACTTCTTTTCATGGAATAGCCAGCCAAGCTTTAAAACCAGTGCTGCTAAAGGGTGGTGGCAGCTGCTGATCCAATCCAGGAGCTGTAACGCTGCAGAGCTGTGTTTGCCAGAGTTTGTCCAGATCGTACACAGAATGTTAGAGCACATCACAGAACAGTTTGGGTTGGAAGGGACCTTACAGATCATCTAGTTCCATCTTCCCTGCCTTGGGCAGGGACACCTCTCACTAGAAGGTGGAAGGTTTGGTCTGATGCCCTTTCCACACCAGGTGAGGCTGTAGCTCTGCGTTCTGCTCCTTGCTTTCTAGGAGAGGGGAGTTCAAGGCAGAATCAGTTTTGTGGTTTGGGGACTGCAGGCACTAGGGAGATAGGGGATATCCAGCTGGTGTCTTGTTTTAATGGAAGAAAACTCTTCTGATTATTATGGGCACAGGAGGATCACTGCTGACAGCATGCACTGGAGCCAAATCCTCTTCTGAGCTGTGTTAGTGCAGATGGAGAGTTACTGCTTAAAAAAGGTAAATAAATGAAGACATGAATTTGTTCTGCTGTAACAAAGCAGAATGTTGTCCTCTGGGTATGGTTTCTATGCACTGAACAGATAGATGCTCAAACATTTTAAATATTGAAATTTTATTAGTTTTGTCAAGGTGCTCATTTAGCACAAACTAACCAGGCAAATATGGAAGGTACCTCCTGCCTTTTCATGTGCCTCTAAGGGAGAGAATCCATCCTCGTGCAAGGAGAGCACTCGACTGCTTTGGAGCTCTTGGTGTTGGATTTATTGGAATTCATGATCTAAATTGTGTATTAGAATTATGGGTCAGTGTTGACACAGCATCTCCCTTTTCAATTTCCTGTCATTTCCCATCAAGCTCAGCACCAAATAGTTGGGTTTTAAACCACTGCCACACCAGACTGGACCTGAAGACTATTCCCAATGATGTTCTATCTGTTCTGCCAAGTCAATATTTTCTGTCTGCTATTCTGTACATACCTCACATTATTAAGTCCTTTTCCTTTATTACACCTCATTGTACCCTTCCTCCTGAGATAGAGCAAATATTTGCCTCCCTGGTATTGCAGTGAGACTGAAATACTAAGAAGTATCACAGTGATATTTATTATTTTATTTTATTCTTTCATCACTGTGTGATTTTTTTTTTTTCCTTGTGCCTTATTAAGGTGGATATTTGTATATGTTTATTTTAAAGCAGCCTAATTAGCCCTATCATTCTGCACTATGTGAGTCTCCCTCCATTAATTGCACGGCTCATTCCTTTGCTGTGGTCCTCTCTGTGTGCGTGTTCTTTCTGGGGCTACTCGGTGACCTGCGTTTCTTTGTTGTGTCTGAGTATTTTAGAAGTACAACAGCTCTAGAGATATATCACTTTGTCTCAGTTTTTGAGAACATGTGTTTTTTGTGGCATTCTTGCAGCGTATTCCTGTCCTGAAGGTACTGTGAGGATCAGCCCATTCTAGGGCTTGTTTTATTTACTGGAAACAGGAGAAAGCAGGAAAACAATGGAGATGTGGCTGGGTAATGAAACTGTGATCATGAAATTCATCCTCCCTACATTCTTGGTCTGGAGTCTCCTGCTTCCCAACATAAAATACTAAGAGGGAAATTAAATACTTGGTTTCTTTAAAATATTAATGCTGTTGAAATCACAGCTCTAAAATTAGAGGAGACTTAAGTGGGTCCTGTCATTTTAAGTGACTTATCAGGATTCTGAGAACAAACTTTCATCTTCACTAGATGGTATTAGATGGTGATTGGATCAGGCACCTCTTGTGTTGTGTGACCTTCCTCATTCTCTCACAGATCATTCACAACAACCACGGAATTTCTTGTGTGTTTTGGGCACGCAGTCGATTTGTCTGCTGCTTTCCAAAATCCAGGAATCCTCCTGGGCATGTGTTGTATGTTTGCCTTGATAGCAAAGTCTGTTTCTTCCTTATTAAGGAAGTCAGGAATAGTCTTTGGCTTTCTCTACCTTTCTTCCATTATTTTCTGGATATCCATATCTAAGAAATGAATGTAATATGAAGTGATTGGCTTGTCATATCTGTCTTGATTTGTAAAGATGCAGGAGACTTTTTTCTGCCTTTTTAAGTATTTGAAACATCAAATCTGTGTGAACCAACTTAATGGGATAGTATACCTAGGAGTGCACTAAACTTCCTTCAGTAGCTGCTGAACTGTATTCAGATTGAGTTCCTGGCTTCAGCCACTTCACGTGGTTGTTCTCGATAGGCCTTTTTTCATTCTTTGCCCAACAAGAATACTTCCATACCTCCCTCCCTCCCAGTTTATTTTACCTAAGTCAGGAAAGTCTACTCTGGAAATATAAGCTTGAATGTAAGCATTTAGAAGTGCTTTGATTAATTCCATCACCCTTTTGCAATTTGGGATAAAACAAAAATAAATTCTAGGTGTTTTCTAATGGGCATTTGAAGTATTTCTGTGCTTTTGGTGCAATACTGCATTGGAGAGTTGCTGCCTGGGTCACATCCCTGGGAATAGAGGGATTATTTTGAGTGAATACTTCCCCTCCTTTCCCTATTGCCCTTACAAATTCATCTGATCATTCTTTCAAATGGACTGACCTAGAGGTAAGTGTTTGCTCAGCTCCTGACTGCCCTCCAGAAGTGACAGTTCCACAGGAGATTGCAGGTGCCCCTCAGTTTGGAACATTGGCATTCGAGTGACAGAGCAAGGGAGGAAAATGTTAATTCATAAACTTTGCAACAGAGTTTGGAACCAGATTCAAAGTTAAAGATGCAATATCTGATAGGAATAAATATTGTCTGGTGCCTTCTTGCCAATGCAGACTTGCTGTTGAATGTGGATGTCTGTGCTGGGCAATGAGCAGCTTGACTCCCTGACTGTGGTGCACAGTTAAGGCTGTTAAAGGTGAAAATGAACTCATGGCTGTTCTTTAAAGCTTGGTGTATCTACAATGGGCTCAAAAGGAATTATGATGTCTGCGTAGAGTGGGAGGACTATTTCTTTTTTTAAAAAAACATGCCTCTTCTTATTGCTTGTGGAAAGCTCAACTATGAGCTGAAGAGGTCCAGAGGAAGATTCCAGCTGCAGAACAAGGCATTTCGGATGCTATGTGCAGACACTAAGGCTCTTCCTTCCGTGCTGGCTGGAGGTGTGAGCTGCGGAGAGCAGAAATGGCTGCAGTCATTAAGTAAACCCTTTCATCTTATTTGGTGTGTGGAGCATCAGCCAAGACAAGCAGAGTTTTGTCACATAAAAAGTTGTCAGCATGTATTTCAGATGTAGTTTGTGGAGTCTAGAACTCGGACTGTGTTTTTTCTTGTGTTTCCCAGCCTGTGTTGGTGTGTCTGCTGGTAAGTTTAAAGTTTGTTTGCTTTGTTGTTTGACTTGAAAGAGTGTGGTTTACATGCCTGAACCTTTGGAAGTATCCTAAAGCAGAGGTGCTCAGAGAGGATCTCTGGAATCCAAGCTATGTAGGATTTCCCTGTGTCTGCCAACTTGGGGCCAGGCAACTGCCTTAGGAAGAGAGAAAGATTTTTTTTTTTCCACTAAGTGTTCCACTGATTTTCCTGGAGACTGTTTGCACTGGAGATTTCCTTTAGGTTTTTTTTGTTACCTTTTTTTTTTTAATGGCAGACAGGGCACCTTTGACAAAATATCCCTGTTCTTGAGGCGCTCACAAGGAGAAAAGCAAAGTGTGTTCGTGTGGCAGTGAATGAGCGCGGAGAGAAAAGAACTGCAGGGGAGTTCTGCTCTGCCTTTGTGTTACGGGGATCAGAGGCTGACAAAGGCAAGGTGGATGTGGAGAAACATTAATGAATAAAATGTCACCTCTGAAAGTCATCCCCGTCTTCCTGCTCTGTATCAAAGAACACACAGGAGTGCTGGATGGATAGCAGCACTCTCGTTAAGTGGAGTGGGGAATGGAGGGCTTTTCTTGGCCTTTTAGTTATACACAAAAGACAAAAAAGTTGTATTGTTGCCCCTAACATGAGAGCATGGTTTGTTTGGTTTGGGTTTTTGGTTGTTTTTTTTTGACTGTATTCTTTTTCCAGTGCGATTGCACCCTTCTGAAACTCTGGTCAATTCTCTTACATTTATCTCTTTTTTACACTTATCTCTTCCTTGTCTGGGCCTGTTCTTGCCATCCTTTTATTACAAACTACTTGAATTAGATATCCTGTGAACTGCAAACTCAAAAGACTTTGTGTGTTTCTTTGAGGTATCCACCCTATTTATACTTACCATCACTCTTACTGTTTTTCCCTTGCTTGAGTCCTGGGCATCAGCTGCGGATATAAACACCAACAACAGACTTTTTCCAGTCTGAGCCAGTGTGGGAGTGGTCTTGGTTGACCCTTCAATGCTGAGTTTTAATTAACTGGAGCAACAGGCTGGGCTGGTGTCAGGTTAAAATACGCATTGTTCTCCATCTTGAGCTCTCTGGCTCTTTCCTGGTACATGGATAAAAGCAAAATGCTGTCCTGCACATACAAGAAGATGAAAAAACAAATCTCAAGTGACAGTTAAACACAATACTCAATGCTCTACTGGAAAACACAACACTGACGGGCTGGATGAGAACCCCCCACTACTGAATGTCCTCTTTGCACGCAGGGGTGAAAGCGCGTGCCAGGTAATTAATGTCAGTGGAGTGACTCCAGGTTTACACTGGTGTTACTGAGTGAGAAACCATGCCCTTGATCGTATTTGAAGTCTGGCAAACTGAAAACTTTTCTCACTGATTGCAATTTCAACATTTGAATTAAAATCATAAAGCTTCATTACCCCTGCTGCTCTCACTGCCCCATCCTCACAGGTTTCTAGGGACCTGAGGGGCCCCCCTTTCATCTTCTAATTGAGGTAAAGGGGGATACTTTTTCTGCTGAATCCTGGTTTTGCTTGCTTAAAAGCTCTTCCTTCAGGCAAAAAGTCTGTGCAATACTCCATTAACACCAAGTGGCAGGGGGTTTCTTCCCTCTTCACGTGGGAGAAATCACAGAAGAAAGGGAATAAGCTACTTCTGTAAAACTCTGGAAGTGGATGATAACTTTGCAATTTTCATCTGAGCATATTATACACACATGAATTCCAGAAAAAGTTGGTATTTCTTTAAGTTACAGTGCAAGTAATACAGGAGAAGATATTTGGAAGAGACTGAGTTAAACCAGTCTTTGACATTTTTGTGGTGTGCACTGCCAAGTCTGCTTCCAGTCCCTTTGTCAATCTACCCTTTGGGATTTACATACCTTGCAGAGAATGCAGAATGGGCTTAACTTCTTCTGGATACTTTTTTTTTTCCCCTGTAAAAGTCTTTGCTGTTCATTAAAAGGATGCTGTACATGAACAGTTAAATTTCTACATCTTTATATTGAACACAACTTGTCTGCGTTTATTCAACCCTGGGCCATCAGCAGTTGGGGAGGAAGTTCTCCCTTCCCGCACACCCTCCCTCTGAAGCAACCTCTCTGCCCTGTTCAGGCAGATGGATGCTGGAGGTTCAGCCTCGCTGTGTGCTGCCAGCATGGCAAGAGTCAAGGGAAGGGAGTTCTGGAGCTCCAGGCCATCCCCAGGGAGCGGGTTGCATCAGGCCCTGGCGTATACATCTGTTTTTCTCCATTGCTGTGTCTCAGGGCATTAGCAGAGAATCTAAGCAATTTTAGCTATTCCCAGGAGATATCTCTGCTTTTCCTTTTAGCAGACAAAATGCTTCATTTTTCCTAAAACCCTGAAGCATTGCAGACTTGAATTTACAGAAATTAGTTTCTTAAACTGAAATTAGTTTAAGTCCATGAATTTTGCAGAACTTGAGGAAGCCATAATGCATAAATAAAAGAGCAGTTGAAAGAAGTTGAATGTACGGGACCAGTGAGCAGGTTTTCTGTGGAATTCTTTGGGGCTGATCTTTCTGAAATGGAATAATTTAGCAGCACATAATGCATTCATATGCAGAGTGCCGTGCACATGTTCCAAGTCACTCCCTGCCAAACCCCTTTGCATTTCTTTGGGAAGGCAAGGAAATCTCTTCCAGTATCATAGATGGGGGAATTGCCTTGCAAAGTGACTTATTTAAAGCAGAAAGGAGCATCTGTACCAGAGACAGTACTGGTATATGAATCCTCACTGATCTCTGCTTACAGTTCCTGAAGCCAGGTCCAGCCTGAAGAGATGCTGGGCGTCCTGTCTTGCCTTTTCTTGCCACCCCTGTTGTTGATGTAAACGTGTGTTGCATCCAGTGCAAGTGATCGTGTGAAATAATACATGGAATGGTTTGAAAGGCATTTGAATTGGTTTGGGGTTTTCAAGCTCGCGTTTCTGGAGCTGCACAAGTGGTTTGTTGCTGTGTACAGGGGAGTCTCCACACGTATACCTTGTGGGAAGCACCTCGGGTGTATCAAGAAGCAGCTTGGCTTTGCAGTGCCCATTCTGAAAGATGTCTGTATTTTCTGGCAATTTAAATGCCTTGGAAAGGTATCAATCCTGTTTATCAAGGAGAGGAAGGCAGAAGCACTGTGTATGTCAAGCATGAAGTAGTAATCAAAAAAATGTATGTAGCTGTAGCAAGGGTCGCTTTCCTATTTTTGCAGTATAGCATTGGATTGTAAATGTAAAGAAGTGCTGCTTTCTGACTTACAATGTTTTGCTTTTTAATTAATAGCAACACCATTAATGCCAAGCACATGATGGGAATGCTGCATCGTTCTTTGCTGTTGCAGTGGCACAGGCTTTTGTGGACACCACCCTGGCTGCATTACCCCGAAGGGAGTAGACACACTGTAAATACAAACAGTGCAGTGTTCTGCAAGTACAAGAAAATCTAGCTGGTGCATAAAGTGCTCTGCAGCAACAGAGACTGCCCCTTTGGCTTTGCAAGGAAGGGCCCTTTCCTGAGGACACTACTTCTAGTCCATTGATGGAACAGCAAATTGAAGAGATGCTGTAAATGGAAGAGATGCTTTGGGAGCTCTAGCTGTAGTTCTGCTTGGCAGGACTATCTCCCCTTCTGGGTCTTTCATGGCTGAAGTTCTGGCCCATCCTTCCTTATCTGCTTCTGGTAAAGCTTGACCAAAACTGCCTCCTGATTTTTTTACATGAACTTTGAAGCAGCCTCTTTAAGCAAGTGAACCTAGGTGTCCACTCTGCATATGTAGGATGTTTTTCCATTTCCCCTCTATGCGCCTAGTAATCGTTTGTACCACGTGCACAAGAGAGCAATGGGAGACTGCTCACCCTGTGATGAGCACTGCGTGGTGTTTAAGGTTTTAGCAGCCAGGAGTTGCTTTGCTATTTTCTGGTTGCAGTGAAGCAAACCAAATATCCATAAATGTAATTAGGGAACTTGGCAGTGGGCGGGTCACTGGCCGAGGCTGGGGGGCAAGCGCAGAGGAGGTGGGATGTGTGTGCAGACATCTGACTGTTGGCAAGTTGTACAGAACAAGCCTCAGGTGTTTGTTGTAAGTTGGTCGTTTTCTATTACCTAAACACAGGGAGTAAGCCAAGGATTTGGTTTGGTTTGGGTTTTAGATGGGTTGTTTTGGGGTGATACTGTAGTGCTGAGCCTTCTCAAACGCCCGAACAGTGAAAAGATCTTAGCGCTCTGATCTCGTAACACTGTCTTCATAACCAGACTGAAGGTCTCCAGTTGCAGATTGGTGTATTTGTTTACTTTCACCTCCTGTTCTGTTGTTGCTGTTCATCACATTGGTGTTCTGTTCGCAAGCCTTTTCAGGATATTTTCTTTTCTGATCCAGTGGAAGTGTCGGGCCACGTTTGGTTCTCTTCAGCATCGCAGCCTTCCCTCGCGCCGCTCTCCCCGCTACCTCCTCTTGCTCCTTGTGTTCACCCAGCATCCTCTCTGCCCTAGTTCTGCTTTCCAAACTCATTGCTTCTGTGCTTTTTTGCATGGTGTGTTCCATTGATTAACTAATCCAGAATGAGAAAACAAATCGATGTTTGCGTATCTTGCTTATAATGCACAAAAATCTATCGGAGAGAACGCAAGATCTGTGAAGCTCTTCGTTAGCTCCCTTGTAATGCCACAACAAAAGGGCATCCCAGAAATTCGGGAGGTAGTGCATTTAAAACTGATCAGAGCGAGCGCAGATCTTACTCGTGCCACTCTGTCTTGAGGCATTTCAGGAAAATAACTTAGTAGGCTTGGCAAAAGATTAGACATTTGCTTGAAAATCCACAGTTAAATTATGTAGGATGAAGTTCTAGAAGAGCTATAAAGCTGCCTGCTTTAGGCCATCAGCCAGCCATTCATTGCCTGGGGTTAGGCACTGCCTGCCTCCCCAGGAGCCTTGTTACTGCATCTAATGATCTGCTGCTGGTTGCTCGGGCTGTCCTCCGTAGCCAGCTCCTGTTGGAGCCCGAGTGCTGGACAGGCTGCTCCGTTGTTTTAATCCAATATGTTCCTCTTACTTGCGTTTACCTAAGTACACCAATTAATTGGTCATCAAGTTGTTCAGGCTTTTCATTAATGGGGAACGTGAGTGATTTACAGCCCCGGGGAATAATCTATCAGATGAACGGCGGAGTTTGGTCTCGCTGCTTTCGGGAAGGCTCGGGGTGCTGATGCTACTTGCATAGCAAAGAGCCACGTTGCAGCCATTGGTATTCAAGCGGTGTTGCCCAAAGGGAATTTTTAAAAAATAATTGTGGCGTTTTATCCTTTTCTTCCCCCTCTTTCCTTAGCGCTCTGCCTAGACGATGATTTTGATGGAGACGTGTGTGGCACCGGGCTCCCTCCCCCTTCTCCGTGTACTTAGGCTTCTTGTCACTGCAGCAAAGGGAGGCTGGTGCTGTGAAAAGGGGGAAGGTTACGAGATCACAGCCCTCATAAATATCAGATGAAAGCAGCAGGGAGGAATTTCGGTTGGGAGTAAACGACACAAAGCTCTGTGTTGGTTTTACACGTGTGGGGGGAAACCTAAACAATCAATCTTTCTGTGCTGACAATTGAATATTTCTTCCCTTTGCTTTCCTACGGTATTTCTGTTTCTATGGCAACCAGGGATTTCTGCAGGCTGGCGAGCTCTCCCACAGCAAGCCCAGGGAAACAGGTGTTGGCCCAGGCGTTGAGTTCTGGCAGGGATGCTCCAGCTGCAGCCTCTGGAGGAGGCTTTGGCCCCAGGTCCATAGGACGCAGCTTGTGCACGATGCTCTGCCGTTGCATCCCCACGGTTAGTGCGGCGTGTGTTAAGGACCTGGGCTGAAAATTGAAACCAAGCTATGAGGACTTCAGTTTAAGAGTGTGTGGTAAACACACAGAAGGGCTCAGAAGGCCGTGACTTGTCTTTCGTAGACACAATTTCGTGGTGTAGTATTTTAAGAAGGTATTGGTTTTGCTTTTGCATAAAGCGTGGCTCACTGTCGTCTCAGACCCTTCCATTACCAATCCTCCAGATTGTTTCAGGGATCCAAGTTGTTTCTAATAAGCTGCAGGTAATAACCCAGCACACGTTATCTTTGGATGTTAAGGTGTGTAAAAATTAGACTTGATAATTTAGATCCGTGAATTGCCGCTGGAGTAAACAGCTTGGGCAAGGAAAATCAGAACAGGGCTGTTCTGGTTTTTATGTATCGTCGGTTAAGAAAGGAGAACTGCAAGCTTTTCTTGGGCCTGTCTCTGGAGGCAGCCAGCGAGCTGTCTTGCTGACGGGTGTACCAAGGGGAGAGGGGAAGCTTTTCCACGAGCGTGACTTTGGCAGCGCTTGGATGGGTGCAGTGGTCCCAGCAGTTGTGGGCTGACCGTGGGGAGAGGTGCTGTCAGCTTGGCTTCCCTCTTCCATCCTGCCCCAGTGGCCTCGGGATCAGAGCCGTGTCCTGACAGCTGCTTTTACTGTGAGGCTGGGCAGAAGGGAATGCATTTAGCAAATCAGGCCTGTGAATTGGAGTCACAGGACTTGGGGGTTTCTTTCCCTGTGTGGAGAAGGGCTTCCCCAGGGCTACAAACTACCACTCCTGTGTCGGTAAGCAATTATGGTGGGCTCCAGAGTATTTCCTTGCTGCTGGATACGTTGCTGAATGATGGGAAGAGGAAGAAAAGGGTTTTCTTGCCAAGTGTGTCCCTTTCCTTGCTAGCAACAAGGAAACTGTAACATAGTCACTGAAGGGAGAAGTTGGATTAGTACAAAATGGTATACTTTGTTTTCTTGCTGAGGGAAGAAGGTAAAATAAAACAAGGGGAGATTAAAATAGATTGTGCTTCTCCCAGCACAACATTCGGTAACATGAACATTTGAACTGTGAAGAACGAATGGTGAAACTTGTAATATTGAGGAGAAGGCAGCTACTGAGCAGCAGCATGGGCTCACCTCCTCCCCTGTGCTGTCCAGCCCGATGCGGGTTTGGAAGGGGCCGGTGAAATGAAGGAATATTGATTCTTCTGAAAGGGCTCAAATCTGAACAGATATCCAAGTCTCTTCAGCCTTGTTCTAGAGCTGTTACTGAACATCAGGCAGCTGTGCTGTGGCAGGATTGAGAATGCTCTCAACAGCCCTAATTGCTGAATTTGAACCTATCTGTTTCTGTTCCGAGGTCGAGCTGGAGGCTGGAGGCCACTGGTGCCTTTTGGTGGAGTTTTGTGTGTGTGTTTTCTGTTTGGGGTGGGGTTTTTGTTTGCTTATGGTTTTGGGGGTTTGGTTTATTTTTGGTGTGTGGTTGGTTTTTGTGTGCTTTTTTTCATTTATTTTGTGGGGGATTTTTGTTCTTGTTTGTGGGTTGTTTTTTTTTTAATTTTGCTGGTTTTTTTAAGAAATAATTTGAAAATGGAGCTTTAAGGTGAGATGTGATTGTTCTGTTTCTTCTGTGTTCCTATCTGATTGAAAGAGCAAAAACTTAAGAGGTCTGAAACCACCCAAATGTAAATGAGCTTTCACTGACAAGCCTGTATAATTGGGGGGTTTATTCAGCCCCTTGTTCAATACTCCTCGATCTTAGCACGGTGTTTTGAGCAGTTTGTGTGTTCTGCAGGTCACGCTCAGAAACGTATCCATCCACAAATGATGCCTTTAAAGCAGCGTGTGTCTCTTCACCCTGCGTGGAAGCAGTATGAGCAGTATGAGTTTCTGCTGGGCCTGGAGGGCTCCTCGGGTTGAAGTGGCAGGGTAGAAACCATGAAGCTGGGAGCAGAGTTCTTTCAAGCAGAGATGATTTGATTATGATCCTTCTGGATGTCCTCACTCTGCCTGGGCCACGGAGACGAGGATGAGAACAGAGGGGATGGACGTGGTGCTTGAAATAAGCTTTGGACTACGTTCTCATGACAGTGGAACACATCAGTAGGGCCTGTGATTTCTTCCTTCTGAGTAGAAAAGAGATTCAGGTGCTGTGCTGGCAACTTATCCTCCTCTTCCAGTCACAAATGTAAAAGAAATGTTCTTTTGCTCCTTGTACACCTGCCAAGATTAGAGAGCCCAAGAATTAACCCAGTTTGAGTGCTCAGAGTTGCAGGAGGATTCAGTGCTTGTTTTTGCTGACAAAACCTTGAATTAGGGATGTAATCACTTGTTGTCTCATTCAGCCATCTGCACAGGGAGGTACTAGGGGTGTTACTAGCACTGGAAACATTTTCAAGTGATTGGAAAATTGAAGCTGGAAGTTCAGCAAGGTGTTTTGTCAGGCTCACCCCCAACACAAGATTAAGTCTGTCTGATCTTCACAGGAGCAGCTGCTCTTTTTTTTTTTTTTGAAGTCCAATGCTGGAGCCCCATTAGCTTTCCCAGACAAACTGGTCCCATTGCTTGCCTTCATTACTTCTAACAAGAGATTTGTAAACATCTCCCTCCCCTCTGCTGTGGTTCTCCACACTCACTGAAAGTACCTCTAGATGCTGTCCAAGTTTTGAGCTTTGTGCTAGAGCACGTCTGACTTGGAGGTGTCTGATGTTTCAGTAGGGATTTCTGAATGGCTGTTGGGAACGGCTCTATTTACAATACAAATTAAAACACCACCACCACCAAACCAGGGCATCTCTGAAATGAAACAGCTTCAGAACCAGAGTTGATCAGGCTGCCTGACAAGACAGTGTTGAAGGCATCACTGGAGTCTAGATATCAAACCTCTGTTACTCCTTTAATCCGTCGGTCTGTTACACAGCTAGGGGAAGAAATTAGTCTGATCCTTCACAAATCAATCTGTGTTGGCTGTTACTCGTTTCCTTATCATCCAAACACACATAGGTGGTTTGTCTACCAACATGTGCTATCACTTGAGGAAGAATTTTAAGTTAAACTCACTGATCTATAATTAGCTGGCATTTTGTTTTATTTTTACAGAAGTACTATGTTTGCCTTTGTGCATCTTCTAGATTCTCATCACTCCTCTATTTTTTTCAAAGGAAATCTTTAAGAAAGCACCAGTTCTGAGAATTTCCAGGACTGCTGCTACCTTCTGGCATGTTTCACATCATCACACGTCATCTGTCAGTCATCTGAACTCACTGAAATCTGCTTTTTGGGAATCCTTTTTTAGGTTTGGTTTTTTTTTTCTGTTCTTTTTCCATGAGCTGGGAACTCTACCACTTGATGGTTGCCATCATTCAAACTGCTTTCACTTTTAATATTCTCAACCACTTCCACTTCATTTGGTGAAATTAAAGCTAAAGAGTCTCCTAGTTGTTCTCATTTGGTATCAAAAAAACCAGTTCCTAAGATATTTCTTTCCAAGCTTCTTTTTTTTAACAGTTGATGGCTTATATTACTTTTCCACCAAACTGGTGTTCTTATCAGTGCAGTTATCCAAGCGTTGATCGTGTTTCTGTCATCTAAGTTAAAAATATTTCTGCGTGATTGATCTCAGTCCAAAGGTAGAAACCTCTAAAGCTAAGAGTGCTTGGACAAGAAATGTGGTTGGCAGGGCTGTAACAGGCTGGGTCATCAGGGTTGCCCTTTTCTCCTCTTGTTTTCACAGCTGTTAAAGTTGCCCAGAATAGGGAATATTTTCTGCTAAGCTTCAAATCGTCTGGATGAGGGATGATATAGAATCATAGAATCACTAAACAATGAATCTGGGGGAAACTTGCCCTCCTGCAGGTGAAATTCAGCACCCATCTGACCTCCCAAGGAACAACTCCCAAACAGCACCAGGATATAGAACTGGTTTCTACTTGTGTGATGTAGCCAGCTATCCATAGGTTAAAATAAGAAGGTAATTTAGCTCTAAGGAATAAGTGAGGATGAAATGACTCATGGGCTTTGCTCACTGTTTTCCAAGGTTGGATTTTTGGAAGCAGAGGAGTTGAACCAAATATGAATGAAAGGGGTTGGTGGTTGGACTTGATGATCTTAGATGTGTTTTCCAACCTTAATGCTTCGTTGATGATTCTTGCAAGCAGTGGGGCTATTGGAAACATCTCTGTTGTCGAGCACTAACACAGCTTTCGTTACTAAACACTCCTTACTGTTTGATCTGATTTCGGTTGAGTATTTTGTGTTCCAGAAGGAGCTTGTGCCTTCTGTCTCTGTCTCTCTCCACCACATCCTTGCAGGAAAGTGAGTGCCTAATTAGATTTCATGTTCCAACCTAGGAACAACCTCTGGTTTTGGCTGCCACGTGACAAAACTGTAGCGAGAAGGTGAGGGGGAGATGAGAGAAAAATAGCGCTTGAGGCAGATGCTACAACCATACAAAGAAGAGGAAAGAAATGGGAACATGTTATCCTTCTCTAATTATTGCAGCATCATTTAATATCTCCCCTTTCTGGGAGGCATATAGTGAGCTACAGAGTACTCAAGGCTTTCATTTTAGGCTAAATATGAACATCCTTATTCTCAAGAGCATAGAGCTCTCTGAGCCTTCTCAAGGCACAGAAGGGATAAAGGCAGAGATATTTAGAGTTTGATAAGGACTATCTCAGACTGCTTCAGAAGATCCTAGGTATTCAGCTCTGTTTTCACCTTTTCCTTCAAATAATGGTCCTGGTGTGCTCTTTGATCCTCTGGCAGCTAGGAAGTGCACCCATTGCTGCCTGTTAAAGGTGACATGTCAGTGGAATTACAGGAACTTGATTTTAATTCTTGGCTGAGAAATAACGAACAGCGAGTTTAGGGAAAGCCTGGCTAATAAGAGACCTTAAGCAATGTGGGTTTTTAAAGCTGTGCTACGTACCTTTAATCTTTTTGAAGATTATAGGGTGACAGGATTTTCTAGAACTGGGCAGGAATGTTAAAGCAGTGTGTGGAGATCAGCTGTGAAATGACTACTTTTATCAACACCTCTGAAAGAGACCTCCCTTTATGCTGTTGGGAGATAAGCGTAGGTTGTACCTGGGAAGTTAAAATAAATGCTAATTGTGTTTGAGAATTACTTGTGAAACTGCTGCTTATTCTATTGCTAGGGAGTAAAGAAGGGGTAGAGGATAGAACTGTGACTCTCAAATGGTGACTGAGCTAATTGACAAAACACAGTATTAGACTGTGCGTGCAAAAATGTTTTCCTGTGCTTTGTAACAGATCCCTCTAGTTTACAGCAACGGGCTTTGTTTAGAAACAGCTACGGCTGCATGAGAACTTACATCACCCACCCACATGGTTGAAAACAAATGCATTAAGATTAAGGAAAAATGCCACAGTTGATCCTTTTTAGCTGCTTTCATAATACCTGCTGAGGTTGGTTCCCTTTGCTTGCTGCAGACACCAAAAAGCAAATATGCATCCTGCTGTCACCCAACACACACACGTTTTCTTGGTTATGGAGGAAGTGATGCTGCTCTGGCAGTGGGTTGAGATGTTTTCTCCCAGCTGACAGTGCAGGACTGCAGGTCTTTTGTGGTGGCATCTCATAATTTTCCTGCTTTTTAATCTGGGTCATGGGCAATAAATGTGACCGTTCTGGCTGCCCAGTTAAGGTCTGGTGCCTGTGTGGGCGTGATGAATGGGCTATGTGGGATACTCAGCCAGCCTTGAAAAGGAGGTGCTATGGAGAATAAAAGATTTGGGCCTCCTTGTGGTACGGGAGATGAAGGATTAAGAAAATGGCTTGTTCACAAATTCTACCTGTCTCAAGGCCTGACAAGATGGGGACCTGGCAGACTGGCCGAGCCGAGCTGCTTCATCTCAGCCTGATGCCCTGAAGCAGACTTGCCAATGCAGTCCCTTTGCTCTCTAGAGAAGCGGTTGCTGTTCTTAGCTCTCTTTCCTAGCTGTGACAGAAAACAGCCTCACTTCCAGGTTTGTCCTTCTCAGTAAGTGACAGAGGCGTTTTTGTGTCCGTTGATGTGTTCTGTTGGAGGCATAATCTTTTTGCTCTCTTTTGCTTCGCGTACCTTGTAATTAATTCTGATGGTGAGAGACCCTGCGCCTCACCAGAGTGTTCCAAATGTAGGTTAGTATTCAGCTACTGGGAAACTGCCCCCCCTTCTCCGTGCTTTTCCTGTCTGGATGGATGTGATTGCCAGGAACTCTGTGCAAATTCTTCCCTTTGGATTTTGTGGCTGTCCCAGGAGCAGGTTTTGCTCCTGTCTGTGCTCTCCCATCCTGGGCAGAGGGAAGGAAATTGCATTCTGAAGCCTGGTTTTGGTTAAAAGAGCAGCATCTATAATAGCTAAATGTTCCCCATGGACCTTTACAACTGTCAGGGAAAAAAGAGTGTGGTTTGTTGTTTTGGTTTTTTGGTGTTTTTTTCATGAAAATTCTACTTCAAGCATGTGCCATCTGAACAGTGCTCCTGCTCCCACCCCTCCCTTGTGTCACCGTGCCATCTGAAGAGCTTCATGAGGCTCAAGTAAGCAGGAGGCTGCGAGATGTGGCTGTCAGTATCCCCATAGGTGGAGGGAGCTCTTGTGACAGCAGGAAAGGAGAGCACAGGCTATTTAACTACCTATTTGATTGGGTTTAAGCAGATACACGAGGTCCAGTAGCTTCTTTTACTGTAAGATGCCCATGACACCTTTAGTGCAAACGCTGTGTCAATGCTGTGAACCCCTCCACGGGTCTCGGTCTCTGCAGGAGCAGCATCACCTGCTAAAGGTGAGAGCTGGTGCCTGCTTTTGACCTACTTCTGAAACTTGTGTTTCTAAATTCATCCCATAGCATTCGTTCCCCTGGAGCCAAGCTGAAGTAGAAGGTCATTACGCATAAGCCAGTTAGTAGGGAAGGGAGGAAGTAGCGGATGGCTGATGTTAATGCGTGATGCAAAGTGCCATGTGCCACAGAAATTTAAGGCTTCTGTGTGGGGGCTGAACTTGGTGCTTCCAGGCACAGGAGCAGCAGCAGCACCCGGGGCTGGGGTTGGAGGAGCCAGGTTAGCTTTTAAAGAATAGTACAGTCGAAGCTATGCGGGGAGACGGGGAACTAGGAGGAAAAAGCTGAGGGTGTTGCAGAGGTTACAGACTCGTCTAGTTGAGGAAAGCTTCAATTATGTTTTGTTTCTGCTGCTCAGTGGAAAAGGACCTGGAGGTGTTGGTTGGCGGCCAGCTGAAACTGAGCCAGTGTGTGTCCAGGTGGCCAAGAAGGCCAACAGCATCCTGGCTTGGATCAGCAATAGTGCGGCCAGCAGGACTAGGGCAGGGATCGTCCTAACAGAAGGGGCACTGGGGAGGCCACACCTTGGCATACACGACTAAGCAATAATGGAAAGGAGGAAAAAAAATCAGCACCTTGCTCGGTAATTTTCCTGGTACAGTTAAT
>WUAM01000319.1:1070459-1130058 GCA_024336885.1 Actenoides hombroni | reverse complement strand
TCACTCCCAGCAGGACATTGAGGGGCTGGAGCGTGGCCAGAGAAGGGCAATGGAGCTGGGGAAGGGGCTGGAGCACAGGTGTGGTGAGGAGCAGCTGAGGGGGCTGGGCTTGTTCAGCCTGGAGAGAAGGAGGCTCAGGGAAGACCTTCTGGCTCTTGACAGCTCCCTGACAGGAGGGGGGAGCCAGGGGGGGGTTGTTTTCTTCTTCCAAGGAACAAGTGACAGGACAAGAGGAACCAGCCGCAGATTGTACCAGGGGAGGTTTAGGTTGGACATAAGAAAACATTTCTTTCCTAAAAGGGTTGTCCAGGGCAGTGGTGGAGTCCCCATCCCTGGAGGGGCTTTAAAGCCACAGAGATGTGGTGCTGAGGGACGTGGTTTAGTGGTGACCTGACAGTGGTGGGGGAACAGTTGGACATCAGGATCTTTGAAGTCTTTTCCAAGCTAAACGATTCCGTGATGCTTTGGTGCTGGGAGATCAACCCTGTGTGATTTCTTTGGTTTCTCTCTTCTGCACTGATGTCTAGTTTAAAGAAAAAAGGAAAACAACCAGCAGAAAGCTGCAGTGACGTGGCATGATGACACAGTTATGTTTATCTGTTTTTTCTAGTGCAAACTACTAAAATAAAAAAAAAAAAAAATAAAAAAAAAAGGAGGATGTCTGCAAGGTGTAATAAACACTTTCTATTGATGCACTGGGTTAGAGTTTGAGCTTTTTTATGTCATTACAATAGAAGTCCTGATCAGGCATGTCTCTACACAGGAAACTACTCATTACAAGCAGGAGAGCACAAATGTAGAAGGTAATTTCGCTCAGGTTTTGAGAGAAAGATAAGTGGTTTGCAGGGATTCGGGAGAGAGCAAGCAGTCTAACGGAGGTACAGGTAGGGAGGTCTGGCATTCAAAACCTATCTGGCTGATTAAAGAAGTATTTTCCCATTTTTCTGTTGTCCCTGTTCATATGAAGAAAATAACAGGGCACGATTCTTCTCCGATGGAGTTCTAGGTAGATGTGTATGCTCTGTTACATGGAGGACACTGGTTAACTTTGGGACTGGAATCACAGAGCTATTTGAAGCCTATAAACCCTTCAACAGAACTGCTGGGCCACAAAAGCAAATCCGAGACCTGTACTTAGTTGTATTTTGGATGCGAGATGCAGAAATAATTTGTGATTTCACACTTGAAAGTTCCATACATTTCAAATGCCAAGGCAGTGAGAACGGTGCCTGTATTTTGTACTTGGAGCAGAGACGTGTGGGACCGTAGGGATGGTATAACCCCCTGCTCTGGGACAGGCAGAAGTAGTGGGGAGCTGTGCACTGCATTTTGGTACCTTTCCAGGTGTCAGAGAACTTGGAGCAGCTCTACAGCTGTTCTGTAGCTGGCCAAATTGGTCATCTTCTTTGACCTACTTCTCATCAAATAAGAACAGGTTCTTCTCTAGGTGGAAAATAGGCTGTGATCTACACTCAGGTTTTGACTCTGGCTGCTGCAGCGTGGCTGACAATAACAAAATAAAGTGTTTTTAGCCTCAGTTACCCAAACTTCACTTCCAAGGCAAGCTACTTTTACCAGTGTTATTCGGTCCCTTTTCCCTGAGCATTTCTGAAGCAAATAGCCAACTTCAGCCAAATTCTACCTAGGGATTAGTCTTGGGTACAGTTTTGCAAGGTGGGGGGGACACAGCAGGTAGGACAGAGTCACCCGAATTAGCTGGTGCTCAGCTCTGGTTGGTTCTGCTCAGGTCAGTGAGCTGCTGGTCTGGGAGGGGAGAGGGTTGTTCTGTAATGAACTTGTGGGCACGTAAGGAGACAAAAGGGACAACACTTCAGAAAGCTTTTTTTATTTTCCTGGCTATCAAATCATGGTTTTGGTGGCTGGTTGTTCCTGTTGTTGGCATATATTAATGATGCTATTAGTTCCCTACTAATTCACTTTGCTTCAGGCTGTTACTTCAAACAGCCCTTTCACTGTGAGCCCCTTTGAGAAGCTGTCTCCTGGTTCAGCAGCCATAGGTGTCTGGGAGGGCTTTGCTTTCACTGTACATGTTCCATGCCAAAAAGTGGGATGGTATTTGCTGTGTTTTGGTTTACAGTCTTACAAGGCACTTCTTCTTGCTGCACTCCAGAAGGCTAAGTCTAGCTCTGAAACTACTTCTATAGCTCCTTGCAAATCAGCTCCGTATTTAATACGGTGCAAGTTAGCATGTAAATATTCAGATACTCATCTGTGCAGGGGCTTTGAGCAGGATATACCCATCCTCACAAAGACTTTTGCACAACTGCTCCAAAAAAAAGTTCTGTTTTGCTGGTACACTTCAGGCTGCTGAACTTGCTGGTTGCAAGTGCGTGGAACCAGCAGTTTTTAAATGAAGGCCTTTTGAAATCTTCCCAACAGTGGAGACCTCTGGCCATCTGTGGCTTCCTGATGAAGTCATACTGGTCTTGAGGGTATGATTCCTTATTTAAGGTCATCAAAGTTAATGCTGTGGCTGAATCTTTCATAGCTGCAGTTTCTCTGAAGTCCACTTGGCTCACCTTATTATTCAGCTTCAGCCAAATCAGGGAAAAAGGCAAGGGAGTCACTGGAGACTTCTCCTTTGGATTGTGCTGTACTGTGCCATTCAGCTCTGATCTTCAACCTGGTGAAGTCATGTTGAAGTTGTATTTTTCCACTGGCTTCAGCGAACTGTTGCAAAGGAATTTTTTATTATTATTATTAAAAAATAAATAGAAAAAGACAACAGAAAACTCCAACAACAGAAGAAGAAAAAAAAACCAACCCAGAACTCAAATCACCAGCAAGCAAAACCAAAATGAACTCTGAAGACTCTCCTTTTGTCTCCTCCACGTAACTCCAAATAAAGAATTGAGCCAAGATAGCTGGGTCTCGTTAGCCTTTTGCCTATACGGTTTTTGGGTGTCTGGTCAGAGACATTTAAATGAGTAGAGATCTGCTTTGATCTGCTTTTTTTACACTTTGGAACAAATCGGGTTGGTGCTTTTGCCTTTTTAGATGGAGCTGTGTCAGTGTTTTTGCTTCAGAATATATGCATCTATTTCAAAGCCTGTGCTTATTTGCAATCCCAGATTTGTACACAGTTGATTATTTCCTACCTGAATGAAAATCATCTCAGGCAGTATCACAGATGCAATTTTTATTGCAAGACAGTGTGCATCTATAAACGTATTTTCAGTGCGTATTTGTACACAGGGTTTAATGGTTTAATTCTGCAACGAGAGCGTGCCAGAAACGACTGTATTTAAGAATTGTACACCTGGTATCACTGATTTAGTCAAGATCGCTTCCGAGTTCTGGGAAGAGTTTTTGCTGTTTGCTAACTGATTGGCATAGAGGCACTGGTGCTGTTTCTGCAAATTTAGACTGTGCCTTCTTTGTTGTTAAGGCTCTAGCAGTACTATAGCAGGTGCTTAGAGTACAGATTGCTTCAGTGCTCATTGCTGAAGTAGACAAGTCTGAAGATCTTGTACGTGGATTTGGCAGATAAACATTTAAGTGGCTTAGCAGAAAATTGTGGTAGCTGTATCTCCCAGATCCAGGAGCTTGAAGTTACTCATTCCAAATGATATTCACTTTTTTTGTCTGCTTTCTTCAAACAAGTGAGGGTAACAGCTGATAGTCCCACCATCCCCTGGAGAGCAGAGACCTGGTTGCAGGATGTGTTCTAGGTAGTAAGTGTTAAAGTAAGGAAAAAAAGTATTCTCTCTATCCTCTCTATCCTTGTCATTTCAAGAGCTGGGTCATTTGACTGAAATGGGGCATGTCTTTCATGGAGCTAAATCTTCTTCTGGTTATAGCTGTTATGGAGGAGGTGATGGGGCAACTGAGAAGTGTTTTGGCTGAATTGAACAATGTGGAATCACAGCAGCGTGAAGCAAACCTGCCCGTCCCCGCTTAGCCCTCGGATGGAACATTTAGACAGCTGAATTTGTGACACTGGGTGAGGAATGCAAGAGTTTGGCTTTGTGTGAACATTCTACATGAAAAGTGCTAATTTCTGCCTCCGTTTTGATGTGCTAATGATAGCGGTGCTTTTGCTCTGCTCTGCTGTCAGTTAAGCCTGTAAAGCAAGGTTACTTGGGTTGTCTGCAATGTTGGAATAAAGGTGGCTCTACCTACCGGCTGTGCCTTGGGGGCTGTTCAGTTCTGCACAGCTTGAGGGCTTGGGGTTTGGTTTGCTGCTTGCAAAACAGATCAGGAAAACAGCTGATGATACCTCTCTGTGGTGGCTGCACTGGTGAACTGAAAGACTGACACTGGTAAGGAGACCTCCTCTCCTCTGGTGGATGTGTCCAAACAAAACATTTCCCTTGAACCAGAAACTAATTTTCTTTGTGCAGCTGAGGTTGCTGCTCCTCATGTTTGTCTACATGGAGAACGTTACCCCAGAGAAAAGAGAAGGATCCAAAGCAAAAATTTAGAAGTTTTTTTTTTTTTTTTCAGCTGCTAAGAGTAACTGGTGCTTCCAGTAAGAGCACTTGTCTAATACTGGAGCTTGCAGCACCCATTTTGTAAGTGGGAAAGGAAAGCACAGACACCCCAAATCTCATCAGCACCAGAATGTCCTTTCTTTCCAGGAATGAATCCTGCAAACACATGTATTGTGCCTTCTGGTTTAAGATTTCTCACCTGAGTCTTTATTATGTTTTTATTGTCACAAAAATTGTCTTTTCAACCCCTGCACACCCTCAGCACCTCAACCAGCCAATCCTCATTCCCTCATTTTGGTTTCCCAATTACTTGCATCGGCAGGAGGTTTGAATGATGATTTTTTCTGAATATTGACAAATTCTGCAAGAGTTTCAGGGTAGGAAAACAATAGATTTTTGTGACTCCTGAGTTTAGCAAAGCTTTACTGGCTTAAAGGCTTTGTAAAAATCACTAAGAATTAGGATTTGATTCTCCTTTCCATTTGTAGCATGTGTGGAGTCACAGCTGGGAGTACAAAATTGTCAAAAGCAAGTTTAAAACCTCAGAGCATTCAGCAGCATTATTTGCTGTTTGCTGGTTGTTCACTCTTGCATTGTTGCTGCTTTGTGTATAGAAATACGATCTCAAGTTGTGCCAGGGCAGGTCTCTTTTGGACATTAGGAAAAACTTCTTCCCTTCCAGGGCTGTCCCAGGCTGCCCAGGGCAGTGGTGGAGTCCCCGTGATCCCTGGAGGGGTTTCCAAGCCGTGGAGCTGTGGTGCTGAGGGACACGGGTTAGTGGTGGACTTGGCACAGTTAAGTTCGTGGTTGGACTCCATCATCTTAAAGGTCTTTTCTGACCTAAATGATGCCGTGATTCTGTCTTCTGCTGGCAATCCCAGCAGCTGTAGAAAGGGCTAAAATTGCAGTGGTGCAAGTCAGTGGTGTGGCAGGGGCAGCGTGTGCTGCTTGGAGGCAGCTGCTCTTGTAGGGTGTGAACCTGTCCTCTCCTAGGATACCCCGGGCCCTTCCTCATCTGCTGAGGATGTGTGTGCGCTGCTCAAAGGTTCCCAGGAAGAACTGCAGCATCAGCACAGCGTGTCTGTCTTAACCCTTGGGGGAGAGGGAAGAAATTTCTCTGCAGAACATGTGCTGCAGAACAGCTTTGCTCCAGCAGACACTGAAATCTCCTTATAATGCTCTGGGACAAGTTATCGATCTGTGAAGCAGAATTTCCATATCCTAAAAACTCAAGTGAATTGACCTGGGCTTTGCAAACCAGAAAAAGGAGATTTGCTGGAGATTTTTAGAGATGGAATATAGCATTACATTTCAAAATGAGAACATTTTGATTTGTGGGAAGTGTTAGAAAAATAGATAATTTTCCATTTCCACGCTTTGTGGGATTTTCTCTGTTCAGCCTGGGAAACGGTGGTTGTGATGTAAAGTGGGCACACTTCTTAAAACTCCCTGGGAAACCGGTGCTGGTTAATTTGAAAGAGTTTAAAGTCATTGCTATTCTTCTAGCGCTATCAAATTGTCTCCGAGGAATTCTTGAATTACCGGCTCAAGTCGTTGCTTGAGTGCACTGAGCATGAGGATGTTCCTTGGGAAGCGAGAGCTGCTCCTGTTCCTGCCTTGTGCAGAGGTAGAAGAAACCTTGGCTCTCTTAATCGCAGCTCGGGTGACAGGGGAAGCTGATCCCTGTTCCTGATGGCCACGGCTTGTCTGTGCCTGTGGAGGCAGGGACGAGTTCAGCAGGCAGGAATGGCTGCAGCCGTTTCCCCACGTAGCTTTCTCTTCTAGATGACACTGAAGGCTGCAGGTGGTGGTGGCATGTGGCAAGCTCCTCTGGAACCTGCAGCGCACCGACTGAACGCGGTGCTGTCATGCTGGCTCTCTTCCTCCCAGCACCCCATGATGGGCTGTCTCCAGAGTGCTGCTTGCTAACAGCAGCTGCTGGCTGAAATTTTTATCAGGCCTGTGGTATTCTGAAATTCAAGAGTCTTCGGATAGTTAAGATCTGGTTATTTAAACGGAAAACAAAACCCCAACAAGCAAGCAGGGGATGCGTAGTGTGGGGTGGGACCTGGAGAAGAGAGCATAGCAATCTTCAGGAAGAGAATGCTGCGTGCTTAACGAAGGGCAGCTCCATGTCCCGAGGCATCGTCAGGACATTCGTGGTTCTCTGTTATGTTCCCTTATAGCCCCAAATGTTTCTGTAGTCAGCCCTTAAATGCCTAGCAAAGAGGTCTTTGCGGACTGTGTTCCAGTGCCCGCTTTGTGTTTGAGTTACTAATGAGTAGGGTCAGTGTAAGTTTTTTGTGGGCAGGTGCACGAGCAAATGCTTCCCAAGCCTGTTCAGGTTTTTGCTGTAGAAGGAGTCGTGCTGTTGTAACTTTGTGTGAAAGGGCAGCGCTGCTCTGCTGCCCGCCAGCATCCTGCAAGTGATGGGTAACACTGGCAGAATGGGGTGAACTCCTGTTTGGTGCTTCTGGGTTCTGTTTCACCGAGTTGGCGATTGCCTGGTGTCTTACTCAGAATGCTGGAAAGCTCTTCATGCTTAGCAGTATTTTAAAAAGCAGCATACCGAGGGATTAAGTGACATTTCTGCTTGTGAAATGGTATTGAAGCCGGGGACTCGCAGGAACTCCTGCGAATGCCACAACAGGTTCAAGTCCCAGGCTCTTTCCTGCTCTGCTCTATGACAGTAGCTGGGACCAGAGATCATGGGAAAAAAAAAAAAAAATCACTGTTGTTTGATTTATTTTGGTTTTTGGTATATATTTGAGTTTTTACGATTTCTCAGAGAGGTCAGAGTTTTGCTTCCAAAAGGAGAAATGGAAGGGAAGGATCTGCAAAAGGAAGAGCAACAAGTTAGCTTTGGGTCCATGCAGAAGCCCCCTAAGAACCCTTGAATCGTCCCAGCACTGTTGGGGCAAAGGGTGTTGAAGCTGGTGAGAGCTCTGGGGTGCTTCAGTAGGAGCAAGCGGGAAGGGAGGAAAAGGGAAAGCTCAGGCTGTAGCCTGTATTTTACCTTGTAAATACCAGCTGTCCTTTCCACAGCCCTAGAAGATTTATCAAGTGAACTCCCCTCTCTCCTCATGCATAGTTTTAATAGGTCCACTTGTATTGCAGGAAAAAAATGCAATTAAACCTCTGCTTTCACTCAGGCGCCTGCACAGTGAGAACACTTGTTCATTTATAGCAGTGGCAAGGCCATTAGTTGCAAACTTATTTCAATCAATTTTTTTCTCCATTCCTGGTTCTATAGTTGACTTTTACCTGAAATGTTCAGCTCCATAAATTAAATTTAAGCAGTCATTTCTTGTTGGTTGTTTTTGCCACCTAGGATTATCAGTTAAGAGGGCAAAAGCACGAAGATTGCTTTCTGCTACTATTTCTTCTTCATTTGTATTCTGTGTGTTACTGTTAGTATTAGGAAAAAAAAAATATGGAAGAATGTGGAAGGTGAAACCTGGAGCTGTCACTGCTGGTGACAGGTGAAATGAGGGGGGGATGATACAGGTTGTGGTCAGTGCAGTCTAGCAGAGAGGGAAGGGAGAGACAACAGAGTTGTTTCAATGGTAGATAATCCCTTCAAGCAGTATTAATTCAACTCAGAGTTTTAGAAAGTTGTATTAATATCATTCCTCAGAAAATCTACTATCAGAGGCCCCTTTTGAAGCTAAACCACGTTCTCCGAAGACATTGAGCCGTTGTCCGAGGAGGTTTCGAGCTCTTCCTGCATATGTCCTTGGCTACTCTTATTCACTTACTTGCCTAGCTAACTCTTCCTGGTGTGTAGCTTTAGGGAGGTCTGCAACCAAGCCCAAGTCAAAAGCTCTTGGTCTTTGTCTCACCATGGAGTGGAAGGTAATGCTTTTCTTGCAGCATTACCCTTAATGCCAGACAATTATTTTTTTTCTTGAAAGGTCTAAAAAATAGCACAGATGACTTTTTTCACATAATCTAAACTGATAGCAAGTATTGACCAAATAAACATTGCCTCTTCCAGAAATAGTGCTTTTTCCCTCTGGAAAAGAAATCTGGCTATTCTTCTATTTGGGTTTCTTTTCTCAGGTAGAATTTGAAGGGGAAATGACTCACCTGCTGATTGCTAGATCTCATCCATGGGTTTAATGCTGTCACCTAAGGAGTCATCCGAGCCATCTGTAGATGGGTCTGTCCCAGGATTGCACATTATGAAAGCGTTTCCAACATCGTTTGCCTTTCAGGGAATTTGAAATCTAAATTGTAAGTGAAAGCTTTATAGATCCAGGCGCTAAAAGTTCGCTCGCTCGTGAATGCCAACATGACAGCGGAGTGTGCACGGGAACGCAGTCCCACAGCAGAAAAGAAACCACCACGTTCTGCAGTTATACTCCGTATATTAAAGGTGAGCAGAGCTGGATGTTCTACCAAACTGAAGGATTACTGTCTTGCTGCTGAGCTGTAGAGCAAGAGGGGGATCAAAGAAGTTTGGTGCCTTAACTGCTAGGGAGCTTCTGAGATTGTGAAACCCCAGAATCTGAGAAGGGAAAACATTCAGCTGGGAATCTGTGCTCTCTTTTCTGGTGCAAATGAACCTGTCTGAAGTCAAATAAATGAATGATACAGGATCATAGCCTATGGTTTATTTGAACGCAGTGTTTAATACCTTAGGAAAAAGAAACCAACCCTAACTCTTTCCTCAAAAGCAGTATTTGTCTTGAAAATTCCTATTTGCTGTTGTGTGGTGACCGTTTGCTATCTCAGGGGAAGCATAGCCACTGCTTTCTGGTTCTCCCGGAGTAGCAGCACAGAAAGCAGAACATCGCTCCTATAACCTGCCTCCCTGTAAAGAGGGAAGGGTAAAGGTGGTAGTGGTATGAACCTTGCCAGTCAAGCTTTTGCTAAGGCTTTTGCATCATTCATGCAGCGTGTTACCTGGGGGAGAAGAAGAATGTGACTGTTTTGAAGAGTACTTAAAATACCTAATGATTTAACTTACGTAAAGTCTGCGTAGTTTGAGTGGAAAGGAGATACACAAGTCTTTAGACTACAAGTTACTTATTTTTTCCTAATCTGGAGCTGTCAGAGTCTACAGTCTGCTTCCCTGTGCCATCAAATAGTCCTGTCAGAAGTAATCAAAGCAAACACTTGGAGCCTCGTATTTAAAAACCTGTGACACCTTCATGAATGAGACTGGCTTACTGGTGGGCAGGGAAATGGAAACGGAGTGAATTGATAGCAACTGCTTTTTTATTTGCCTAGTAGGTATAAACTTACTGGGTCAGTATTCTAAAATGGGGAATTAAGATATCAGGGACTTTGTTGTTAAAAGTATCATATGTGTTACCTCTCTGAATGGATTCCACCAACCTACCAGGGTTGCATACTGGGATGTGACTGCAGAGGAGAGATCCTCTAACACTTGCACGTAATGCCTGACTGGTTACCAGAGAACTCCTGTCCTGTGGTGCCCTACTGCTGCCTGTATCATCAGGACAGCAATGGAACCAAAAAGGGAAATCAGAGCTACGTTCAAATGACGTGGGCATTGGTTTTGGCCAGTGCAGCTTCTAAACTGTGTTTTGGAAACCAATTTATACCAAAAGTAAAGATGGTCTGTAATCCTTCAACTTTCCCCTCCCTGCAGTGTCCCTTTGGTCAGACACAGGAAACCAAACAGCAGGTAAATTTAGTGTTAGCCTAGCAAGAAATCTTAGACTAACATTTGGCCTCCTAGCATTAATCCTAAATCTCAGCCTCCCAGCACATTGCCAGAATTCATTCTCCAGGGGAATCCATTGATGCTGCTCACTGTGGACTTTATCGTGTACAGTGGAATACAAATTCCAGAGAAATGAAGGGGGTTAGCACAATAACAGGAATTTCTTCAGATTCTGGCCATCATTTAGGTCTCTGGGGTGCTATGATAATACAAGTACATGAAAAGTTGCATATTCAGCTGGGTACAGTTTTCATCTCTGGCAAAATGAAAAAAAGCTGAATATCCACCCCAGGAAATATTTTTTGAAAAGACCTGGGATTGATATCTTAGCCAAAAAGACTTAAGACTGTTGGAAAAGACTTTATACTTGCCCAAAAATGCTGCTGCTGAAAGGCAGGAGTTTTAATAATTAAAAGATTCAAATAAGAATATAATTATTTATAATCTAATGATGTCTCTTTACATGCTTGTGGTGTGGGATATTGAGCACATCACACTTCTTTAAAAGTTACCCAGAAAAGTAACATGACTTAAAATACCTTAAAAATAATAATAAGGTAAAGAATTGGTGGTTTGGTGAACTGTTTTGTGTATCTCCTGGCAACCTTTTCAACTTATCCCATGTTAGACAGCAACCAGTATATATAATAGCCTAAGAGTTCATGAAGGCCACAAAGCTCATTAAAAGCAGGCAAAGGCTTTTTGGTCTGTTGTAGAAAATCACATGTTAGTGGATAGAATTGTGTGACCTTTGTAGGGGCCTAGAAATATGCTGAGCTAACTGAGAACTCATACAGTATCAAACCAAATCCCCTGGTAGACACACACATTTCATGTATGCAGATTTTCTTGAGAAAATCTTAAATGGCTAATGGTAGTTCAGAATTATTTGGTTTTGATTTTTTTTTTTTCCTTTTTCTGAGCAGTCTTACAGGAAGGTTTAAGATTGCTATCTGAAACAACAGCACTCAAATATAAATGCACTGTGGACCAGTAGAAGGAACTAATCCTCATGAGTGATTTATACTTCTCATTGACTTATCCCTGTTGAGATACTAGGTATTTGAAGTCTTGCTTGCACTACTGTAAGTAAATCATATGAAGAGAACTGCAATGTTTTGGTCATAATGAGGAAAAGATTGAACCTTTGAGCTGGCTTCATTTTCATAACAGTTCCCCAGCTTTATGTCTGAAGACTTTAAGTGCAACGCGTTACCTTGGGTGGATCTGCAGTGAAAGGTTGTAGAAAGAAAGAGTTGTGATAGTGTGGTCCACTGGGATTTAGCAAAAGAACTTAAAAAGGACTTCAGTTATTTTTCTGTGCTTTGACAGTTCTGCTACAGCGTGTCCTGAAGATTGTTTAAAACCATGTTATTGTCCTATAAAACAAGACTTATACCTGGTGTTGTCAACAAGTTTGTGCCGTGCTTCCTCACGTGTGGCTTTTCACGCTGCGAAGGAAAAGCAACAGCTACTACCAATCCAGGTGTGATGTAGATCAACTTCTGAATTTGTAGTTAGCAGAAAGAGGATAGGATCTCTTTTACTAGCTAGATGTGTGAATATACTTTTTGTGTGTGTTTAAAAAAAAAAAGTGAGCTTTCAAAGCCAGGGTAAGAACCAGTGTGCTTTCTGTGCATAGTGTGCATCAGCTCTGTTGTGAAATTCTCCCAAGATTCAATGGGGGGGGGGAACTCTAAGCTTGTAGTAACTAGTAAAGGTACTTCTGAGTTACTAGTCTGAGATTATTGACGCTTCATGTCAAAACAGTAACTTCAAATTTGAGAGAGTCAAATGGAAGCGTGTGAAATGAAGGGGTTTAGAGCAAGTACACTTACTCTTGTGTTTCTCATTGTCACTTTCCTATCTGTTAAATTCTGTATAAATTTGACAGTACTGGAAATCAGATCCTATTTAATAATTGCCCGGTTCAATCAGTACTGGCATGCTAGTCCACTGACTTTATCTAAGACATGAAATCATGTAGTCAACACTTCTAGTATGGAACTGGATGGCTGAATGGAAGATTGATGTAAGCGGGTACACATTTCATTCGCTACTGAATCTTGCAATGTTGATTGAGAATGTGTGAGAGGTTTAATCTGAAGTCTAGATTTATGGAAATGTACTCAGATGCTACAAGACTTTACAAGGTACTCATTACCTGGATATACTGGTTGGGTGTTGTTGAAAAACTCTGTGGGTTTGAAAGGTGGTGCTAGGGACGGACTGCTTCGGACAAGGTAGAGTAGTAGATGTAAGCCAGGTTATAGAACATTTCTGTAGAAGAAATGTATTAAATGGGCATGTCTACTGGACATTATTAGCTTTTTTTATTATATCCTTCTGCTGTATCAGACTGGAGGTGGGTTAACTAAAGTTAAAGGATAATTCTTGAGATCGACGGGGTTTTTTTTGCCACCGATGCTCTCAACATAAAACCAAGGAATGTGCTAATACAGGTAGTTAATCGCACACAGTTGGAGGAGGATAAATTTATCAGACTGGAGGAATTAGGACTTTGAAATATGATGAAATTAAAAAAAGAATGGGATGCAATTTAGCATTAGAGTGCAAGGTCATGCATCTCAGGATTAGTATTTTTTTGCTTCAAGATGAGAAAGCAGGTTGGAAGAGACAAGAAGCTGTTGGAGCTTTAATACTAGGAGACTGAGGTGAGTCTCTGAGACTTGCCCCTGAAAACAGAATGTAAGGTGAGATGGTGAAATCGGAATGCTATTGAAGAGATCAGAAATTATTTCATCTGGAGTATTCTGTAAAATTATTGCATCTGGATTAATCTGTACAAAACAGATACTCCTTCAGAAGAAAGATTATTTCAGCACATCAGACGCAAAGAAGGGCTCTAAGGGTTACTGGTAAAATTGGGACCTTTCCCTGTGAGGGGATTGCGAGCGTGTGGCTCGCTTAATCCAGAGAAACAGAGCCTAGGAGGTGCTCCTTGGGAAGATAGACAGAGACAAGGAAAGGAAAGCACAGAATGCTCTAGGCTAGAAAAAGGAAGAATTGGCCAGCCCTTCACTGGCTGTGAAGCTCCAGAAATGTCATCAGAGGACTTATCATTTCAGAAGAACAACCAACAGAGAGGTGCCCAGGATCAAGACATGTTGGTTTAACTCGCTTGGCAATTTCCAGTGGCTGAGGCACCTCAGATGTTTTACTTTCTCTCCCTGTGTAGGTATATGTAAGCTTCCTTTTTTGCATCCCTAGCTCTCATGTTCAGCATTAAAGTCTGTTGCATCTTTGCGAGGACCATCCTCACAACCCCTGTTCCTTGGATGAGATTTTTCTTTGATAAGGCAGCCTCCCTGGAGGACAGTCAAATGTTGCTGAGGTGAAACTGTGGTTTGCACAAACTCCTTTAGCATTGGAGTGTTTTCCTAAACATCAATAAGCAGTGTTTCACTTTTACGCTATCCTGTCCTCACTATGGTGTCTTGCAGCCATCCCAAGAAAGCTATGATAAGATCATCCCTGGTGACATAGGCAAGAGGAAAATTTTTCACAATGAGAACAACCAGGCAAATGGTGGATTCCTTAACTTTGGATTCTTTACGGTTCAGCTGGGCAGGGTGCTGGGCCATCTTGTCTCAACCATGATTTTCCCCAGAAAGGTAGGACCAAATGATCCTTGAGGTCCTTTCCAACTTGAAGGGACCATGCCATGAAAATGGCGTGTTACCAAGGGATGCAATGTCATTGGTCACAGCTCTCTGACACAGGCCTTGCTATTTTCTTCATCAGTCAATGTACATTAAAGAGCCCAACAGCTCATTTAGCTGATTATCTGCTAATAAATGCTGTAATTTTTACTTCAGGCATACAGCTCATGCTGTCATCATGAGTACAGTGTTCCCAGTGGCTGCTGTCAACTCTAAGGAAAGGGAAGGTCACTTTTTAATAGCTCATACTTTAATTTTCTTGTGTTCAGTGTTGAATGTAGTCAAACTTCATGTTTGCAGCAGTACTCACTCCAGGAAGTGCTGTGGCAATTAGCTTTACATACGTAAGAAATCTCACCGCGAGGGCTGTGCTGAGCTTTGGTGATTTTTGTGAGGTCTGGAACCACTGAAGTGTAACTGTTTCAAAAGTTAGTAGCATAACTAAAAGTCAGGTCAGATGTGTTCAGTAAGTCAATCTTCACGCTGGTCCTGCAGCTGCATGCAGATGATTTATGGTTGTATAATCTCTCTTCCTCTGAGGAAAGACTGGAGAGGAAAGGGGAAAGATTTCATTAAAACATAACCTGACCTATGCAACTCTGGTATAGCTTTTATATTTGAAACCAAGCCCACTCACCTTGATTCTTTTTAAGCTTTTTTTTCCTCATAAAATTCTAACTGCTCGTTAAATATTGTGGGGTGGTTTTTTTTTTAAGTTCATATTAATTAGAGTATCTGCTCTGGGAAACTCTATTAGTTTTTGCCACAGATGAGTGTTTTCAGATATAGTTAAATAACATTTTTTTTCATCAGGGACCTCATCGTCAAGTTTCTATTCATTATCTAATCTTAAAATAGTCTTAAACTGCTGGAAATCATGCTGTACAGTCAAGTATCACAATTTTTCCTCCCTGTGAGACAGTGCCTTCGAAGAAAAAAATAAAATAGCGTTGGTTGATAGCCTAGTGAGAAGTCTGTCTTGTCCCAAAGTGCAGAATGTGATTTAAAGCAGTTATGCCTCCTGGGTACAGCCTGATGGGCACAGTTGCTTCCAAGGGAAAACACTGTACTGCAGTTCCTTTCTCATCACTGGAGTGTCAGTTCAGCTCACGTGGCAAATATCGTCTCTGCGAACTTAGTGCTGCTATCCCCTGTTTGTGCGGCCTGGCATAAAGACACGACCACCCCTGCACCCTCTGTTTCCAGCTATCCCTCTGAAGGTAATAGCCAGCAGCTGTCAGACTATGGTTGAGAGGTGGAAGTCATCCCAGGAGCTTCTGGATTCTGCAAGTGTGTGTGGATCCTGAAAATGGTTGTGTGGATTCACTGAAAGGAGCAGTTGGTACCAGTGAGGCTTGTTCACGGCTGGGAAGGTGTTTCAGGGAAGACTCAACATGTGCTTGTCCTGCTCTTGTGTCTCTTCTAGGTAATGTCTAGCAGGTGTCTGACACGCTTCAGACAGTCTTTGGTTTCTAAGGTGACTGTAGAAGAAATTCTGTTGTCTTTAGATTTGCCACTCTCAGGTATGTGCTGGTCAGGTGACTGTGAGGGGACTCTGTGTGTAGGTAACAAACAGGGATGCCCCACTAGCTTATTTTATTATTATTTTCACCTTTCTTCAGTGTGCACCTGAAGGGTTAAACATTTTAGTTTCCCTCAGATTGTCCTGAAGAGAAGGACCACAGGGCAACCACCAAGAAAATGTTGCTTTCACTGCCTCTCTCACATTTTTGGCTGCGGTGCCTGATGTGCAGTTAACTGAAATATCAATATCATTGCAGCATGGTTCTAATTGGGTAAGTATATTTAATACCAATTCAGTTCATTGGAAACGGAATCTAATTGCTGAATTACTTGAATATCATAATCTTTTGAAGCATCATATATTTAATGAATCAGATTCTTGCACAGACACCTTAAACTGACAATGACCTGTATAAAAAAGAACGATTAATTTATTAGGGACTTTAGGCTCAGCTGAACTACATCACTGAAATCTTGAGGAGGATACATTTAAAAAAAAAAAACAAACCTTTTCTTCTGAATATCTGCACTTTCACCTGGGGGCTCTGGGAATGTGTTAAATTTTAATGCAGTTTCCTGTGCTGGTAAATAGTGTACACAGCTATACTCACAAATACCCTTCCATCTCCCAGCGTCAAGCGGAAAGGTATTTTATAAGGCTTGGCGAGGATGTGGGTAAAGCAATACCATGCAGCAGGTATTTGTCTGATTTATGGAGACTGCCATTCAGTTACCAGTATAAAGAGAAATCTTTTAAACAAAGACAATTGTCATCTTAAATTGCTGGCAAGACCTTACTTCCACAAATAAATGTCCAGTAAAGAAGCTTTTTATGCGTCTGAATTGCACTTAAGAGGCTAGACATTTTCAGTATAGCAACAGCAATAGAAAGTTTGTCTGCGGTACTTCCAAAGTGTCTTGGTTTACACTTAGGTGGAGGGGGTTAACACAATCCTCCTGGGTTACCAAACGGAAATACTGATGTAGTTTCAGTTAAATTATTTCAAAGCATCTTTCAAATCAATTTTTTTAGAATTTGCCCTTCACTGGGCCACCTCAGCTGCACGTCTGCTTGGACTGCCATGGGAAGTGCAAGGGGTGCTTGGGGATAAAAAGCTTCAGAGAACCTAGTTCACGTGTCTCAGGGAGCCGAGGATTAAATGGTGACTGAAACCATCGTTTATGTGACAAAAAAAAGGTTTCTTAATAGAAATCTGGTCATTCAGTATTCTGAAAAGTGACTGCATTTAGATTCCTTCACCTCGTGCTTAGAAATGCTTTAAGCGTTTAATGCTTCCTGGCAGAGTTCAGGCTTGATGCTATTTTAAAGGAATAAGAACTGGGGAATTCAGAAAATCTTTCTTTAAAAATATTTCTCGTTGGAAATGTATTATTCTAAGTTTCTGCCTCAGACTGGAGATGAGATATCCTAGGAAAAAGGTCTGAATAAGAATCCTTTTCTGTATGTTTGATACTAAGCAAGTTTTGTATAGCAAGGATAGTACAGCCTGCAACTGTTTCAAAATGAAGTGCCCAGCGAACATAAAATGTTGAAAATTAGTCCCATTTACAGTCTGGAATTACTCTTAAAATGAAAAACATCAGCAGATACTGAACTGTTCCAAACCTGTTATTAGCAAATAATGTATCAGAGGATAGAGGCAAGCTGCCTTGTACTGCGAGGTGGGACTTCCCCAGCAAAACCTGCCCGATGGTCACTTGGAGATTTGGCTGCAGGTGGCTAAGGATGTGTCACAATAACGCGCTGAGGGGCGAGATGTGCTGGGATGGGCTTCTTGTTAACAAAATCGGAGCTGCTGTTAGAGAGAACTGCGTTCCTGTTCAAGTTGCCCTCATTTTTCCCTCCTTTTCCCGCTGTCCCTCTAATGCAGAGTTGAGAACGTTGCAGCTGCAGCTCTGCTGAACGCATGTTGTGGGTCACTGGAAGATTCATAGCTGCAAATAGAGGCACTTTTGCACATATGCTTACATAGCATAGTAGGAAATTTGGTTAAACAGAAAAGGAGCTCTATGTATTTTCAAGAACCTGCGTGTGCTATTAGGCAGAGATCTTTTTATTCCTGGCACGTATTTACTGTATGTTTTACTCTTTGGGCAAAGAATTTGCACAGAAGAGTCTGGAGGCTGAAAGCAAGCAAAGCTGCTCATCATCCCCACGTTTACAACGTGCTGCAGAGGACAGCAGGGCTTCCAGTGCTCTGGGTTTGCCCCACTTCACTGGGATTCTGCAAAAGCATCCTGGATATTGCAATGCCACTGGTGCACCCAGCAACAGCAAGGGAGAAAATGGGTATGAAAAATGTAGAGACAGAATAAATGCGTTAAAAAGAATACATATGTAAAAATTAAAAAAGCAGTTAACGGGTTATTAAAATTTGAATCTCTAGCTGGTTGTTAGTTCCTCAACCATCAGTCAACTGCTCAAACTTTGCAAGGTCTTTTGCATAGTCCGGCGCTCGCCCTCCTGCCCCGAGCCTGACTGTAGGGCACCTGAACGCAGAGCAGCTGGCTACCCGCTGCCAGTGACTTGCTCCTGACACATTGAATGAAGATCAGGGTTTGACCAATAACAATTTAAAGTATATATCTTCAAATATCCTTGATATTGCTCTTTATATGTAATCTGAAACAGCAACAAGTGAAACGCTGTTTTGTAAGAGAGAACCTCAATCTGAGAAATGTACAGACTTGTAGCTGTAAGAACTGAGAGACCTCGATGAAAAATACAGCCCCTCCCTGGGAACAGCTTCCAATAACCACGCTATTAAATTTAACAAGATAGACCAATTGCAATGCTCACTGCAAGTTATTACCATTGTATTAGCTGGTTAGATTTTATTTGTTGATACTCAGGTGATATCTATCTATAGATGATATGTATCTATCTATCCACAGATAATATCTATCCTTCTAGATAAATTTCTGATACTTAACTAGTGTAAAGTTGAGCTAGTACATATTAAGTATTGCTAGCTCAAGTACTAAGGAGTAGTCTTTGGAGACCTGCACAATGCTGAAGCTTTAATTGCTTATGTTCTTCAAAAGCAATTTCAACAAAATACCACTATTGTTCACCAAGCATCAACCCACCATATTAGAGTCTTGTACAAGAAAACATTTAAAATCTCAGTATTTCTTTTGGGACCCACTTAGAATACAGATTGGGGTGTGTGTGTGTGTACACACATACCTCTTTTTATCTCATGCCTACTGTGAGTAGTTTTCTGTGAGTGCAAAAGAAAGAAGTGGTCACCAGCCTGTTCTGGGTGTTTGTGGGGGGTGAAGCTCCAGAGTATGCCTGGTGCAAGCAGCTTTACTAGGGGTCTTTTCAGACTGAATGGTGGGAACTTCCAGAGAGATCAGGGGACTTTGAGAAGTTCAGCATTGAATTAATGTACTTCCTGCGGCTTCATTTGGGAAGACTGCTGAGCTAATGGAATGATTATAAAAAATCCCAGCCTAATAAGTGCTTTATTTATTCTGTAAAAATGATATAAGTCTGTTCTAGTTAAATTTGATTGCGACCAGATCATGTTTAATTTTATGCCGTGTTCACTGATGTGGCAATAAACCAGACTTCCTACTCTTATTTAAGCTACTGTTAGAGTGTTTTCTGAACATGAACTTCAAAAGAAACGTCTCAGTTACAAGATCTTCCTCCAAAGCAGGGGCCCCAGCAGCACTAAAGGAATAGCAGTACAGGGAAAGGTGAAAGATTAGAAGACTTGTAGTAGATGATATTTAAATTCCTGAAATTGTATCTTTTGAGACAATATTTTATTCATCACCAAGGATAATATGAATCAGTCAATGACTGCTTCTTGCTTAAAGTTCAAACACATTAATTTGAAGTTTATGTAAAAGCTTATTGAGAAAGATAGGCTTACTAATGAAATATAAAATAAGTGAGCAACAGCTATCTCCAGACAGTTCTTTGCTGCAGTGGTGGATGGTAAAAGTAAAATAAGTACATAATTTAAATGACTGTGCAGCTTGAATAGGTATTCTGTCTGACATTACAAAATGCTGAACTGAAGTCAATAAGCTGAGGGTTCTGACCGAGCAAGACTCCTGTGCAATAACTGATGTAGAATTTGGTGAAAATTCACCATAAATGCAATGTTAGATAATCCTGGTAAGGTACACTGAATAATTAGACTCAAGAATTTCCAGATGCTGGAAGGAAAGAAAAGTCTTGTTACCTTTTTTGCAGAAACAATGAATACCCACAAATGTTTGTTTTTCATTACTGACAAATATAGCTAAGGCACATCATCAACAAACACTACTAATGGCTTGAGATGGAGTTTTGGATTCCAGAATGGCAGTATTTTTAGGGGAAAAAAATGGTGTTATAACTTAAGGAACAAATTGAAGCAAAGTAAGGCTTATTTTATGCTTAGACCACAACATAAAAGCAAATGATACACATTTTTTTATTTTTTTAAAGGAATCTTCATTTCATACTATGAATAAAGCAGGAGGCTGCTCCAAAGGTGGAAAGCCACTAACCTAATGAACTGAGAAGATTATTGGGCAATGTCTGTTTAAGAATCTTTTATGGTTTTGAAAACCTGTGTTAATTTTACAAGCTTCATTATGTTGGGATAAGCAAGTCTGAAAAGTCTTCACATAATTTTCAGTGTGTTTCAGCAGACTGAAACTGAGCTGAACTTGCTAAGTTAAGAGTTCTTTGAAAAGATGTAGTGTATTAACTGACTTTGTTCCCTAACTTAAAAAAAAAAAAAAATGAGGTTATGGACATGTATATAGTTATGCTTAAATAAAGCAATAAAATGTTAATATTGAGCTACTGAAACAGTGACAGCTAAGCTGTCAGAAGCAAAAAGATATTCTTGGTATTAAATTAAGGCCATATATTCTGCCAAGGGAAGTTAGTTGAGTCATCCTAGATTTGGACATATAAATTTAAACAAATGACATTTAGTGTTAGTTTTAGTCCTGGGATACTTTTTGAAGTATTCAAAGCGATTTCACTGATCCTTGGTGGATTATGAAGTACAGAATTAGTAATGAATGTATGAGCTGGTCTGGGGCTCAAGTGATGAGACATGTAGGCAAGCTTTTGCAAAGAGAAACATAAAATAATGTATGAATGAAAATGTAGCTTAACCTGACAGGTTCAGGAAATACAGCTGAAATACTTGCTCCATATATATCAGGATCCGAGCCACACCGCTTGTTTTGCAGCGGAACGGTTCCATGGGATTAGGAGGATAACTGATAATCTTTGTCAGACTGTACTGCATGTTTGGGACCAATAATTTCTGTAGAGAAACGCCAGAAGAAAAACTTCTTCCTACTGGGAGGACACTTTGTCTTTAGGTGTTCGCCTAGACAATGCTAGACTATGTTAGTGGGGATGTTCATCACGAAGCCCACCCATGGTCCCTGATGCAGTGTCAGCAATACTTGGATTACAGCAAGGGTTCTGTGCAGTGAATGTCCAACTGTTGGTCGTTTTCATGCGTGCGTTGTGTGGCTGCACGTGGAAAGGGTGCTCATAAGATGCTTCAGAGTGTGTGGAAATGAAAGAGTAAGGTTGGATCTGCAAAGGCAGCAATTTGCCATGGCATGCAAATTTGGAAAAGGCTTTCCAAAAATGTATACCCATAGTAGGCTAGTCTGCCGTAGCAGGTCGAGAGCACTTGAAATCACTGTGATACAAAGAATTCCAGTCTTGAGCCTACTTAAGAACCATTGCATTTTCCAAGAGCTTTTTGAAGCCGCATTCAGTTTGTTCAATGATGAACTTGATTTAGGAAAAAAGTCCCAAACCTATACATATGTATATTTTAATCCTGAAGTGATTTTTCATTGCTGCAGTTAAAAACAAACACGCACTTTCTGCATACCCCCACCCCTCCCCATTCTCCAGTATCTGATTGCCAGGATGGAGAACACGCAACAGGAATGAAATGTAGTCAAGTCTAACAAGAACGATTCATACCTAGGTCAGGCAGTTGTTACCAGTATCTCTGAGGACCAGTGCCTTCCAGAGTGTAGATAAAACCTTCTCTGCTTACATGTAAATCTAATAATACTGTGTTAAGAGTAAGATGGAAAGAAAAGAAATAGAACTGTCCTGTGGAAAATGAATAATACCTTGGCAATGAGGACTGATACTTGCAGCAGAAACCAAAACACATACAGGAATGTGTTTGAGGCACTAGAGAAATCACTGCTGTTTACTTCTAAACCCCAGAACATCTGGATACCTTGAGAGAAGTATTTCTGTGAGGATGAGAAGTAGAGAAGCCTGTTTGTCAGTGGATTTGTGTTTCATGGTTGAGTGACATCTGAATTTACGCTAGGCCTATGTTTGGTTCTTAAATGACATCAGAAAAAGATGTAATGATTGCTTTACTTCAGAGTTTGTATCTTATTACACACCGAGGTATCTATTCCTCAGCTTCCCCTGGTGTAGACCCTCTTTTAATTACAAAAAGGCACCAAAACTGATCCAGGCTTTCCTTGCAATTTGAGGAGTCATGGCATCTTTCTCTCCCTTGTAGAGTCTTAGTATAAATATGCAGTGAACATGTGGTGCCCTTTGATTCTGTAAGGATAACTCTTTTCTCTTTGCAGAAACCTTGAAAATCTAGGAATACAGAATAAGGAGTTGAGAAAATTTATTAAGTACTGATTGAAATTGGCCAGTTATGACAACAGGTTGATAATGTGATGGCAGAAGGACAATTTTCTGACAAATGAGATGCCCAGTTACCACTGGCCCTTCTGGAGCTTCCCAACCTGTGCTGTGCAGATACCCTAAGACTACACAAAACTATTTGCTTCTAGGGTGTTATGGTTGAAATTAATGACATCTCCAGAGTGATAAGTGTCCTACTCCAATCCCTCCATTCTTGTCCTCCTCTTTGGCACGATGTCTGTCGAGAGTTGGACAGTGCTTGTTTTGGTCTGTGGAATTTGGATCTGCTTTCTTGTTCAGCTTAGTATTTTTGGGCGGCATGCATATTTCTGATGTCTTCTGTCTTGTTTGTTCCGGAAGGATTAAGCACATAAAGCACTAAGTACTCTTCCTGGGGGAGGAAACCCCAATATCCCTTGATTTATCCCATCTTAAATGAAGCAACTTAGCACAAGCTTTACATGCACATTTTTATTCTCCTCTCCTTCCATAAGAATATGTAATAGGATTTCTCAAGGATATACTATGTGAAGTCTACAGTCTGAAAAATAGGTTAGAAATGGATTTTTATACAATAAATCCCATAATAGAAGTTATCCTAATGAGCCAAATGCATCTTTTGCAGCTCTTGTAAACAAGAATGTCTTTGGAAGAGATGGGATTGAAGGAGAAGAAACAGTGGTGTGAGAATTTCTGGGGCTGTATAGTTCAGAAGTGCTACCTCTTCGTACCAGCATTTGGTTCTTCCTCTACTTGACTCCTGTTTTATGAGGCTAAGGTGTAAGTTGCTGGACTCAATCTTGGCTCTCATGAGCATTTCAAAAGGGATGTTTCACAGGAACATACTACATGCTTTTTTAAATTTCTGCTTAAAAAAAAAGGAGAATTTCCAACTACTTATGCCCCAGAAGAAAGGCTTATGCCTGTAGTGGAACAGGTGAGATGGATGTTCCTGCTGTTTCTACCCCCTTTCCACCATGGGAATGCTGTTAATGCTCTACCCAATTGTCTGATACTCTGCTGTTGTGTGTGTATTTAGAAACACGGGATAACCGATGATGTTTCTCACATCAGTACATTTCTTTAGCTTTTTTTAAAAGTATTTGGGGTTTTTATCTGGCGAGTCCGTGAGAGTTTGACATTGGATGACTTTATAAAACATTCTACTAATTGGATTTGTTAAAATAAATCAATCAAACACTAATTGGAATGTGCCCTGCCATTATTTTTGCTTACTGAATTAGATATAATGGCGTGAAGTTCTTTTTATCATATTTGTGCACTTATTTAAACACCCCCCTGGCGCACACTTCTGCAAATTCAATTAGATATTCAAAGGAGGCATTCAATTTATGCAAGGCTGGTTTACATTTAATCCGGGGGCAAGTCTCAGTAACTGATGATAGGTCTGCTCGAGATTAATTAGCATCACTCAGATGAGCAGTGGCATTGTTACAAGCCTGCAGTGTAAAACAGGGGATATTTTATCCTTCCTGTGTGAGCCATTATTTGCTTCAATATGACCCTTTTCAGGAAGGGAAAAGCTGCTTTCTTGTTTGGGTTTCATTTTGTGAAAAGGGGTCAACACCACATGCGTTATCTAAAAATATCAAAGTCATCTCCATTTCCTTTCTTCTTGCCCCATTTAGCAACTGCATTTGTCACTGCTTAATTTTCAGCCAACTAGGGGAAGGACTCCAAGATGCCAGTTTGCTTCCTAAAAATCCTCATTCTCGTTACCAGTTTATGAAGCTGTAGAACCCCATTTCGGTGAATGTGTAAATGTTTCTATTTTCCTCAGACAGCTTGGTGATGCTGTGGCTACAATTATACATAGAAAACCTCGTGTCTAAATTCATTGACTGGTATCTTTTTCTTTCAACTGGAGCACTGGGGTTTTTTCTTTGTTAATGAATAGCCCTGTTTTGCTGCCAAACAGCTATGTTTCAGCGATGGATGATCTTGTATTAGGATGGATCTGACAGTCTTCTCTCCCTTTTTATGTTCCAGCATATTAAAGTGTAGCTCATATTTAGATATCTACATGGGTAGCACATCCTAGGAAATACTGATGTCAGTGAAAATAACACATCTGCCTGCTGGCCCATTTTGGAATTACTAACCCTACTTAAGTGGATGCTAAAAATCTATTAATAATTATTTTTTTTTTTTTAGTTTAATGAATTTCAGTTTAGTGGGTACTAATTGAATTTCTAAGGATCTTGAGCTTGGTGCTTGTGTGGCCAGGTGGATCCCTTGACCCCAGCAGGAGAGCACGAGGAGCACCTGGGCAAGCTCCATCAGATATCAAATGCACCTTCGCCCCGTTTCCTCGTTAGCTTGTTTAGGAGCTTATTGTGCTGAGCACAGGCTTGAACTCGAGCACTTTCACCTCCTGGGTCAAGGCCATTCCACAGGAAAAGTGTTATTGCCATGCTTTTTCTCAAACTCTTCCTCCTTATCCCAGTTTGTTCTCCTTGAACATGGACAGAGAGAGCTTGCAGGGGGTGCTCTGGGCAGCGGGGCTCGCCTGAGGCCCCCTTCTCGTGGTGAGCTTCTGGGGTGGCTGGTCTGACCCGCGGGCCTCGGCGAGGCTGCAGGGCCGGCAGCCGGCCGGAGCCTGGCTCCTCTGCCAGGCCAGGGCCAGGGGAACACGGCCTGGCCCGACCCCGGGGCTGGGGCTGCCTTGAGAGGCGCTGCGGGTGTTCGTGCTCCGCGCGGGCAGCCGGGGGCGGGGCGGGGGCGGGCAGGCCAAGGCCGGGGCTGCCCGGACAGGGCCGCGTCCGGCCGCTGAGCCCCTTAGCGAGGGGCTGGGGCTGCCCCCGGCAGCCGTGCTCCGGCAGAGGGGGAGAGGAGCTCCGTGGGAAGCCGTCCTGCAGATGCCAAGGTGAGAGGAGCAGAAGGAGCACGCTGGGTCTTGAATTCGCGAGGTGAAGAAGTTGGGTGGTAATTTTACAGCTGCTTTTTGGCATGTGGCTGCCCGTGGCATCTGGAAAAGGTACCTGTTAATACCAGTAAATGCCTATGTCCTCCCTGTTCTTGGGAGATCAGGAATGCCTTGTCTGCCTTCTCCTGCAATACAGACCGGGCCTAGGCCGCCTACGGTGGACTTGTTGGGCACGTATGAACACAGCCGCTGTGGCTGGGGCAGTGCTCCCTAAAGCTGTGTTATTCTGGCTGTTGTGATCCTTTCCTTCTGCTTCCTGAAGTTTCTTTCTGACGCTTCGCGAAGGTGCGAATAGAGCAGTTGCTGACATTTTAGTTCACAAGTTAATACGGCTCTGGGTCCCAGCTGAGCCTTTACTTCACTTTTAATTCTCCTCTCTTTTGACACACTATAGCAAGAGGTGGATGGAGACTTCCCTCCTCTCGGTACCCAAGGTTCATGCAGTCAGGCTGTTTGTCTGAGCCCTTAAAATTGACTCCAGTTTTTTCTCCTCGTCCTCATTTCCTGCAAATTCACCTCTCCGAATTCCAGTCCTATTGCTTCTAGTAAATTAATCTCTCTGTCTTATTGCCCTGTCACTCTGCGTTTGGAGGTTTCTCCAGTAACCTTTTCCTTCTTTAAAATGTAGATGTCTTGCTGCTACTTTTAAGGCTCTCCACGGTTAATCCTTTTCTTTCTTATCCAATGTACTACAAGGTTACCTTTGACTTTCAGACAAGGCACTTTAAAGCTTCATCAGGTGTCATCTCTTATCAGTGGAAAGTCCAGAAGTTTTCACTGTATCCCCTTTTCAGCTCCTCCTCCAGCGTTACGTATGAAGGAACCTGTTTAGCTGATTATAGCAAGATATTGACGCTTACATTCCCTGTTAAATGAGGACCGATACCCCATATTTTGCTACTAGCATGTGTTTTGCTCCTGGGACTTTGTAGCATCACCTGTGCAATTTCCTTGGTGTACATGAGGCCTTGTACAATTGTCTGGCTTGATCAGAGAATTTGTTTACAATCCTTCAAAGTAGTAGCTCGGAGACAGCGCTGTTATTGTGCGCTGCAGTATGCTGAGCAGAGGTGGTGTGGAAATGGAGTATGTCTGAAGTTGTGCTATTAAAGAGAATCTATCAAAATTAGAATGCCCCGCTTGGAGACTTGAGAGCAGAGTATTTGCTGTCGTCTCTCATACCCGCTCGCTGTGAAAAAGATGCCTTTCGGTCGCATCGCCTACTCCCCCGCAATCCGGAACGCCTTTGTTTTCTCTTAGACATTTTAATAAGCGTGCTTAATATTTTTACATGTGAACTTTTTCACCTAAATTAAATTTAAAAAAAATTAGGGAAGCGATTTAAATGCAATCCTGCGCGTTTTGACAGCTGGGAAAGCTTCACAAATACAGTAAATTTAAAGCAAGAGTTATTTAACTATTGTAAAGTAATGACGGTTCAGAAATGTTTGCAAAGACTCGACTAAAACAGACAGGCAAGTTTGCAAGGGTCAGAAAATCTGCTGTAGTCAGATCTGTTTATCATGAGGATATACCATATATTAAATTAAACTGTTACTTTTTAGGACAAGCTTGATTGTTAAAATTTTCTTTAGCAACATAGTATTTTGAGGTGTCAGGTACTCTACCTAACGAATCCTTCTAGTACTTGAGTAGAAATAATATCTGAGGTTTTGTAGAAAACCACTTGCAGTTGGAGTGTATATAAAGTCATTTAATAGAATAATATTAATTAGTAAGTATTAATGACATGGTATATATTTGTGTTTGTCACTTATGAGGAGTTCCATTGGAACTGAGACAAGTTTGGGCTTTCTTGGAAGCTAGAAAATAGAAAATATAAGTGACAACTAAAGAAGACTTCATTGTCCCCAGTGTTGGATAATCTTTATTGCAAAGGAACCCCGGATCACTTGCGTACCAGCTATTTATTCTGTATGTAGGCAACACAAGCCTGTGGGAAGGAGTTGTCTCTGCGTACAACTGATTAGTGTCAAGAGCAATTGGCAGTCTGGCTGGCAGAGCAAGTCAGTGTTGCCTTCAGCACTGCTCAGTCCTTCCAGCTCTGAAGTGTTAGATGAGTCCAGTTGACTTTGGGGGACTCGTTTCTGCAGAGAAACATTATTCTTGGTTCCCTAAAGGAGAAAGCTAAAGCAGTACAGAGGCACTGTTGGAGTGATTGAGGTCTGAACTGAAGGACTTTGGAGTACGATGGAGCATTGTGTCCAGTTCTGGGCTCCCTGGTTCAAGATGGACAGGGAAGTGCTGGGGAGGGTACAGCAAAGGGCTAGGAAGGTGCTGAGGGAACTGGAACATCTCTCTAATGAGGAAAGACTGAGGGACTTGAGTCTTTTTAGTCAGGAGGAGAGAAGACTGAGGGGGGATCATGTCAATATTTGTAAATACTTAAAGGGTGGGTATCAGGAGGATGGGGTCAGTCTTTTTTCAGTGATGGGCAGTGACAGGAAAGGAGGTAACAGGCACAAACTCGAACGTAGGAAATTCCATCCATCTAAATATGAGGAGGAACTTCTTTACTTTGAGGGTGGCAGAGCACTGAGACAGGCTGTCCAGAGAGGTGGTGGAGTCTTTGGTGACTTTCAAAACCTTCCTGGAGGTGTTCTTGTGCAGCCTGCTCAAGGGGAACCTGCTGTGGCAGGGGAGTGGGGATAGATAATCTCTAGAGGTCCCTTCCAACCCCTATCACTTTGTGATTCTGTGACCCAGCCTGCCTGATCTACAGGATCCAGTACTGAGATACGTTTGTCAGACTAAGTTGGATGGATGGGAAAAGGAGCATGCCTTAGGTAATAACACGAGGGACACCAATGTACAAACATCCTACCAAGGAATCAACTAGCTTGATTGGTTTGAAGATCTGTGTTGGAATACAAATTTTCCACCACTCATGGGTTTCCCTTGATTCACAAGTGTTCAGGCAGCTGTCAGGTTATTTATGACAGTGAAGCTACTTCCAAGTATTTCAAGAACTGCAGTAGGAAAGATGATGTAGTCAACAGTCTGGAAGGTGCGAATGCAAGTTGCCACCCACTTCTTGTTATTCTCTTGTTGTTGAGCAACTCGAGGGTTGCACTGAGAAGTAATGACTTGAAAGGCCTTGAGGAATGGTCCTGTGCCACCCAGAGCTTCTTTCACATGAGAGATGGTTAGAAGGGAGGGTTGCACTTCCCATAGGTATAGTGCAACCTTGTGTAAGTCGAGGCTTAAAATCACTATTACTATAATGTGATGATAACCTAAGGAAGTGTCAGTTACCAGGATCCAAACACAAATGTTCCTGCATGTGTGTGTCACGTGTGATTGTCCTTGAAAATGTAAAGACAAAAACTTGAAATAGAGAGAGCTGATCTAAGAAACAGTAGCATGGAGGCTTCCAACAGATACAAAGGGTGGAAAGCATAAAAATATTTTCTGAATAACTTGTCTGCTGCCTGAAATGTAATATGCAGGAAATTAATTTTATTTTCCTCCCCGCCCCCCCGTAAACTTCAGTACAAAACATGTAAGTGAATGACTTATAACTAATTAATACAGGAATGTGGTTTTTTTCTTGGTTTTAGGTGGCTGTTCATTTGATGAGCACTACAGTAATTGTGGTTATAGTGTGGCCTTGGGAACCAATGGATTTACCTGGGAGCAAATCAATACCTGGGAAAAGCCAACAATGGATCCTGCTGTCCCAACTGGTGAGTAAGAAGCCTCAGCAACAGAGGGGAAATATTATTCTTTGAGAAAATCAGCTGTCAGCCTTACATGGGTGTGTACAGGGTCTGGTACCCACAACGATGGCGTGGGATTTTATTCAGTGATACAAAGATGACTTTTGTGTTCAAAAGAATCTGATAACAGAATTCATAATCATGAGATGGCTTCTTAAAACACTTGCCATTTGATATCCTTGCTGAATTGCCCTACGTTCCTCTTTTTCCCTGATTTATTCCTGAATTTAATAGAGAAGAATGGTTTCACATAGAATATTCTAAGGTTTGGTTAGCTTTTGGCATGCTTCAGGAGCAGAGAGCTGTCTTACCTGGGGAGATGTGTACTTGAGAGGCCAGAAAACAGAAGTCTTTGTCATGTTTGGGAACACTGGACGTTTCAGTTACCATTTAGCTCTTAACTGATTGCCTTAAATTCTGTTTCTGAGAAAGACAAAAAAAATTCTAAAGAATTAATTGTGGTAGCTAGTACTTGATTAGGATGGGAATGCAGACAGTTGAATTTTCATACGCACAAAAAGCATTTCCAACAGAGTTACCAGAACATCTAATTTGCTATCATACAAGAGCAGAGTTTTCCACATGACACTTGGAATATTCTCTAAAAAGGTCCCAGTAACGGTACTTCCCAAGATTGCAAGTTACTGGTGTATTGTGTATGGGTGTGTATGGGAAGAAGCTCTCTAGCTGTGATAAAAGTGCTGTGAAATGTATTTTCACACTTGACAAAGAACTTGTTTTAAGAAAGCACATGAACATTTCCTGAAAATGAGAGGTTGTCTGTGTGCCTTGCCACCACAAAAACCACTGCAAGCCCCTTCAATGGGCACAATGGCAAACAGACCTGACCAAGCAGTTAAGGGTTTGATTTCCATCCTAACAAAGAAGTATTTGTTCTGGTTAGCTCATTGCACTCTGAGAAGCATGAGCTACATGGCAGAACCAGAACATAATGTTGTTCAAGAGGTATTCTTATTGCTGTAATTGCTAGGGGAAGAGACTTGTAATTGCTAGCTGCCTGTTAAGGACACCGTGCAGAGCTGATACAACAATAGCTCCCTGCTGTAGCCACTGATAGACAGCCCAGTCTTCATCCCTTTGTGCTTCTTGTCAGTAGAAAACAACTGCACAAGATAGTAGCCTAGCTGCAGTTTCTCTGTCCCCAAAGACTGGTTAAGCTCTGGCGTTTGGTTTTTTGTTTGGTTGATTTTTTTTGTTATGTTGTGTTGGAAATTGTACAGAAAAGGGTCTTTCGAAGTGCGTAATACCCAGTCCAGGTTGGTTTGGCTGTGGCATCCCCAAAGCACTTAACTATAAAAGCTGCAGTTTTCTGTTCTCCTTTATAAGAATGTTTTTCATCATTCTGGATGTTGTTGCTTTTTTAATCATGGTAATTTTATTTCTATGGTTCCTTGACTTCTACCCTATTGTGTCCTATTCCCTGTCCTCAGTAAAATCCTAGCAGGAGAGACGTGACATCTTTGAATTAACTGATTCCAGAGCAATCTGAAGGAATAGGAACGTAAAGGGTTTTGATGCAATTTGGAAAGCCAGGAAGGGCTTACATGGCTTGGGCTGGGTGAATTCTACATTGTCAGACCTGTCTTCCTGGCTTCCGTGTGACGCTGTCTTATCTGAAGTATGCTGGAAACATGGAGAAATCAATAGACAAGCAACAATCTGGAATGGTATGGTAAAATACAAAAGCAAACCCAAATAAAAACATAAAACCAACTCCAAAACACTACAGTGTAATTTTAAAGAAAGTTTTTAGAGTTATTTCTTCTAAAATTAAAGAAATACAGAGAGATGTGTGTTTTCCCCTTTAGTACATCATTCCGTGGTATCTAGTAGCACTAGTATATAGAAAAATAAGATAATATCTAATGATGTTACAGCAGCTGCAAATTTCATTAAGGTTAGACATCAAATAACAAATGCAGAAAGCTTTATTGCAGAAAGAGGCAGAGGTAAAGCAGCCATCAAGTTGGAATGTGCTGATATGTATGACCTAAAGAGGCGTTAAAGAGCGTAAGTGGAAATGATTCAGTTCCTCCTGTTACTCATTGATGTCTTAGGACTATTCAAACAGAACAAAAGATGAAATCAGTAGGTAGAAAAAGATGATCGACCACAGCAAATGTGTACAGAAGGCTCTAGTAACAAAAACATGTTTTCAAGAGCTGTCCAAATCATTCTAACCTTGAAGTAAGCTGTAGTGGTCAATTAGACTCCCTGAAGCTCGCAGAGACGTTCAGAGCTCTCATTATTGAGAGCCTGTATTGCTGGATAGAATCATAGTGCCTGTTGTTTGTGTTGGTTACTCCTTGAAAATCTGCTTTGTGAGAGTAGAAGAAGGATACTTAAAATTCATCTTGGCAAATAAACTGATGAACAGCACTTCCTACTCACTCCTGCAAGCAGGGACATCTTTCAAACCAGAGTACAAATTTGGTGATTGACTTTCCATTCCATACCGTTGAGTTTCTCCGCAGCAGCTGAAAGCAGAAGGGTGTAAATCCACTGAGCTGCAGAGTGTAAGAGGCAGTAACAAAGAGGGGTTTGTGGAATAAGCATCTTCTGGTGGCCATCTGTAGCTGGACAGGTTCCTTAGCATAAAGACAGGAGTGTCAGAACATGTGTTCTCAGAACCTTACAAGTGGATCTTCTTTATCAGGATGGTATTTTAGACACTACCTTATTTTTGTAGCTGGAAATAGATGTGGCAATGGTAAAAACAAAAAGCAAGCAGGCGTCAGGTTGGTTCAGTGATACTGGGTAAGCTTGCAGCACAGCTTGGTGGGAGAGCTTGGCAGGACTCACGGCCTGTCCCCTCCCTGGTGAGCCAGCCCCCAGCAACATCTCCCTCAGAGCTCTTTTCTCTGCAAACTATTGGCTTGCATTAAGTGCCAGCAGGTCCCTTTGAATTCAACCGAGCTGCACCGTTCTGTCTTCCAGAATGCTAATGATAATATCTAGCACTTCTCACAGTACTTTTCATCCTTAGATCCCCGAGTGCTCTTCAGAGGAGGTCAGTGCCATGAATGAGAGCCTGCGTCTGTAGGGCTGTGGAATCCTCTGCTGACACGCTGCTGCTAAGGTCTCTGCCCAGGGACGACTTCCTACTCTTTATTTCTTGAATTAAAATGTAAAAAAAAAAAAAAGGAAAAGGAAAAAAAAAAGAGAGAGAAAAGAAAAAGGCAATTAAACTGCTCCATTAGCAGTGTGGAAGTTTGTTTTACTCCACTGCTAGCAAATAAACTGTTTCGCATGAATTCTATGATTAATTTTGTAGGGCTGGAAACTGCTAATTGGGGGATTAGGAACCAGATGTTTGCTGTTCTGAATTAATGTTTCAAACATGTGGAAGAAGTGAATTGTAGGTATCCAGTCCCCAGACTTTGGTGGGACTCTGGTTCCACCTCCCTGTGTAACAGCAGGAGCCATTATAACAACATGCTCCTCAGAAGAGGGGCGTTCACTTAAGTGTGAATATCCTGGGTGATGGGTATTGTACAGCCTTTGGGCTGCTTGTTCCACTCTTTGAATTACCAAGGTTCTCAATCCTTAATTTTCTTTTTTTATTGCTTAATCTCATTAATTTTTGTTCTGTCTTTAACTAGGGAGAATAATCAGTTGTTGCTTTCCTTTTCTAACCTCTTTTACGTAGTTGTATGCGGTTAAGCCTTTGTTTTGCAGGACTAAACATGACCCAGTCCTATTAACCTTTCTTGATGCAGTGTTTCATTTCCCTCCTACCCTAGGCCTTCAATCACTGCTTTCTTATCTGTTTTGGGTATTTGCCTAAGGTTGTGTTGCCAAGCAGGGATTCAGTACTCTGCAGCGTAGTGCTGGAAGGGCACAAGACTTTAATTCTGTTACAGAAGTTCAAAGTACATCAAGGAAGATTTCTCCTGCTCCTTTTTATTTCCATCTTACAGTTTTCATTCTCCTTCTGTAAATATTCTCTCTTTACATGCTGGTATTAGATGCTAGGAGATGGAGATGGTCTTTGAGTTTGCAGTGGATCCCAGGAGTTACTTCCTTGGTGGTTAAGTAGGACCTGAGCTTTTCTGTATTTTTGGGGCAGTACTTAGCACAGCAAGGAGATGTGTTGCATTTAAACGAGGCAGGCAAAAGCACTGGAATTATTTTTCATGTTAAACCAGTGCAGTATTCCAGGGCCCCCAGACCTGCCTGCTCTTGCAGCAGTCGCAAGCACAATATTAATAATGGAAATATTTAACATTTGCCCATTCAAAATATTTTACCGTCATCTGCTAATTAACTCCCATGGAGAGTTAACCAGGGCTGACTAGACTGGAGTAATTACTTTAATCATATTAAATAAAATTCTACTCTGAATACAAAGCCATCATGCCACGTGCCTTTCTCAGCAGCCTTGCTTTGTGTTAGATTTACTGTTAATGTGAAGTTTGCTTTTTTTGCTGTTTCCCCATTCCAAGTTAGATAAGCAACCAGCACGTGGAGGCTGAAGATCTGGCCCCATCTGCTCGGCTGCTCACTTCCCTCGGTGCATGGAAAGTGGCACTTAGTGTAAATGGTGCTTTACTTTGTGTGTGTATAACTATCTGTATCTCTCTCTACACACACACATAGATATGTATCTGTTAGCCGTGCTCCCTATCGCTGCTGTTCCTTGCTGAATTGCTTTCTAAGTAGACATCCTGTTTGTCTAGGAAAAAAGAAGTTTAGATACTGTGAATTTAGGGATGAGCTAAATATTTGGAACAAATTACAGTGTTTAGCTAGCTCGGCAGAGCTGGAGTCACGGCGCTTGTGTGTTACTTAGCGAGTGCAAATTGCCTCGCTTCGCTTGCTTATTCCAGAGAGTTCACACGTTTCCTGCAAGCAGGGCTTGCTAGCGACCAAAGGTGTGTTTGTCGTAGAAATAGATGTGTTTTTATCTCTCAAGAGCCAAATTTGCTTGTGGCGTCTAACCCATGGTTTGGAAGATACAAAATAGTTGTGGAAAATGCCCCTGATAGGCAGTTCTGTGGCTTTCGTGTGTGTGTTTCCGTAAAGCTCGTAAGCAGCAACCAACCAGTGCTGCAGCAGGGGCTCAGAAGTGCCCACCTAGAGTCTTTGTGCTTCCTCTGTTTACAGTTCAGCTCAAGGATTCAGACTGGTTTACGGTGCTGCAGAAGACCAGGGCAGGCTGGTAGCGATGGGCTGCTAACTACAGTGTTTCTGGCTGTTGCAGCACTGACAGGTCCGGTTCACCCCGCAGAGATGCAGCCAGTGCTTGCTCTGTAACCCTCCCCAGTGAACTTGGAGTAGGAGTCTGAATCCCCTTAGCCGGGGACGTTGTGAGGTGATAGTTGGCAGGTTAAGGCACCAGTGGGTTCCGAGTCCTTTCTTAGGTGAGTCTGCATTGCATGGCCCGATGGAGGGAAGGCAGCTCCCGAGCTGGGCAGCACGTGCAGCCGCTCCCCGTGAAGGCATTGTACCACCTCACTCAGAATTTGTAGCAGGTTTTCTTCTCTGGCAGCAGAGAGAAGGGATGGGGACTCGTCTAGGTGGGTGTGTTCTTTTGTTCCAGTATCTTGAGGGCTCCCTGAGCTTCTCAGAACAGAAGGGTTATCATCATTACTGTTGCTTTGTGAACTACTCATTTAGCAGGCGAACATCACCGACGTGATGTATGGATGAATACCAGATGGCTGAATTCTACTTGGATGCCACTGAACGGAGTAAGTTTTATGTTAGTCTAATAGGCCAACTGCTTTCCTATGTCACCTTCCTCTTTTTGTTGAGTGGCACCGTGGTGTTACAGCGTGACTGAATAATTATGAAACAGCTTTCCTAGAGGAAAGTGATAACCGTCCATCTATGCCCACGTGGAAGGTGGGCAGGATCCTCTCATTTCCTTCAGGAGATTAGTGATGTGAAGTTAGTGTTAACCTCTACGAAGAACAGAGCTTCTGTGCGTAGGTCAGACATTTGTCTTTTTTATTTTCTTCAGGCTAGAATGAATGCCAACAGGAGTTAGACTCAACATTTGTAAATTTGAAAGGCGATGCAGTAAAATTAACATTTTCCTGTGTCTGAGTGTATTAATTCTTGCTTACAAGAAAATACACAAACAAACTTGTTAAAGGAATAAATTAAAATTCAACTGTGTATATGATGAATCATGATCCAGTTTTGTCTGAGAGAGAGAAAGAAATTTGGCTCAGCTGTCTGTATATCATTTTTCTCCAAAAAATACTTTTTGCAGGGGAGATTACTATGAATGAGTCAAATATTTCTCCCCTCTTCACTTCCATACAAGTAGATAGATTAGTCTGGGGCTAGGTAATGAACTCAAAGTTCTTTCTTGGCTCAAAGTTTAAGCAGAAAGAGATCTCTGAAAGCTATCCCCAGTGCATTTTTATTTTGCTGTTTGCTCTGCAGCTTCACCTCTGTGTTTTGGGGTTCTTTTTTACAGTTGCAGTTCTAAGTAGTTCTTCCCCCTTTCCAGAATTTAATCTTTCTTTTGCACTAACTGGAGTTTTGAGGGTTGGCTGTGTAGTTTCCTGGATTGCTTTTAGTGACTGTGCATCCAAATGTGTAGAGGATGGGGAAAGTGGCCTTTTTGAGAATATGGCTTTGGGAGGAAGGTAACCTTGCTACCCACGTGAGGGGACTTTTTCTGCTCTGTGGCCTTTAACTGCTTTATCTTACTCTATCCAGTAAGACCCCCAAAAGCCATCGCAGTAACTGATGCTGCAGTGGCTGCTGAAGCCCAGGGGTAGGATTTAGCTGCCCTCAGGGCATGTGTTGTCACCCAAAGCTTTTGGCTATCTCGTGTCAGGTCTGGGTTGTCAGTAACTACACTGTACCTACATAAGTCTCCAATTTTGCTTCTTCAGGCAGGGAAAGCTAGCAGTGAAGATCATGAGCAATGGCTTCTTCAGCACAGAACTGATTTCAGAAAGGTAATAACTTAGTGATTGGTCTTAAGAGTGATTCCTACCAAATTCTTACTGACCTGTTGGAAGGCAGCGAGGGGAAAAAGGATCTGGGGGTCCTAGTTGATGGGAGACTGACCACGAGCCAGCAATGTGCTCTTGTGGCCAAGAGGGACATAGAATTGCTTGAGGGAGTCCAGTGCAGAGCCACAAAGATGATTAAAGGAGTGGAGCATCTCCCTTACGAGGAAAGGCTGAGGGAGCTGGGACAATTTAGCTTGGAGAAAAGGAGACTGAGGGGTGACCTCATCAACATTCATAACTATATAAAGGGTGAGAGTCAGGAGGATGGAGCCAGGCTCTTCTCGGTGATGCCCGATGATAGGACAGGGGGCAATGGGTGGAAGCTGAGGCATAGGAAGTTTCATGCAAGCATGAGGAGGAATTTTTTCACTGTGAGAGTGATGGAACACTGGAACAGGCTGCCCAGAGGGGTTGTGGAGTCTCCTCTGCAGAGATTCAAAACCCGCCTGGATCTCTTCCTGTGTGACCTGCTCTGGCAGGGGCTTGGACTGGATGATCTTTCGAGGTCCCTTCCAGCCCTTAACACTGTGATTCTGTGATAAATTCTTGCTTTCTGTCTTGTGTTCCTGTGTTCTGACACCAAGTAGAACCTTTCTTTTGTAATTAGTTGTACGAATTTTGGATGGAGTAGAAATAGGGAGGGACTATTTGACCTACGTATGTGTGAAATTGCAGACCTGGAAATTAAGAATATCCCCCTAAAAAGCTAAGGGGCTATCTAGCTATTCCATGACGCAAGAGGAGTTGATTTAATTAAGAACATTTTAGCCCTCTAGAGGCCTTCTGCTGAAGGGAAATTACGTCTTGGTTTCTTAATACTTTTGTCATTTATATTGTAAACAGGAGAGAGAATTTCTCCTTAGGTGCTACTGAGCAAGGTCAGCAGGAGCACATTTCCACTGGGAGGGAGATGGAGCCTCGGTGCTGAAATGGGGCTTGACAAGGATGCGTGGCCTTCTCTGAACACACCCCCTAGAAAGAAACGCTATCAAGGGAAGCTGAAAGCATGACTACTGGGAAGGCCCTTTAACGACCCTGAAGGGTTTGCTGTCTGCAGGGAATAAGTGTAGTTCCTGCACCTCCATGTGTGAAGTGGTCGGTTTGAACTGTTGTCAGTCTGTTTCTGCTCCTTTCCCGTGGAAGCTGTCAGAAGCAGAGCTGTCTGTGAATGTCAGGACCTTTCCATTATCGCCATTAGTGAGACGGTGACCCTTCCCAAGCTGTGCCATGGCACCCTTCAGCACCGCGCCGGGGGGCAGGATGGGCTGCGGTCGGCACAAGGGCTTCCTGCCCGCCTTCGGTGCCGAAGCGCGTTCGTTCTTCACAGCACCTCCTGCCTCGAGCAGGAGCTGGTGCCATCTGCACAGTCCTCCTTGGTTCTTTTGAGTTCTCCCAGGGCGTGCTGTCCGGGTGCCAGGTGAGCTACTGCTGCTTTGAGAGCCGAGTCAGGGAACTGTGTAACCACGCCTCTGGGGAAAAAACTTTGGAAGCTTCAGGAGTGGGGTGACAGAAGGAAGAGAGGTTTCTTCCAAGTAGGTGAAATCTAGTTTAAAGTCTGGTGGAGTAAATAAAGGTTGCATTGAAATGGCTAGAATACAAAAGAAGCTTTGATTAAGATTTTTTCTGTATGTTTTAAATACTTATTTCTATGGAATTTCATTCTGTAGTAAGAGTCAGATGGGTAATTTCATACCCCTTTGGTCACGTTAGAAAATGCTGAGCAAGATGAGAGGCATTCTCAACAAAGAACAGGAGTAAATAAGGTGCATAGGTAGAATGAGGGACAGGAGAGGGGTTTTCGGGAAAGATGTACTACTAAAATTGATGAAGGTGAAGCTGGTGGATCTTAAGGACCAGAGGAGAAGCAGTGACTGAAGTAGGAACAAGTGTTTCTGAAGGAATAGATGGGTTCTGGTGATCCTGAATGCATGGACAGGATTAGGGAATACTGCAGGTCTGGTGAGAGCTGAGGCATTTGTCACAACCTTTCAAGAGTGAACTTTAAGGTCTACAGAGTTCTGAATTATTATTTTTTTTCCTAAACTGTGAACCTTCTCTCCATTGGGTATTTCTGCTTTATTCTGGAAGATTGGTTAGTAAGCTAGAGATGGGAAAATCTACCAGGAAAAAGTTCTAAGAGAAGAATGACTTGAGAAATGTGCATGAGGCAGGTGGACAGAGTCAAGAGAGCCCAGACTGGTTCTGAATGGACAGACAAGTGCTGACAGATGACAGTTACAGAAGGAAATGCCGAGGAAATCATAGGCAAAATTGCTGCTCAGGATTGCTCCAGGAAAGCAAGTGAGGCATTAAATAGGCGTTCAAAGCAGAGGCTGGGCAGAGTACACGAGGGGCAAAAAAGTATAATTCAGGTGGTTGTCCCTCGTGCTCTAACAGCAGAGCCTTGCTAAGCCTGTATAAATTGTCACCTTTTGGCAGTTGCTTAATACAGAGCGAGTGGAATTCTCCTGAAGTCCTGTGATCCCTTGCAGAGACTGGATGCTGCAGTGGCTTCTCCTGCTCATGAGCTACTTTTTTTCCCCCCATTTGTCTGTTTTTCCCCGTGAACTTCATCTTTCTCCTTTCTTACTTCTTCTTTAATTCTATCACAAAACCATCTCACCACTCGACTCAGCATCTGAGTACAAAGCTGTGCTGTAGTATTTAAGTTTCCAGTGTAAATTGCTATTTAATTACTGCTTTCTCTTTACCATAGGCCTGATTCAGTGAATAACTGGAAGTTTTTCCCCCAGCTTCAACATCAACAGGATGAGGATTAATAGTGAGCAGTGTCCTGGATTTTTCAGGTAGTTTAGTTGGAAGGATGCAGAGGGTTTGGCTGGGGTGGTAACAGCAACCTCTGCTCAGTGCTTCCACTGCAGACTGTTGCTACTGAGGATTTGTGGGGAAAAGAGAACTCATTTTTCATGCTTGGGAAAATATTCACATTTGCTTTTCCCACTATTAGGCATTTAGTGCATGTAGTTTGGCACGTGAGAAATACTGGCTTTAAAGAAGTCTATTTTCCAAAAAGTCATTTGTACATGTACAAAAGGAAGTTGATAACAATATTAATATATTCTCAGGGGTGAAAAATAATGTATGCATCCTCTGCACAGGCAATCCAACCTCCTCCTGTGTCATTCACCTCTTCTAGAGGCGAGTGGAAGCCGATGTGGTTGCATTCCTTTGAGATGGAAGCTGTAATATTATAAATCATCACTTGTTTTCAGGATTGACTAGAAAAATAAATGCAATTATGTTTATGAATGTTGAAAATTAAGCAACATAAAGCAATTGTATGTGTTTGAGGATCTTTTGAAATGAAAAGCTGTATTCGCTGAATTCCCATCAGTTCTTTTTCTCACTGTCATGTTTCATGACGTGAACTCTCAATTCAATGCACAGCTGCAGTAGAAATGGCACCAGCCAAGTCACAGGAAATTGAAGCATTTCAGGCTACAACACAAGCCCTTTTGGTCCCTCATTTACCTTGAGAAATGCTTGTGTTTTTATTGGTAAAGTGCCTGTAAGTACAGAGAGGTGTCAAGCCCTTGTTTGTGGTGTACGTACAGTTGGTACTTTGGGGTAGGCCTTGTACTGCTGAACAGTTGCTTCACTGTCACTGTAGAGATTTGTTTAATTGTGGAAACAGTTTTTACTTCTGGGCTTCTACTTTGGATTGACTCCAAGTACAAGCATGAGGGTAACAGGAAGGAAATGTCAGTGGTGTTCAGAAGGGTATTGAAAAGAGAGCAGAATAGTAAACCTGCAGTCTGAGCTCCTCCTCAATTCATCTGATTCTTCTAAAACAAGATGAGATAACATTAAAGATCTGACCACATCCCTTTGATCTTTGGGAAAAAAAAAATAATCTATTGCCTTGTAGGAATGTGAGCTGAGTCAGGTTGTGATCTCAATGGTTGTTCTATCCAGTCTTCCCACTACGTCTCTGGTGTGTCCAGCAGCGTAAGCTGACTGTGGACCCAGAGGCAGTTGGTGGCCTGCCTTCTTCAAACACCTGAAATAACAGAGCTGTTTCTCTGATTAATTTTAAGATGCTTCAGAACAAATATTTTATGTACTGCAAGTCTTACACGATGTTTCCATTTTGTAATTGAATTCTATACCACACATCTTTAACACCTGAGTTAGCGACTCTAAGCAGCGTGGTTAACATTTTTCACAGGATAACTGTCGGTGACACCTCCTCCTGAGTCACTCTCAGGCTTAGCTACCCACCAGTCAGATTCTGCATGATGTAAACGCTTCCAAAGTTCCCTTTTACTCCATTCCTTTAGTGCTGTCTGTGTGTATGAGACTTCTTTGTATTTCTTTGTCCCTGCAATGCCATCTTTATCGTTTAATCTGCTTCTCTTCTGGCAGTGAAGATCAAGTTGTTAAGTGTCTCGGCAATAAAACCCACCACCTTGTACATCACATCCAGCCTAACTAGGATATAATCAAGGTATGAAAAAACCCAAACAACAAAATCCCCCAAGACCATTCTCTCCTCCTCCCCTTTCCAAAGCATAAGCTAAATTACCTTCTTGCCAGCTTTGCTGTACCTTCAGGGGAGTGCATGAAGATGCACTGTGGGTAGCAGTGTGCGTTCTCATGGCCAGTTCTGCGGCTCCATCTGTCCATAGCAGACAAATGTCCTTCCCCCTTTCAGTTTTATAGGTTTAAGTTGTTTAGCAGGATAGTAATGGGAATATTCAAAGGAGGGATCATAACCAGAAGAACGTGGTTTAGCTCAGTTCTCATTAGCTGATCAACTGGAACAGATTGCATAGGATGGTCTTCTGGAGTGCGTCTGATTGCTGCAGGATGGTAATGTAACAGGGACACATTTTTATAACCTTGTTTAAGTGTGTCTGTGCCAACTGACCTCTCAGCTTGGTGTGCAGTGATTCAGCCCCAGAAACTAGAGATTAAATATAGAATCTCATTTGTATGCCCCTCTTTGAACTTCATTCACTGTTACGTATTTGTTGATTTTTTTTTAATCTTTTTTTTATATGGCATCTGGCATCACTGTGATACCTGAAGGAAAACTCTTCATACTCCCTCCCACTTGCCATCTATAAACACTTGTTCAGTCCACTTTTCAAGACCAACCAATCCTGTTCCCTACATTTTTACTTCTGTTTCCTTATGCTCTGAGATGCTCTTCTCATGTAACACTCATGTCCCTTGCCTTACTTTGTGCAGGAGCCCAGTTTCCCTCTCTTACTCAAAAGTGGGTTTACATAGCAACAAACCCAGAAGCTTTGGAAACTCACTGCTGTGGCTCTTACCATGCATTTCCAGGTGTCTTTTCTGAAAACCTGGTGTTGTTTTCTTCCTTTGTTCCTTTCTTTGGCCTCATCATCTGTAGCTGGGGAGTGATAAGCCTCTGCACCAGTTACAAGTGGGTTGTCACGCTGGAAAGCAGCTCCATGGAGAAGGAGCTGGGAGTGATGGTGGGCAAGAAGTTGCTCGTGAGTCAGTATCCAATGTGCCCTTGTGGCTAAGAAGGCCAGGGGTCTCTTGGGGTGCAGTAAGAAGAGTGTGGGCAGCAGGTTGAGGGAAGTTCTCCTCTGTCTCTACTCTGCCCTAGTGAGGCCACCTCTGGAATATCCAGTTCTGGACTCCCCAGTTTGAGAGAGGCAAGGAATTACTGTAGAGAATCTAAAGAGGCTACAAAGGTGATGAGGGGACTGGAGCATCTCTGTGATGAGGAAAGTCTGAGAGACCAGGGACTGTTTAGTAAGATTCCCTCTCTCAGCCTTCTCTTCTCCAGACTAATGTTTATAAATATCTTGAAGGGTGGGTGTCAAGAGGATGGGGTCAGTCTCTTTTCAGTGGTGCCCGCTGATAGGACCAGGGGCAATGGACACAAACTGGAACCCAGGAAGCTCCACCTTCTTTTCTGTGAAATTGCCAGAGCCTGGCCCAGGCTGCCCAGAGAGGTTGTGGAGTCTCCTTCTTGGAAGACTTTCAAAACTCTCCTGGGCATCCTGCTCTTGGTGATGCTCCTTTAGCAGGGGGTTGGACCAGGTGATCTCCAGACATCCCTTCCAACTCCCATTGTGCTGGGATTCTGTGATCCCTCAGGATTCTCTGTTACAGCCTCAAGACTGTTGAAAGGCAGATCTGTAAAACTTTTTCCTTCAGATTGCCAGGGAAGCAGGACAAGCACATGCTTGCAACTTGACTGGATAGGAGCAGAAAGCATTCCTCAGCCTTCAAGTGAGAAAAAGGATTTCAAAAGCTAATTTGCTTGTTTTCGTAGCATGATCTTAACCCTACGAGGGGGAAAAGATGATCTAATTTAATTTTGCTCTTTGAGAAGAAGGGGGATCACTTGGCCAGCTGCTGCTCTGAGCGAACACGGAGCGCAGAGGCTACAAGATAAGCTCTGAACTTTATCAAGTCTCTCGCGGTGTATGCTAATGTGAGCTGCTGGGAGATGGCTGAGACTTCTGCCTCTGATTGTATTAATTAGTGTGCTGCTCCAAATGAGCTGCAGCTCCCCGTAAGAGCAGTTCCACATCGGGCTTTCTCCGTCCCTAGCGCTTTAGTCTTGGGGCAGGGTGGCCTGGGAGGAAGTGTATTTGGCCTGATCTGTGCAATCACAGGACTGGCTGTCTGCTTGGATTTCTTTTGAAAACTTTGAACATCATCTCTTTGAGCTGTTCATTTGGTAGAAGAGGAAAGTGTGTGCTCCACTCCTGCATGTCAACAGGAAGCCTTTTTCTCCCCAAACATTTGAACTTCTAACACATAAGGTAAGGAAATACCTCAGAGCTTCAGTGGTCAAACTAAATTTCCATCTAGACAGTGACAAACTCTCAGAAAACCCAAATCCACTATAAATTAGGGCCTCGGGGTTCTTAAACTAATCTTGCCCTGAGGTGGATTTGTTGTATTACTAAACCTGTAGTTGCCACGTGAAGTAAGTTTGCCAATGTGTTAAGATATGGTATCATGTCTATCACTTTTACAGCAGTCTGACACCTTTCTCCTGCAGGCAGTGCCTCAGACCCTCCAAACCTGACGTTGACTGGAGTTTGTCATCTCTGCCTCTGTCTTTACTGTGCATTTACTTCCCATTAAATCTACAGAGATGTATTTACAAGGTGCATCGTGTTGGCAGATGTTTGTTAGCTGTATATGGTAACTGAAAAGTCATAGATATTTTGGAAGAAATTGGAGCTTTGTGCAAAGCTGGCATGTGTAGAAGAAGCAGCCTGCCCTGTCTTGTTACATAGAATCGTAGAATCCTTCTGGTTGGAAAAGACCTTTACGTATCTTGATGATCTCTCATACATGAGTGGTCCAGACTGCTTGACAGAAACACGTCTGTCTGCAGAAAGTAACACTAACCAGGGGTGAAGTTCCAGGAATTCTGTCCTGCACTCTTACATCTCCAGCAGAAGTCTATGACCATTCCAAGAGCAGAGGTGAGACTTCACTGCTGCCCTGCACTGTAACCTGAATAAGACACAGGGTGAGAACCAGTAACCTATGAGATGATACTGAGTGGGGATCGTAGCGTGCAGCACCTTTACAGCTGCTTACCCGGGTTGGGAGGTTATGGATGCATGCAGCTGGTAACTTTGATCTCTCTCACTCCCTGAATTCCAGACTTTCTTCTGTCTACACATCCATTTTTGCAAATTTGCCATCTTTTAGGACAAAAAGCTCAACTTTGTTCTCTTTATAGCATCTGAAAGATATTGTAATTTCACATATGTGGTTTAACCCAGTAATTGACTTTCTCCTGAACTGTTGTGAGATCCTGGCAGGCACAGGTCCAGGCTACAGCTTTGCATCTAGTCTTGGTCATGGCTAAACTTGATATGCCACTGGTTTTAGGTCATATTTAGCCCCTTTAGACAGCTCTCTAAGTGAAGAGACCAAAACATTTAGGTAAAATCTCAGTATTGGCTCAAAGACAAGCGTGAATCGCTCAGAAATTTTTGTTTGGGTTCTGACACTGCTCTTTCCAATACAGGTAATACACCAAGAATTATTTTATCTGTCTTATTCTATCAGCTATCTCTTTAGATTTCTTTTTCCCTTGGAGAGAGACTTAAAAAATAACATCCTCCCTCTGAAATAAAGAGTTCATACCTTCCACTCCATCCTCCATCTTTTGTGGAAAACGAGATGCCACTGACATTTCTATCTGAAATTAACTCTTTGCTCAAATTGAAATCAGCCTGATGGTTCTTCCCTTTTAATTATTTTTAAGTAAATGAATGTTACCAACAGTAGGCTTTTTTTAGTTACCACAGAGTGATCACCATGTTTGCCCTTTTTTTAGCTCTTGAGCTAGTAGACTTAATCCTCCCACCTGCTTTTTCTGAATATTGTTTCATTACTCCAAAAGTCAAGGCTATAAGTATTACCTCACTTGATGACAGATATATTTAAAACTTTCTTAAATGAAGTTCAGATATGAAATCTGAGAAGCATCAGGGTCATAGATGTACCATAAGGTCATAAATGTAAGAGCCTGTCCAGAATTCAGTGGACTGTGGCAGATCTTCTCCAGGCACAAATATTATGCTGTGTATTTTAGGCATGTACTCCCAGACATCTGCTGGAACTTAGAGGCCCTCAACCTTACAGCATCTTCCATACTTTATTTAATAGGTGGTTTTAGGGCATTGACTGAAGTGTTTTCATTGAGTTTATTTACACTAACTCCTGGAAATTTGTTGACTGTGTAGGTCTCTCCTTCAGTTGACAGATGTAGCTCTTCCCTTTTGTACCCCTGTCTACTGGGCATGCTGGGACCACACCTGAGCCACCTCCTGCATCTGTGGTAGAAGTGTAATTCTGCAGTACAATGATTACAGGGCTGTAGAATGTGTACCCAATTGGCAATTAAATGTTGGTTTGTGTTTTTCTGCCAGTATCTCCTCCTGCAGCCTGAGATCCATACCCCAGTCCACACCTTTTCCTTGCTATTTGCGTGGCTGCAAATAGCCATGTTGTTACAAAGCCATTATGTGTTCTGAGTTGCAGGGTCACCGTTGCCTTCGTTTGTTGTCTCTAATTGAAAGTTGGCCACCCAACTTCTGTTATACAGGACAGTATAACAATTTCTATTGCTTGTTACTTTTAGCTTCTGTTCAGGCAGTACAACAGTTCTGCTCTGGCCACTGCTCCACTTGATAGCGAAGCGAAATCAAGCAATCCCTGTGCACAGCCAATACATTGCACAACTACCTCATACCAACAGAGCTGCAGCTGCCCGGGGAGAGGCCGAGTGTTCAGCCATGTAGGTGAAAGCTGTAGTTTGGTAGGTATCTTTAGTAATCAGGCATCTAAGGAGGATTCAGCTTATTTCTGATTAGCTAAAAGTAAATGCGGAGTTTGGCACAGAAGAGAAGGAAATGGTTCCAGCTTCAGTGAACACACCAAACCCGTCTGGTTTCCACAGTCTTCTCACTCTAGCTTTACTTCTGAATACTCAACAGTTTAAAGTACTGAGCTCTAAAAATCCCATAATGAACATAAAATTTTTTTTTCCAGGCTACTAGTATAACTGCAACAGCAGTCAATCAACAGTACAGGAGTGCAACCTTATTGAATTTCTGCCAGGAATGTAAATGAGAAGCCATTCTGTTTTAAAGGCTGCAGCTAATATAATTAATTGCATTCATTTTCAAGGTGATGTCTTGCTTGTTTGGGGGAATGAGCAGTAGAGGATAAAAAAAATGGAAATTTCATCAGTGATTACAAAAGAGATAGTGATTTACTAATTGCCTTTTGCCATTTCCTCACAGTCTGTATCTCTTACCAGTGAAACAATCTGCCTCCAGTCACTGCAAGCATCTTTGTGGTGAGAGATTAGGATAAATATCCTACAAGTGATTATTTAGTGGTAAATTTGTTGGTTTCTTTCATGGGCAACTAGATTTGTCTCCTGTGTTTTGTAGCAAGGGCAGCCGTTTACCCTGTGACCCCTGTGCTTCAGATGGAAATATCTTCTGAAGACCTCAAGAAAGATTTCAGCAGAGCAGAATGTAGTTGGGAGCAAACCTCTCTTGTTGGGTGCAGTGGAACAAAGCCTTGTTGGCACCTGTGTTCTCGTGGTTTCAGCTCCACAAAACATGGAGAAGTAGAGATTTACATCAGTTGTGTGAGAGGCTGCTGGGCTGCTTCACATTTGGCACGTTTCCCCCCGTTGCTGCCTTTTCCAAACTCAGTCTCCCACAAATTAACTGGCTGAGGTCAGACTTCATGGTGGTGTTCCACTGCTCGGTATCTAGTAGGGCAGCAGCTCCCCTGCTGGGATGACTCCTGCTTCCTTTATTTCACTACTGCATGAGATTTCATTGTGCAGTGACCTGTGCCAGAGACAATATGTGCCCTGTTGACAGGTGTATGGGCTCCCAGTGCAGGCAGCAGCTGTTTACCTGGAAATCAAAGACGATAGAGCGATGAGCGTTTCAAGGAAACACTCCTTTTATATGAATGTAAATGCAGCTGGATTCTCTCCCCGTTCAAAGCTAGGAGCCTGGCTGAAGTTTTGTAAGAAATACTTTAGAAAGGAAAAGCTCCAGTCAGAGAACCCTGAGAAGAGATGTGATAGGATCTTCAGGAGTCTCTGTAAAGCTATTTGAGCTTTGATGCAAAATATATTTGCACTTCTGACAGTTGTGCTTACTATTCTTAAGTGTTATGCATTTCAAATCTATAGCAAACTACCTGTGACATGGCTCAGTGTGTCCCCACACCACCTGCACAGATAAAGAGCACAAGAGGTGTTCTGATCCCAGCACCTGTGTGACAGGAGGCAATGCCATCGCACGCCAGCCGTCCCTGTACAGCACGGTTCAAATGCTCTCTGTTCCCCAGTTCTATACATCGGGGGGAGAGTGGGCACTCCCACCCATTTCTTTACTTCTGAGGGGAGGAAAATGGACCAGAAGAAGCTGTGGGATTCTCCAGCTAATCCTCTGTTGCTGAAGCAGAACTGGGGAACCTGGGACTAGAAGACCAGAGCTGCCGCGTGCACTCAAAACACATCTCTGTCTCTTAGCAGAAATACAGATTCCATGACCTGCTGCTTAACAAGATTTTTAGTTATTTCTTTCCTTTATTCTGCAGTAGAAACTTATGTTATAAACGATCAATTAGAATTTAGAAAGATTTTTCCAATCTTTTTACTTTTAGTTTTTGGGTTCAGGTGTTCTAAAAGCAAATTCATGTGAAGTAGAGAGAGAAGCAACTTTGGTATAGATGGAAGGCCTCCTGATGCTTCACCTGTAATAACTGAGAGAGAATAAAAGGGTTTTAGTTGATCAGAATGATATCTTCACAGGCAGCTTGGGGAGAAGTTGTTAATCTGCACGATGAGATTTGTTCGGCTGTCTCCAGTTCTGTAGAAGCACGTACCAAATGTGGATTGAGTCGTGGGAGTGAAGGCTCAGACAAGTGTCTGACGTTGGGGGGGTTCCTTCAGGCATTGGGAAGTTTCACAGACAAATAGAAAAGATGTCACTTTGTGACCCGAGTGATTTGGCAGATGTGGATCCCTGAGCCTGTGGATTCAGTGAGGCAGAGACCCTGCCGATGCCAGCAGTAACCCACTTCCAGGGTGTTTCACAACCCACAACAGGAGCCTCTGCAAATAGCAGCAGAGAGACGGAGAGTATCAGAAGCTGAACAAGCAATAAAGGATTGGACAGCCCATGGAAAAAGATCATAAACGACACTTGCTGGTTCACTGGGGCTTAAATTATTTCTCTGTAGTCAATTCTGTTGTGAATGAATAAGTAAATACTTTGTGCTGCAAGACTGGTTGCTTCTCTAGTAAAAACAAGTTGACAGTCGGTTGGTTTTTTTTTATTTTCCCTGAAATACTTTTTTCTAGGTAAAATCAATGCAAAAGAACAGATGAACCTAGAAATAACAAGATGTTAAATGAAGTTGCCCTTGATAACTGCCTGCTGTCTGCCTCTCTCACTGTTGTGCTGTGATTCAGCATTTCTGTGATGACTTTGAAGTTGTCCTGCAGTACTTCGCAAGCTGGCTCCGTAGTAAATTTGCTTCATTTTCCCTTGGTTCGTCTGCTGCTCTTCTTGATGGCAAAGTGGGGCAGGAGGGAGTGAAATGGGAATAGCACTTGTGTTTCTTGTGGAGGCATCCTTCTCCTTTCCCTAACAAGCTTGTGCATTGCCCATGTCACCCAAAGTGGTGGCAGAAATCTGAAACTACTTAGGACAGCCATTAAACTGACTTCAGCACTTACTCTTTTTAATCTCAGTAGCTGTTAGGAGCCTTTAAAGCCCCTGAGCCCAGTTGAGTTAACTGTTGTGACTGTCACCCGGTTGTTTTTCTTTCCTGCCTAAATGAGATGTCTCCCCTGAAAACAACACGAGTCTCTGGTGCAGGAGGCACAGCTTTCAAATGTGAAACCAGATGGCAATTATCCGGAGTTAGTCTCTCATTTGCAATACTCCTGCTTTGAGTTTTTGTTGGGTTTTTTTCTGTGTGTGTGGTGGTTTGGTTTTTTTGTTTTGTTTTTGTTTTTTAAAGCACTTGTGATTACTGTTGTTTGACATTTAAAAACTTGTTTGCTTTTAACTGCTTGCTAAAGTCATGTACTGTTTGCTGCCTACTGGGAAGGTGGTAGAACCCTTCTGGGGACAGCAGAGTGGCACAGATGTTCAGGAGGGACTTGTCTTGCCTCTCATCTGTATGGGAGCATTATGGTGCAGGACGTAACAGCAAACTGTGATCTGTGTTCCCATGTGGACAGTCTATGTTATTTCCATTTAAATCCCATAGATGTTATATAGCCTATTTCACTGCTTTTGGAGCTTTTTTTTTAATTGCATTTAGAGCTGTAACCTAGAATACAAGTCAGGAGGCTCCCTGTAAGCTTATTGCACTTTAAGTTATGTAGACTAAAGATGGGTTTTGGGGTCTCTAGGCTCTGAAAATGTCCATCAGAAAGCTTTGATCTCTCCCTCAGACAGGAGATACTGTTCTCGTAGTAAATTGGAAGATGCAGAAGATTTTTGTTTTGTAGTGTTATAAAACAAAGTGGTGGTTTGATCAAGGAGAAGAGTAACGTGTACTTTTAAAATACCAATACTGATTTCTGAAAGATAAAAATCTGAGGTATTCTTGTATAATTTCTCTGCACCGAAGAAAGTCAGCTTGACTGGATCAGGGAAACCAAAGGTGAAAGAAAGTTAGTACCTCCCCAGCATCTTTGTGCCTTTCGTAGCTGCTCTGTAACCAGTTTGGCTTTGGACTGCCAAGTGGAAAAAGAAGTGATCCAGGATTGTTTCATTCTAGGATGATTTTTCCAGTTTCTACAACTGAGACATCTACTGACGTTCTGATTTGACATCTCCCTTCACTTTTCATGTCCTGGCACAACCCCCGAGAAGATGTTTGGAGAGTAGGGTGATATCAAGTGATCATTATGCTGAAAATGTCTGAGAAAGTGGGATTTTTGTTGCATAGACCCAGGTGACTTTGTTTTGTCTTTGTTGTTTTGTTGCACTTGTTGTATTTGTTTTGGTTTTGGTTTCTTTTTTAAATCTTCCTAAGAAAAGCTTCAACTGGAGTTAAGTTACAGGGGTGACTGCTTTGACTTTCTTGTTCTGCTTAGGGAAATAATCTCTGAAAATTTTGGGACCCACCTCTGGCAGGGGAATATTTAAAGAAGTGAGTGATGCCATATATTATTCAAGGTGATGAGCAATTCTCAGTTTCTTTTCAGTGTCTTGGTATAAAGCAAAGGAAAAAAAAAAAAAAAAGAGAAAAAAAACCCCATAGCTTCTGCAATAGGAGAACTTCTCTGCATAGCTCCTGATCTCGTTCCTTTTGAGGGCTGGCAAAAGCTCTCGTTCACTGAAGTAACCTGGGTATCAAACCCAACTTTTTGTAGCTACCACTCCAGAGAGATCATATTTCCTTCAAGATACTCAGTTATTTATTGGGGAGTTAAAAATATATTTCTTCTTTATCTACCAAAGTGCACTTGATTATTATTTATATGTTTGCAAAAGAAATCTTGAATAAAAAATATCTTAAATAAAGGAACCCCGTTTCTGCCTTCCACCCTTAATTATGTATTTTAATAATAGAGTCTACATTTGCTTTGACTTATCACGAGGAAAGGAGGTGATAAATAGGAGGGAACAGAATTCCTTTTCAGCTGATGTGGAAGCCTGTCTCATATCGGAGATTATTCAAGGGCTGATGATAAACATTTGGTGCTTGTTCAAACCTGCATTCCAGTGCTCAATATGCTCAATATAATAAGCAGGTTTGTTTAATATTTTGAGGCAGTTACGAGGATTTTTTTCTTTATCAGTTTAAAAATCTTGTAATAGAAATTAACAGAGAACTTCCAGGAAGTGTTCAAAGGATTCAGGTACTTTGAGTCAGTTGTGCAAAGTGGATTACTGTTTTGAAATGCAAGTCTTGGTCATCTTTCTTTGTATCTCTGAGGTACTTTGGAGAATCTTGCATATAAAGTATTTATTTGTAGCCATAGACTGTTGTAAGTATGGGCAATGAGATACAGCAGATTGTCAAATGGGTAACTCCTAGAACTGGCCTGGGGAATTTCTTACAGGGGTGTGACTGGGAAGTCTGTAGCAAGATGCTGAAAATACGAAGGGAAGGGTTTGTGTAGAGGTTATTTACCATTGAGGGAATAAAGAGGATTAGAACTTGTTCCAGCTCAGAGGTTAGGACTGTATACGATTTGGGAGTTTAAAAGCTGAAAACAAGGGGAATATAAGTAATCATGCAGTTAAAAAAGAAAAAAGGCAGTAATAGGGAAAAAAAAAAAGCCTATAAAGGATAAAGCTGATGCCTTTAATGCATTGCTCAGCAGCATTAAAAGCACAATAAAAAGCAAACAAATTGTGGAATGGATGAGCAGAACGAGTGGAAATTCCAGCTGTCTGTTCAGGGCTGCTGGGGTGACTGCATTAAGTGGAGCTCACCTTATTATAGAAAGGTGATTAGAAAAGAGATGAGGATACAGCAGAGGTCAAACTGGAATGGTCCAGGGTCCTGAGCATCTATAGAAGTGTTAAGGGAGGTTGGAAAAATACAGATTTAATAGTCTTTAGAAGATCGAGGTGGGAAAAGTGATTAATAAGGGGGCTTATTGAATTATAAAGATGTTCTGCTGGGATTAAAATGGGCAGATGCTACAGGAATATCTGAGCTGGTGATGCTTTTAAGAACAAGGCATTGTGAACTAGAAGGGAGAGAGAGCTATGCACGTTAATTACAATTCTTTAGCGTGGAAAGAAATACATCAAATAGAGGCTTTCAAGGAGAAGAGTAGGCTAAATGCTCTGAAGTACTTGTAAAACGTTAGCTAAGCTGTAACTCTCCGTGTGGGGAGGTGGAGGGTAGTCTCCTTCCACAAGCCCTTTTCTCCATAAACATTTCCCAGACTTTCTTTGAAAAAGTGTTTTATACATCAGAGATCTTCTCCTGTAGCTGAGATAGTGTTGGAGGGGGGAGATTTTAAGTTTCATGTGGCTACTGGGAACATTAATGAAAATCCAGGCTCAAGAGTAGAAGAAGAGGGGAGAAAGACTTGGAAATTATACTGAAGAATGAGCATTTCTTTGATGTTGCTGTTAAGCTGGACCTTCCCCCAGCAGTTTCTGTGTGGTAGCTCTAGAGGTGCAGCATTCTGTACGTGTTCTTAGTAGAAGCTTTTCTGAAGACACAGGCATCCCAAGCAAAAAATTTCCTTCTGGAAATGCACCTTTATAAACACTGGAGTGGTTGAGCCTTGTGCAGTGTCTGCTCTACTGAGCACTGAGCTTTTGTTACAACTGCATGTAGTCTTTCTAAAAAGGCTATAGAAAGATTCATTCTGTGGTAGAATGAAAGGGTTTAGAGAAATGTACTGCTTTGAATTTAAGATGAATGAGACTATAACCAAAACTTTATTGCCTGATTTAATTTCCAGCTGTCCTACTCATCAGTCACAGCTCTTCAGTGATTATGGGTGAACTTAGGAGTGACAGTGCTCCAGTATGTGCTTCACTCCTGTTATTTTACTCAGCCTTTCCCAACTACAGAACTTAATTGAGTCTGTTGCTTACATTTCTTTATTGAGGAAATAGGATACGCAGCACTGTACTAGTCACAAAATATTCAGGAGGGCTGAAGGCAAGGAGCCAAAACCAAGTTTCCTTTTTGTAGGAGTCCACTTCAGTACACAGGGTATCATAGATGGCACTGCTGTGCTTTTCTGTTCTCTGTTATCTTTTTAATTGACTGCTTTAATGATAACTTAAGCATCCTTTTAGGCTGCAGTCATCATCAAAACAATGTGTTTGGTACATTCTCTGTATCCTAAACATTACATTTGGCCAGTCTGTGTGTTGTTCCTGTGAAGCAGAGGAGTTATTTTGTGGCTTTTTGGTGCTAGTTTGACTAAGAGACATTCTGCTCATTAGCTTGTCTAGGTGCTTATTGTTTTTATGTCAAATTTTTCATACTTCACTTGTGCAGATGATGTTTTTCAGGCTGTGAAGACATTGCTTTGTCCTGAAGGAACAATAGTTCTTTCTCTTGGTGGATAGGAGTTAACATAAGTATCTTGATAAACAGTAAATAGAACAATGTCTATTGATAGACTGATTTGATTCTATTGATTCTGTCATTAAAAAGCCCCCACGAACTTGTAACAAGTTTCCAAATTAATTCTTGCAGGCAAAAAGTAAACATTTAAGCGTTATTTTTGTTCACTCAACTGTCATTTTTCGCAGAATGTGAGCTTCAGATTCCCAGGTTGGTTTTGACACCTGTACACGAGAATGCAATTACTACCCTGTAAAATTGTCTGGCAATATTTGAGTGCAGAGAAACAGCAGTACTGTCTGTGACCCTGTTCTTTGGTGGACAGGAGTGGTGGGAATGGTCCCTCCTTTAGCAGTGGTCTGTCCTGACTGGCCCATGTATCTTTGAATATTTTCCTAATTCCCTTGAAATGACTCCAGTGGGAAGAATTCCTTCATTTTTTCACAGGTGACTCAAAAATGTAAGTGGACTGTGAGAAAACATCGTGCAATATCCAACCTCAACGTGTCTTTGGTTGGTTGTATCTCTTTGGAGGATTGTTCTGCTGTAGAAAGACATTTTACATTTCTTGAATCAGGCATTTCTTTTTGATTACTATTGACAAATGTGAGGGATGGTTACCATGATCTAGAGCTGTGGGGTTAATGGGAATTAGTCCTTTTTTCTCATTCTTCAAGTGTATCTCTTACCTCTCTGGGCTTTCTGGGAGCCTGGCCAGTTTGCAGTGGTTGAGGGTTTAATTGTTGTTCTTGAAGGGCAGACCTCTAGCAAGTGCAGTTGTGTTCCCAAGAAAAACGAAACAAGAAAAAACCCAGTCATTTTTTTTCCACATTCTGCAACACGTCTTTCTCATTCATGGTGCTTTTAAAAGGTCATCATATCTTAGTACATTGGAAGTGTTGCAGAGGATTTGACTAGCTCGTGCTTCGACATATGGTGTGTATCATCAGCGAGCTCTGCTACCAATCCGCAGAGCTGAAAGCAAACTGCATGAGGGAGCCTTGGCAGAAAGTAAATTAGGTGGGTAAAAAATCCAAAATCAGAATTAGTGGAACAGTGAGATAAAGCAATAAATCCATTTTAACTATTTGGATAAAATAAGAGGGCTCCAAATGCCCAGGAGAAACTCCTGGCTTGTGTTAAGTCCGTGCTCTATGTTTATTTAACTTTGTGTCTTAATGTACTTTTAAAAAAAATAATAGTAACTGTGAATATTTGAGCTAATTTTAAGTAAGGATAAAAATGGCTACTTGCAATTGAAAAGTAATTATCTTTATTAATTAACAGCCAGAAGACAAGCCAAGTTAAGCTTGCTTGTGGTCAAAGAAGGTCTGGAGACAACTAGAGGAGGAAGGAGCATTTCCTTTCATATCCCCAGAAAATCCTGTGTAAACACAAATTATTTATCAAGAGCACACAGGTCAGAGTGTTCCTTGGTACTTAATGGTATTTTGTGGCATTTGTTTCATTTCATTGTGGTTTTTTCCAGTCTTTGAAGTGCTCTGTTATGCATGAGTGTACTATGGCTATATATACAGCTCTTGTCTGCCGAGGGGGAATGGAAGAGGCAGGACCATATGGGAACTTAATGAATTTCCATGGAGGTTGTTCTGAATTCCAGTTTGCTGACTCTTTCTGTGGGAACGTCTGACTTTAGCCTTCCTCGACCGAACTGGTGTGACTGGGTGGCCAGGATCTACAGTGGCATTCTTAAGGATGCAGTTGTGCTTCCCCAGCCTGCCTCCTGGCAAAGAGCTGGGTGCCTTCCCAGAGCTGGCAAGGACATTGTCTTGGACATTTGTCCCTACCTCAAAAAAAAAAGGGGTGGGGGGGAATGTGCTCAAATGGCATTGAAACTACTTGTGGAGGTGAATGAGTACATTCTCTAGAGGCCACTTCTTCTCTGCTTGCAGCTTATTCCTTCCTCTTTGCTTGGAACATACTCTGCATATCTAGTTGAGAAATTACTGCTGATTTTCCTGTGTCACTTGGCCTCTCTTGTTTGGTGGGAAACCACTGCACTGTTCAGGGCTGCGTGAGCTCATTGGGTGTTTTCTGAGGCAGCAGATCACGGCGGGCAGTTGTTGTATGGGATTTTTTTACACTCCAGTGAAAATGCTTTTATTCAACATGTCACTTTTTCTGCCACTCCAATCTGAGCAATGTTCACTTGTTCAGTTTTGCACGAAATGTGGAAGAAATGCTGCACTGTAGTTTGTCTTAATCAGCGTAGTCTTTGACTTAAGCCCATCAGGGGCTGAATTTCTCTTCCAGCAGCAGGAATTAGGACTCTTTAGAGGGTCACAGTTTATCACAGGCATGTACAGTGTGTTTTGCTTCACTCATACCGCACTTTCATGGATTTAACTGAACTGTGTTGCTGTTGGAGGCATGTGCTGCTGTTTGGTCTTGCTTTATTTGGTATCCAAAACACAGCTGTCTAAAAGCAAAATTAAAGCTGAGTGACAAACAAAATGTAGCAACCCAAAATGTCATGGGAGGCAGATAGCCCTGTGTGTTTTACAGCAGCAGGGCTGATGTTCTGGAGGCAGATAGCCCTGTGTGTTTTACAGCAGCAGGGCTGAAGTTGCCAGCAGCGTTTGGTTGTGACTTTATAGCTGAAATTGAAGTTCCTAAACCCTGTAAAAAATCCTGGAAAGTAACACAATGTAATGGAAGTTTTAAAGCTGTCGACAAGCAGAGGGCTGTTGGTTTAGTCTGGAAGCATAGAGAGGGTCCGTGGTATTTTTAGGAAGCAATCACCTCAGGTGAGTGACATGCATGACTCTGATAGCCTGGGCTTTCTGCTGCTGCTCAGCTGTGCTCTGTCGAGGCACAGGCTGCATCCCAGTCCTTAAGATGGAAACAGCTATTGAGAATTAAGAAAAAAATAAAAAATGAATCTCAAGAAACCTACATGTGTATTAAAGCAGCATCTGCAATGTACCCTGGCACTCGTTTTCATACAGCTATTGCAGAAAACTTTGGGAAGTGTTTCCATGCTTGGTTGCTTTTTTGCGAGCTGGTGACACAAACGATTTTGGTATCTTCGTGAGATGGTGATGGTGGAGATGCTTGTCGTGTAGATGTGTCCACAATCCTCAAGGACAGCAGGGCACAGCTCCTCGTGATGGTCCCCATTAGATCTGCTGGAAATACAGAAACCTGTTTCGATGACTTGCAAGTGTATCTGTGCCAGCTTTCAGCTTTAAGCCAGCAGCTATTCTGTGTTATTGCAGTGATATTGGGCAAGCTTCTCTTTACATTCCACTAAGTGGCAAGAAATGTCTCCTTAGGGGAAATGTTATGGAGGGTCTTGGTCACCAGGACACTTAGACACCTTTGAGTGATGGTATGGTCTATGCTGGTGCAAAAGGATCAGAACAGAATGCAAGGCTGGAGGAATACTTGAGATAAGCAGTGTGCTCAGGAGTATCTTTGAGCCCCTCAGTTAAAATGTTCCTTAAAATGTTTGGCATTGAGCTCTAAATGAAAGATTTTTCTATCAGTATTTCACACCCAAAAATCTGTTAAAATAAAAATAGTTTTAAGGTGACTGATGATGTATCTTCTAAATGCAAAACATTTAAAAGAAAAAATGAATTTTATTACGATTTTTAAAAATTAAAATTCTTCAAAGGCATTGCTGTTCCCATAGGATGCTGGAAATGTGGTTGCTGTGGCTTTCTTCCCTCTGCACTGGTGATTTTATGGGCTTTTTCCAGGTTAGTCCTGTCACTAAGACAAAATTGGTGTTTCTTTCTGCCACTAGAAGAGATTTGGTCAGGAGCTGGAAAATCAGGTCTTTTCTGCAAATGCTGCTCCAGCTCCCAGAGCTGCTGCAGTCCCCTCAGAATCCACTTCTGGCAGACCCTGCCTGGGCTGATGATGCTCATGCATTTCTGAGGGTGTTTATCTTCTTCTCTTGATCGAGGCCAAAGAAAAACAAACGTGGAGAAAGCAAGAGAAATATTGGGAAATCGGTCACAATGCTGAGTGAGCTTGAGTTTCTAGTGCGGGGGAAGGTTAGAAATTTGGGGAAATGGCTGTTACTGAGAACTCCAGAGCCTGCCTGAAGAAAATAAATCTGATACTTGCCATTTGTTGTGGAAGCAGTTGTTCCTTGCTTGTAAAAGGCTCAGTGATCCAATCCAGGAATAGAAACAGTGCTTGCGTTGCTTAGAGGCACATGTTACGATGAGCAGAAATGAACAGTGAGTAACCCATCAGCTGAGAAGTGCCACGCAGAGGATTCAGTCTAATAGAGAGCCCAAACAAATGCAGAGGTGTCAAGCTAGGCTGGTGAAGAATTCGGAGATGAGAATAATGCCCGTGTTCCTGGGTAAACCCCTCGTGCAAGGCTTTGCTCAGCCCCTTCTCATGATTTACTAGCATGTGTAATCCCTCCCGCAAGAAGACATTGGGGTTTTTCTGTCTCCTTTAACTCCACATTTTGCTGAACACAGGATCACCCTTGCTGGGATTAAATCTTCCAGGGAGTTAGAGTTCTGTGTTTGTTTGCTTTTCATGGTGTAGGAATAAGCAGAAAGACTGGCCTTCAGGGGCGAGCAAGGCAGCTGGCGTAGGAGAGACAGAAGCAGCTGTATCACCCAAATGTTGGAATCGTTTCCAGTGTATCATCACCTCCTTTTTCAGTATTGTATTACAGTTCATTCAAAGACTTTGAACTGGTTGGCAAAATATTCACTGCAATGTTTTGCCCAGCTCCTGAATCTCGCTTGGATTTTAATAAGTGAAGCTCTAAGTCTGACCCTTGCTTTTGAAGTCCTCTGGTAGCATGTCAGTGCTGGGGAATAAGATTGTAATTGGATTTTTAACAGATATGAGTGTGTTTTCAAGGCTTCCTTCACCTTTGTGTATGGTACTGGTAGAAGTAACAGTAAGGAGGGGAGAGGGACATGAACACAGAATTTGGTGTATATTGATCCCTCTGTATCCCCTGATTTCTGAAGGAATCTCTGGATTTCTGAAGGAATATCTTCCAGCAAGCACAAATTAGCAGGTCAGAGATCTGCTGTAAATAATACCGGTGGCCACTGGGAAGGTTCAAGTGAGGCACAGAAACATTTTGGATGTTTTTCTTTTCTATTTCATTATTCAGCTGAGAAAATCAATGTCTGTGTGTATGCTGCATGCCTCAACGAGGGGTTATTTGTAGCATCTGGATGCCTTGTGAGGCAGAAGCCCCAAAAGAAAACCACAATTAAAACTTGGGAGTTAATATGTTAGATCAGATAATGTGAGCCTTGAAAGGCCTTGTTGTGAGTGTAAATAATAGGACTTGGCTGTTGTTATCTTAATGACTTATTTATTACATAGAAGAAAATCTGTATGGACAGAAGAAGATAAATCCCTGTTTCTTCAGAAGAATATGCATCAGCACATACTTCAAGTGCTACAGAAGGATGTACTTGTCCCTAAGCCTGTCTTAAAGGGCTAAATGATGCTGCTAGCCTTTGTGGTGGGTAATACATCTGAGCAGGTTTGACTTTAGAACAGGAAGCAGCACATGGCTTTCTCTTAATTGGGGAACTCCCTTTAGTGGGGGGAACCTGCACTGGTTGGACCCTTTGAGGAAAAAGGACGACTCTTCCTTGCACACCTTTTGTATCTGCTTTCAGTTCGGGGACTTTTGTGTGGTGGGGCAAGAAGAGGCAAATCCTCCCTGAATCTGAAGTATCAGGACAATAAAACATCAAGAAAGTGCCTCTCCTGATTTGTGAAAGGAAGGAAATTCTGCATTTTATGGTGTTGGAGGTGGCCTTCAGACCCTTAGCTTATTTAGAACTTGTCTTAGCAACAAATTTTCTTTGAGAAGTAGTGAATGTGATTCTCAGTAGCTGAATAGAATTTATCTTTCTCGTGATTTTTCCCTGTGTGATAATTCCCCAGCATCTTAAGTTTGAAGGTTTCAAGGTTGGTAACTAATTACCCAGCCTTAGAAGCATTTCTGTGGAAGGTGTTATTCTGCAGCTGTTCAATATACGATTCCTTGTGCTGTTTTATATGGAAGCTTTAGACTAGCTGATTCTGAAGAGAAAATCCCAGACTAATTAGTTGCTTGTGAATGTGGTATGTCCATTTTCATATTCTTTATCGCAAGTAAAAAACACAGTCTCTCACTGATGGAATATAAACTAGCAAGACTAATTTCAAGCTGACCTTAATATTTGCTTTGAAGGAAGAACTGTTCTCTCAATATTTATGTTTATTAGGAAAGTGTTGAGTTTTAAGGAGCTGGTGGGAGATTTGCATGAGGAGGCAGCAACAGAATTGATTTCAGTGCTTCACTCCTGCGTGAGCTGGTAGAGCTGCTGCTGGTTGGGGGCTGCTAGGCACGAGGCCCAGAGCACTGGGGGGTTTCTTCTGTGGCCACCTTAGCTGTTCTGGCAGCCAGAGCAAAGGAAGTGTTGCTTCCCCTCTTCTTGCTGGCTGAGGTAACAGCCGTGGTGGGAGGAATGGGCCCTAGAAACCCTGCCCTGCGGCTGCCACCACCTTGGCATTGGGTATCTTGGCTCTGGCTTCGCCGCAGTGAACAAGGTGCTGGGCATGGTATGAGCTGGAGCTGCCCTGGTGAGGCCACATCTGGAATAGTGTGTCCAATTCCGGGCCCCTCAGTTCAAGAAGGACAGGGAACTGCTTGAGAGAGTCCAGCACGGAGCCACAGAGATGGTGAAGGGAGTGGAGCATCTCCCAGCTGAGGAAAGGCTGAGGGAGCTGGGGCTCTGGAGCTTGGAGCAGACTGAGGGGTGACCTCAGTAACGTTTATATGGTGAGTGTCAGGAGAAGAGAGCCAGGCTGTTCTCAGTGACACCCAGTGATAGGACAAGGGGCAACGGGTGCCAGCTGGAACAGAGGAGGTTCCATGGAAACATAAGGAGAAACTTTTCCCCAATGAGGGTGACAGAACTGGAACAGGCTGCCCAGGGAGGTTGTGGAGTCTCCTTCTCTGGAAGGCAACTGGAAGGAGTTCTCCAAAGCTGCCTGGATCTGTTCCTGGGTGACCTGCTCGAGGGGATCCTGCTCTGGCAGGGCTTTGGACTCAGTGATCTTTTGAGGTCCCTTCCCACCTCAGGCATTCTGTCATTCTGTGAAATTGATTGTAAAGTGTGCAGTTTGAGTGTTTGGGAAGACCCTGGGCTTTCTGGGGGTGTTTGCTGGGGAAGGAGGTGCAAGCAGGCTCACAGGGGATGTTTGCTGACTGCCCAGCAGTGTCCAGCCCTCCCTCTCCTTGTCTGCATGTTCCCATGTCCACTGCG
>WUAM01000319.1:1044679-1070348 GCA_024336885.1 Actenoides hombroni | reverse complement strand
GACCTATCTCTAGTTTTAATCCATTCCCTCCAGTCCTATCACTGCCCCACAGCCTAAAAAGTCCCTCCCCAGCTTTCCTGTAGCCCCCTTCAGATACTGGAAGGCCACAATAAGGTCTCCCCAGAGCCTTCTCTTCTTCAGACTGAACAATCCCAGCTCTCTCAGTCTGTCCCCATAGGAGAGGTGCTCCAGCCCTCTGACCATCCTCATGACCCTTCTCTGGACACGTCCCAGCACATCCATAGCCCTCCTGTAACAGGGGCTCCAGAACTGGACGCAGCGGTGTCCTCAGGCAGCATTTGGTACTGTCACAGTGTTGGCCAAAATCCGTGGGAACACGCTGCTGTGCTGCTCTTCATGTGGCTCTTTAGCTGTCCAGGCTTTTATTTTACATTCCTGAAAAACAACAGAGTATTTCCCAGCCCGGGACTATATGGAATTTTAGGTGTGTCTTGATGTTTGATTTTTGTCATCGTTGTGTTTGAGAGAGACTGGACGGTTTCCTAAATAGCAGATAGTTAAAACAGCCTTTTACATTGATGCATAATGGAAGTGTATTAGGGGGGGGAAAAATAAGTGTATTAATGACCCAGAGAATTCCAGGAAGATTAAGGATATAGTCTTTGGAAATGCAGCTTGTAGAAGACTGATGGGGAAATGGTTGCATGCTGAGCTAACCAATTCTGTGAACAGGAAGAAATTACACTCTGCTGTTCTTTCAAATTAGTCCCTTTGATAGAGGCTGTGAATACAAAATAGAAACAGATCCGAACGGGGCAAATTAGCTTAATTCTTGTTAATTTGTTTATGCATTGTCATGAATGCGCTGCCTAAAGAACTCTGAAAACGTTTGAAACGCTCTAATACTAGATTTGGCATTTTAGTAGAAAAGAAAAACAGGATAGGGTTCCTAAAGATTTGTTGCTATTTTTTTTGTTTGGAGGAAGGATTGCACTTAGCATGTGGTAGCCACAGCACTCTGAAATCAAAATTTCATAAAGAGCTCTGTGTTGCAAATGTAAACCTAGGGTATGGTACCAGGTTTTCATGCAGTACGCTGAGCCTTTGCCTTGTGAGGATGAGATGTAATTGCCCGCCCTCAAAACACAAGCTGCAAGTGGTATGTGTTCCAAATGGAAAGATGTGCTTTAAATGGACTGCCTGGAGCTTGGGAAATTGGATTCTTCCGTACAGCGTAAGGAACCTGCAAAGGGAATTGTCAGAGAGGGGGATTGCTCAGGCTCCGCTGCTCTGGGGGCTCACATCCTGGTGCTCTCTACACGAAAAGTAACAGAGAAGACTGAAAAAATGGAAGAGAGCTGTGGGGTTTTGAATGTAGCTTTTTTTGAACGTGGTTTTTGACGTGGGTATCCCAACCAGCAGTGGGGTGTCTGGGGTGCGGTTTCCTCAGCCTCTGATAATGGTGCCTTTGCAGAGGCATTTTGAACAGAGCATTGAGAGGGATTATGTCTGAAGCCATTGACACTTTTACTGTTCTTTCAGACAAAGCATTTGTTTTCAAGGCGTATTCCTCCCTGTGCCTTACAACCCAGAGCAGGGAAGGGAATAGTTTGGTGTGGGAACAGCACCGGGCTCTTTGCACCCCTGTCCTCTGCCTTGGCACAGATCACTGACACAAATGAGGTGCTAAACTTGAAGGATTAGTGACTGGCATGCTACTCAGGTTCTGCGTTCCAGTGCATCCCAGTGCTTTACCAAACAACTGGAATGGCCTTGGGGTTTGGGAGTTTTTTGAGAAATGTTGAGAGCTTGAGAAATGCTCAACTTCTCCAGCATCTGACAGCATTGTTCTTGATAAATTGGTTACCCTGGCAGTAGACTGGGCTGCCTGTACCCACCCCCTCATTTCAAGGCAAATGGTAGGGGTTTATGCAGTTATTCATTTCAGTGAGTTTAATATGGCAGCGTTCCCCGGGAGTTCCCAGGAGCAAGGTATGCAGGTTACTCTGATTAGCCATCAGTACAGCCTCCCAAGTAAAAAATACTGTTGCCTACCTGTCATAAACATTTCAACAGTAGTTTTTAGGGGTATACACGTTCTAATGTAGTCCTTACTCCTCTTCATCTGCAAGCAGAGTGCAGTTCTAGTACCCGTGGATGGAGTGTGTGTGCTGACCCTGCCCTGGTGCCCAGGCAGTTAACACCAGCAGTACTCAGAGTGTGTCCTCTAAGCAAGGGGAGAAATTATGTAACATCCATCAGATGTTTTTTACTGTTCATGCTGCTATCTGTTGAAGTAACTGCCTATTTTTGGACCACACTGAAAGCTTAAGTAATGCTAAGAAATAAGATTTTCCACTGATGCATTTTATGTTGTATACAAATATTGGAGGAAGAAAATTGTATTTAATTGTCCATTCTGAAGCATTTCCTTTTTTTTTTTTTCCTTGTGATTTTGTCTCCCAAGCTGTCTGGATGAGCACAATCTGGAAAACAGAAGTGGCACTCACTTTTCCTTTTGAGTTGCTTTCTTAAGCAAAGATGGTTCAGGTCGAAGTACGCTGCTGATTCTTGTGCTACTTGTCTACTGCACAGATCAGAAAATAGTTCTGAGCAGTTGTTTGACAATTGCTTTAAAGATCTGGGGGATGTATCTGCAAAAGATGAAGTTTTCCAGGTAGTTTTCTTGTTTGAAGACATCTGAAAGCTTTTAATCACTTTAGGGAAATAGCAGCACCTGGGAACTGTGTGACATGCACAGACACACGTGTTTTTCAGGAGAATGTGCTGAATTATTTCCTTACAAGCAAGACATCTCTTTAATACTTAGTTTGATGTCGTGCAGACAGCTGGAGGAGTAAGGGAATATGTGCCACGGAGCAGCAGTGCTGGTGGCTGGAGGAGTACAGAGAGCGTCTGTCACACAGCCTGGGGTTTTGATAGGAAGAACACACACCTGGAATTGCAAAGGTATTGCCACTGGAATAAAAATTCTTCTGTCCAGAGCCTGGTGGGAAGCTGGGGAGTGAGCGTGTGTGCTTGTGTGGAGGATGGGATCCAAACTGGCTTCTTTCAACTCTTGGTTGGAATTCACAAGTGGAAAGCTTTACAAAAATCATCCCAGTTTGCCAGAAACTCACCTGGCTATTTAAATGGGGTTCTAAGAGTGGACAGGATGCAGATACCGGGGAAGTCTCTATCCTGAAATCTGTGTCAGAACAATGTTGATTCTTGGAGCTATCTACAACACAAATAACTCCTGCTGTGAGAGTAGACTTGAATCTATTAAGCCAAGAGGAATAGAGGTATGATGCTGGACTAGATTTCTCTAAGAGATTAATGTGAGCGCTAAAAGCTTAATTATGTCCCCGTGCTTAGAAGGGGAGCCTGCTGGTGTGGATTTGGGAAGATTCTAGTTAGCTCTGTGGAAATCCTCCATAAATGGCTCGTTTGTTTGCGGGGCTGTGAGGAGCAATTATTGTTCCGAGATGGGTGATCCTACGGGGAAAATGCTTGTTAATAATTTGGCACCGATCCTGCGCGTGCGGAGGTCGGGGAGGAGGTTCCTTTATCTGGTTTATTTAGAACAGGATCAGAATCTGAGAGAACTGCTGAAGTGGGTTTTGAGTTCCTTCCACCCAAGGTATTTACAACCTGTTTCAACTGCAAACTCTTGAAATCGTAGGGATAAGCCTTGCCTGTGGGAAAGGCTCTGTTCCCGTTGGAAGTTGTGCCAGTACTGAAAACTTCATTCAGGTTCTGAAACTGTGAAGTTTTCCCTTTACCTCTTGGCCACGTGAAATGTTCTGCTGGAACTGCCCAACGCTCCAGTCGAGTCTCAGTTCTTTATGTTGTTCCAAGACAATTTAGGATTTGAATTTGTATTCCTATTTATGCCAAAAACATAACGTGTCTGTTCAAGACTTGTAATCCCCCCCTAAATGTTTTATATTTTAATTTTAAATGACAGTGATTTTAATAAAGAGAATTAGTGAATTGGAAGTGTATTAGAGCTGCCACTTTACTGAAGTACGTGCATGTCTTGCTGTTGGTTTTGGTGGAAGAATTAAGGTTGAACCTGTATGCAGGAAACTGTCCTGCCACTTGTACTGTAGGTCAGAAGTGTAGCTTGTATGTGGAGCAAACAATTAGATCATCCTACATTTGGTGACCTATTTGAAGACTGAAAGTACCAACCCAGAGGCTGCTGGGACTGTGATGAAGAGCAAAGAAGTGTAAACTTGCAGGATGAAAATGGTCTTCTGCTTTAAAAAAAGGAAAAGGAGCCTCCTAAGAGTTATTTCAAACTGTAGTGTAAGCACTTGAAATTGGGGTGAAGAGAGAACTTCAGAATGAGCTAACAGGAGATAGTAGCTTTATTTAAATCCCCTAGTTGCAGGAAACAAGAACTGGTGAGTCAGCTAGACAGAGCAGCAGTAATTAGCTGCTTCACTTGGTGAAAAATGTACGTTTCAGATGGTCCAAATGATTACTTTGCAGGAGTCTTAATTCTAGAAATTATCCTGTCTTTTGTTGACATTTCTGCCTGGGTGTCAAAGGGCCTGTCCTGGAACAACCAAGTCTTTTTGGAGAATCTGAGGAAATTAAGTGAAGTGGTTGTTTTGCTAATGTGGGTTTTTCATAGCTGTTTAATTGGCCACTAAAATGAAGAGCAGGGAGGTTTCATTCTTTTTTTCTTTAAAGGAAAAGAGATGATCCTAGAAAGCTTGGAGGTAAAATGACTGAAACAATAACAACAAGCTGAATCCACTTAGGATGAATCCAGCATGGAAGGCTAACCATCGGAGCATTTGCAGAGGGCAGCTATGACTTTCTCCTGTATGGAAATTATTTCGATGCCAGTGTAATAATGGATTAAAACTGGATTTACCAGGGATTTCAGAGCTTTTCAAATACCTCTGGAGAGTTCATGATTTAAAGTAATCCTCAGGGGGACCAAAACTCTGCGTGGTATTCGAGGAGCAGTGAAGACAGAAAATCGTCAGATGTGGCAGAAGGTTAACAACTGATGGCCCAAATGTCTTTCCTAATAATGTATTTAATTGCCTTCTGGAAGAGGAAATGAGCAATTAAATAAGTAGCGTGGCACTGAGAGAGAAATTTGTTGAGAGCTGTGGGGGGCTTGAGACTAAGAGCTGGTGTACTTGGGGTGGGTTAGGAGCCGTGTCTCGTGTAAGGTAGGATTTCTGGGTAGCATTGCAAGCTAAGATTACCTGTGTAAACTCAGTCTGGTGCTGTCCCTAGTTTTTAGCTCCATCCCTTTGAACAGAGTGCCAAGAGCTGGTGCAGTGTTTGTAATGCCAGTTGTATTTTTTTATTAAATATTTTATTTAAATGAAAATGAAAAAAATTTATTGAAATGAAATCCTCCTAGCGCAGTCAGTGCATTTATGACCATATAAACCAGTCTGTTTTTGTGTGGCAGGTACTACATAAAAGCTACCTAGTAGAGGGAAAAGGTGGGTTTAGCTTGGATCAAGGGACTGCCCAGGTACAATGGTTGATTCTCCCAGCCAAGCAGAGGTCTCAAGTCATTCTGCCATCATCTGCAGAGCTCTGAGTGCGTGTTGGAGGACGCAGCAGGAAATCCTGACCAGAAAATGTGATTGAGTAGATACCATTAATTTCTAATAATAATTCAACATCGTGCATATTGCGCTGTTAGGTTCTAAACGAACTGCAGTCCAGGAAATAAATCTATATCTACTTTGGGACAATTTAGTAAAAAATATTTACTGGGGCATCCAGCTGGGCTCAAAAAGCAGGTGGGAATAGTAGCCTCTGTGGGTACTGGGAATCCTATTGCTGCCTAATAGCGAAAAGAGCAAGAAATGAGTCATGATAAAATATTACAAATGATGTGTACAGTGAGGGTACGGAGCATATTTGTGTGATTAAAACCCGGGGATGTACACAGTGGCTCAAAGGCAATGTATTTCAAGCCACTCAAAGAAATGCTTCGTTACTGAACGCAGCTGGCAAGTTATTTGGGTAAAAATATTTGTTGATTTTCGGTAACTCTCAGATGTTTACTGAAATAATGAGTAGACTTCTGTGTAATGGTGAATCTAGTTTAATAATCTTGAATCGGAGCTGCATGATTTGGGATTTTTTTTAATTTATTTTTTTTTAAGCACAAACACTGTCTTGTTTCATGAGCCAGTCACCAAATTAATGATGTTCTGGCAAAATAACTTCTGTTTGCATTATATTCGTATTTTATCATGGAGACTTGGGCACCTTCTCTGAGCAGTAGTCCTAGCCACTGTTGACAACTGAGCTGCTTCAAGGTGATGCTACTTTCATCCTCTTGCAATTCAAGTCAGTAGCATTCAGCTAGAAAGTGTCCACCCGAACAGTACGCCAGCCCTAAAAAAGAAGATGGGGACAGTAACTCCTGTTCAGGTTTGCTGTCATTGGAACGGGAGTTCAGATAGGCAAGCAAACATTGCCCATTTAAAAGAACAAACCTGCTCTAATGTTGTTCCCATGGGAATGAGGATACGATGGTGATCAGAGCTGGTAAAGACGTGGGTTGGGATGAGTGAGGCTCCTTCCTCCCGTGCCAACACGCCTCCGCCGTGGTCTGCCTCAGCCTCTGCTTTTGCAGTGTTGAGCTGCTCCTTTTGAGAAATGCTTGTGGTGGCTCGTGAGGTGGCCTTCATTATTTTCTGCTTGCACTGTGCCAAATTCCATCCTTCACTCTACTGCAGTACACCCAGAATAGCATCGCTGCCTTCAACAGCACCCAACGCTTCCCTGAAACAGCTTGGCAAAGGTGAAGATGGGATGCAGCAACAGCTCAGCGTATAACCTTTAATATATTCCCAGTTTAGAGCTGTAGTGTTCATTTCTTACATGTGCAAATAAGTGACCATATGCTTAGAGCACAGTTATGTAAAAACAAGCTGTTTAAGAAACAATTCCTCTTCAGACATCATGTGCCATAGTTGCCTTTTGGCGTTTTGTTTAATGTGTTTTCTGTCACAAACACCCAAGGTAATAATCCCTCTGCAGCTTCCTGGAAAACGTTCCACATACAAAACATATGGAAGTTTTACACAAGTTACAGAGATCATAAATGTTGGCTGGAGCTGGAGCTGCGTGCCTACTAATGAGCTATTTAATTCTGTCTGACATGTAAACCACTCCTAGTATTCTACAATTATGTAATAAAAAATATTCAGCTCTTTGTCTTCAATGATTAAGCAGATGGAGTCTAATATATCGAAAATAAATATGGACTTGAACGACTTGGGGTTCAGTACTTCCTAGGAAACGAATGTTTTCACCAAAATACTTCTGGCAGCTGTCTTGCTGATGCCAAAGGCGATTGTAGAGTGTCTTACACAGAGTCCTTGTTGGTTCAACCTTTAGGTCCAACTGGCCCATCAGTGTAGCTTTTCTGTCAGTTTTAATTAAAGCCAACAGCAAGAAGATCAGCGCGGTTTAGTAACTGCCCCAGAACAAGGAGCAGTGGACGCAGCTGTCTCAGCCGATGAGCTCCTGAAGGACTGGCTTGGTGTAGCAGGCTTTGTCTGATGTGGGCTGTTGGAGACCAGAGCAGTGGCTGAGAACCTCGAGTGACACCAGGATAACCACCTGATAGTTTTCGACTGCAGCGGCTTTTTCGGTAGCCAAATTAAAACAAATTAAATGGAACCTTGTTGTGAACCTTGAGCCATCCACCTGCATGGCTCTCACGAGTGGGGTTGCACCCAACAGGTACCTGTTGCATCTCTGGGAAGGGAGAGGTTGACACGATGGAGTCTGAAGCCAGTGTCCATCATCTTTTCAAATGCTGTTAGAGGAGAGAATTAGGCAAAAGTGACAAAAGTGTGCTCAGAGACAAACCAGAACTGGAAAATAAGATCAACACAGAAGTAGAGAACAAAAGGGGTACCCGGGGAAGGGACTGTTCTGAAGTTTTTGTCTAAACTGATCAACCGTTGTATCCGAATGATACAGACTAGCTAGGCTATGAGGGTCATCATCTGCTCTTAGGGGGGTTTAGTGCCTGTTTGACCCTTACTTAAATCAGACGTTCATGGGAAGGCTAGCTTTTGAAAACAGGAGTTTTAATCCTGATTTTGTGCGTGTCAAGTACATTTAGGCATATCAAATCATGCTTCTTGGCCAGAGAGGCAGCAGGCGTTGGGTTTCGTCTTGCTGCCCCCTCCACGGAGAGATGATGCTGCAATAGCTGAGGTGAGGTGAATTAATTATATAATTGCTTGTAGTCACCAAGCTGTAAAATGCTTTCCTCTGTCTACCTGGTTGGAGAGATGTGTATTTTTAGCCATTGGGTTTTAAGAAAATCCAGACTTTTATTTTTACCGTGGGTACCGTCGTTGTGCACCAAGCTGGAGTAGGAATAATTAGCAGCAGTTCCTCTTTCAGTGAGGCCTTTACTGACCCCTCCCTCTGAACTCCTTTACTGTTGGTGTTTCATCCCTTAGGATGCATCTAATTATAAATTAAGCTCATTACAGAAGTTGTTGTACATCTTGAACTCTAAAAATGTGATGAGGTTTCTTTCCAGAGGGTCTGTACAGAGGCTGCTCGCTGAACAACTGCTGCCGTCTCCGTGAGAGCCCTTTGGCAGCAGTTTCTGCTCCAGGTTAAATCAGGTGAGGAAGGTATTTGGTATCCAGCAGAATCCTGAGCCTTCTTGAACGGTGTTTGCAAGAGGCTTTGAACAGAAGCTTACTCACATCCCTACAACTCATTTCTGTGGGCCTTTTCTTTCAACGTTCAGCTGTAATAAAGCTCTTGGGTGCTAAGAACAAGATTTGCACAGTCTTTAGCTGAGGATATTACGCTGAATTATGGCTATCCGCCCTATTTTGTTTATTTGGCTATTTAATAACCTAAACTTTATTAAGTGTTTAAATCAATTGCCTACGTTTAACCGACGTGTTAAGATAGTGATGGATAGGATAAGTAGTTGCCAGGCTACTGGAATTAAAAAGCAACAAAACCCGTTCAGTTTACAGGGTTTACTGTACATTTTCATCAGTTTTAAAATATGATGATGTAATTGCAAGATTCCTTTACCTGATAGGCTGGGGTAGCTCCATTGCTAATGGGCCCTTTTTTTTTTTTTATAATACTGCCAAACAATTTATACCATTTTTATAAATAATGGAATAAGGCCACTCGGAAGTATTCTACAGCAGCGACCTCAGCAACACGGAGTGCTGGCAATGAATCTATTAAGTTTTTCACTGTTGAGATTTATAGAATTGTTTCTGATTGTACAGCACACGCCATTTTTTGGTCCTCGGTGAACCTAGGCTTGCAACTGTGGCAAGCGGTCTCCTATCAGGGAGACATTTATGAGGTGTGGAAAGGAAAATTCTAGCAATAATTGTGGAGCCTGGAGATAAGCAGCGTGAGGTAGGTAGAGCAGTTGCCAGGTGGCTGCAGCTTTAGAGCAGTGTCTCTCTTCTGAGGCTTGGCAAACAGTGATACCTGCTTTGTATATCAAAATTTGAGTTTGTTGAAGAGGAGAAGGTGATTTGGCCACTGATGCTATTGCAGCAGATGTGAGTTGCAAGTGTTCTTCAGCTGGTGTGTGAGGAGGGAAGGGCTGTGCCCTAGATGCTGAAGTCAGGAATTTTGTCACGGATCTTCATGGTGCTGTACAGATGCTGTTCCAGGCTGGAATTACTAGATGTCCGTGCTTCCAGGAGCTGTCTGATCCAATGTTTAGAACAGGCTCTTTTGGGCATCTTGGAGCGTAGTTCGGTATCATGGCTGTGTTTGTGTCCATCCAGATGTGAATGAACCTTTGTGTGCTGATTTTTCACGCTGAATCTAACAGGTTCCCATGGTGGATACAGGCTGCTGGAGACCACTGGCCTGTAGCTGAGGCCAAAAACCAGCAATAGAGCAAAGGCTTTTTGGTTTTTTCCCTTTGCCTTGTCATTTCTGTGGTGTTACAGTCAGTTGTCTTGTAGTGGCAGGGTTTTTAGTGCAGTGATGGTGCCTGTGTGAGAAACGGAGGCAACGAGAAGTCCCTCCTGCTCTGAAACACCTCCTTTTGCCCCTGCTGCGTTGGACGCGATCGCTCTCCCCAGCGCTGCTGTTCAGAGCTATTTTTGTAAGACTTCTCCTTTCACATTTCAGTTGAATTTTCTTCAGGTCAATGAAAAAAATCCCCATTTGTCACTGAGGAAATTACCAAGTCAGAGCCTGAATCCTGCACGTTAGCTTTTTATGGCAAGTATGTCAGTCTCCATCGTTGGCTGTCCTTGGTAAACGCTGCAGAATGATGTGACCAAGAGCAACACGTATGTATTACATGATAAGAAGAATGCTTTTAACAAGAGAACAGGAAAGAAGCTGTTTTCACTTCATAATTTAAATATTCTTGTAAGGTTAAAAGAGCATCTCTTTAACAAATAGAATCGTTTCCTATGTATGAAGTGGAAAAAGCACCATCTAGGAGTAATAAAAATGGGCAAACAGATTGTGGGTGGATTGTGATGTACGTTGCTGGGACAATTATAACACAGAGTGGACCACAGAGTTTCTGGACTCTGAATCCCACCTCTTCATGAGACCATCTCTCTGCTGTTCAGAGAACCTGAGGTTCTGAAGCTTTTGACAAAACATTTAATCCCCAAGTCCCTGTTATTCACCTGAAAGCTTTCTGCTAATAAGGTCCTTGTTGGCTTCGTCAGTCATTTGATCTCTTCCCATCTGGATTTCACAGTTGAAGTGGGCTTGCTGAGTCTGATCCAGCAGTATGTAGAGAGGCAAGTCACTACAGTGTGTTTGGGTTTTTTTTCTTTGTGATCCATGATTTTCATCTCGTTTCTTCTGTCAGTGGTGGTTGAATGTTTCCCGGTGTGGATGGCAAAGCTGCAGTAGCTGGTGCTTGCTTCAGCATTGCCTTCAGCAGTGACTAAAGGGAAGATGTCATTTGGCTGGAGGCCCTTCCTGGGTTGTCACCCACAGACATTTAAAGATGCTCGCCATTATTCAGGCTTGGGAAAACGTTTGTAAGAGGAGTGGAGTTTGATAACACCTGTGATTTACTGGTAACAGCGTCCGGATGCCACTGCCAATGCCAGCGGTCCTTTGCGGCTCCATCAGTGGAATCAACGCAGAAGTTTGCAGGGTGCAATTACCAAACAGGGGGAAATCTTGTTTCCCTAGGTCTGGGTATTGTCCTGTCATTATTTGGATTTATATAAAGCAAAAGAATTGCAAACTTCTCCTCTCCCAAGGACGTCTGGGAACGTGCAAACTGGACCTGCTTTTGTTACACAGGTGGTTGGCCAGGGAAGGGGGGGTGACATTTATGCCCCGATCTTCACTTTCTTTAATTCCAGTAAATATTTGTGATCACTGAAGTAATATGGGATCGGTCTTGTTCCCAAAGAAGATTTTTCGTGTTTAAAAAACACAGAGTGTTTTGTGTCCCACAAAAAATAACAAAAACAAGCCAAAACCAACAACATAATTATTTTCATGACAGCAATTTCCAGCAGAAAAGCTCTCTATGACTAGTAGGCTGTCTTTTTAAAAAGTAATTTCCTATTATCTGCCAATTTCCCAAGTGACTGATTGTCCTGATGAATTATACCCAACTCAACTCGCCGTTTATATTCCTATTTATCTGCAAAGCAAACTATTTTTATTTTGCTAGTAGATTAATTCGGGTAGAACCCATGGATTCCGTTTTGTCCTAATGCTTGAAAAAGGGATAGCAGTGATGAGATAGAGCTGGTTTAATTTTGAGTGTCTACAAATGCTGCTGTTTGTAGTGCATCACTCAGGGGAAGAGATTACCGAGCTTTGCTCAGTTCGAAGTGAGGATGAGGAGGAGGGATATGGACATGTGGGAAGTGTGAAGCAGGAGGTAATTGTAAGCTTTCATAAAATAAGAACTACCAATTAAGTGGCAGTAGTTCAGAACAAGTGCACGGAAATATTTCTTTATTTCCTTCAGCACAATGTATAACTGAACTGTGGAGCTTGTTGACAGAGTCTTATTTCTGACTGACTCAACAAGAATTGTGGGAGGAGGGTCAGTCAGTGGCTAGTCAATGAAAAGGGGTAGATGCAGCTTTTGACCTTAAAAGTCTGGCTATAGGTGACTGTCAGAAGCTTGAAATGGTAAATTCTACTTCACAGTACCCTGATTCACGTGCTCTGCTTAAAGTGGCCACTTTGTCACTTCTGGAAGCCAATTGCAAAGATAGAAAAACTTTTATTCTTACGTTATCCTTAAACATATGTTTTTTCATACTGAGTGTAGATGCTTTTCAGTATCTGTTCCATGGCATTCAGATGGACTTGGTAGTATTCTAAGTATGTACTTTACCAAAAGATATGCAAAAACATGGTGTGTGAAAACCTTCCTAGGAAAGGCATGGGCTTGCTTGGCCAGCTGGCATAGCTGCCTCTTGCTTGATGAAGGACTTCCAGGTCAGTATATGAGATGGGCAACTGTCTCTGACCCTAATCCTAGTCCACTGGGAATGAAATACTGGGAGGGAGTCAAGGCACTCTTGCAAAGTCAAGTCACACTGCACAAATCTATGGGATTAATTTGGCTTTTTTTTAAGAAAAGGGCAACTGAATTGGGTTTTGTTGTTAAAATCGCTTCCAAAACCAATGCAAGGGATTTGCCCCAAGATGTTTGAGAGGAGACTCTTCAATGAGAAGTGAGGCTGCAGTCTAAGAGACAAGGTGCTCAAAAGGTGGATGGGTGAGAGGCAAAGACCAGCAGTAAACTCTCAGGAGGGGAAGGTTACCAGAGGGATCCCCTTCGGATCTGTGCTGCATTCTGTACTCATACCAACCTTGGTGGTGAAAAGTAAGGTGAGAAATCCTACCTGTAAAGCTGCCAGTGTAGTTAACATTGTGTGGCAGTTATTTCTTGTGTTTCATAGTAGTAGACTTTTCTGCTCATGTATCATTTAAAACTGCAGAGATCTGTTCTCCTTCACTTCCATATATGGGTTAAAATGACTGTGGTAAATAATGTGGGTTACTATTCTAATAAACATCCTTCTTCGTTTTGGGTTTGTATCCAGTTAGAACAGCTTAACTTTCCCCATATTTTTGGTTAAGTATAAAGTTATCTGAGCATTCTTGGTACTCTAGTTGAACTGGAGAAGATTAAGTCCTCTGTAGCTGTCCAGAGGCAAGACGTGCCTCACATGCTTCAAGTTAGGGTGCTATGGCCTGGATGGGTGGTGGAGTTAGAGGGGTCAAAGCTGCTTGGATGGCAGCTGTTGATGGTAGCTCTTGTTTGCAGCTTACATAAGACTAGGGGAACAGTTGATAGAGTGTGTGTAAGGCCACCATTTAGAGATGGATGCAGGCTGGAGGACTGGGCTGATCTTTATTTGATATGGACCAAATCAGCAAGACCTGGGAAGGCAGCTGGGGAACAGCTCTGGGGAGTAGGACCCGAGGATCTTGGCAGATGGCAAGCTGGGTGTGAGCCAGTGGTGTGCTCCGGACGCAACGAAGGCTGACAGCGTCCGGGGCTGTTTTGAGAAGGTGGTAGCCAGCAGGCAGATCAAGAGGTCTCCCTTTCAGGGCACTCAGTGGTTGCATTGTGTGCCCAATTTTGGGTGCCATAGGACAGAGACACTGATGAACTGGAGCAAGTTCAACAAAGGCCACCAAGTTTGTGGGGCTGGAGCACTTGTCCCGCCTGAGGAGTTACCAGGGCTTGTTCAGCCTGGGGCAGGGAAGGCTTTTGGGGGGATCTATCAGTGGCCCCTAGGTACCTACGAGGAGGTCATCAGGTATCCCAAGTTAGGATCTTTACTGCAGCAAGCGTCTGGAGGGTGAGACACAAAGGGTGTAAGTTGAAACGAGAGGATTTGGACCAAATAAGGAAAAACCATGAGGATGTTCAGGCAATGAAGCAGGTTTCCTAGAGGGAATGGGCAATCCTCCTGGGAGGTTTGTAGGACTTGGTAGATAAAAAGCTCTGAGAAAACTGATCTGGCCTCATGCCTGTCCCTGCTTTGAGCAGGCTCTTCTCCTTAGGCCCCTTCCAACCTGGATTATTCCACGCCGTGTTCTACCTTAAGATGGACAGATGTCAGACTCACTTTTTTGGAGACAGAGATGTTCTTTGGAAATAATCAAAACTGTGCCTAAAAGATGCTCGTGCACCTGATGGAGCTGCTGGAAATCCCATCCCTTTATTTTGGAACGGAGTTTGCTCTTTGAAAGAACGTTCTGCACCTGACTCTGGTTTTCAGGGAGTCTCGTTTTGGAGTTGAGCGTTTTGACAGCTTTCTTACCAAGTTTATGTTCAGTCTTTCATGGTTGCTATCATTTCACTTCTAAACAGCAGGGTTCTTAAAGCCCCCAGTGAAACGGCACCGACCGAGGTCTGTCTGGTGATCACGGGGGCTTCTCAGTGGCTCATTTCTTCAGCTGCCGTTTGTCAGAACACACTCATGTAATCTTAACGAACAATGTGCAAAGCCATTAAGAACTCAATTACGGCTTTCTTTTTACTGCAGACGTGAGAAAGTGCAATCATAAAGTGCTGATGTGTAAACACAATAGCCCCCATCTGCTGCAGAGTAGCGGTGCAGCTCCAGATAGAGGATGTCTGTTGCAGATGCATCAATAATGGGACGCTTATCAAGGCGTCATTATGCATCGAGCAGGGGAAAAATTGAAATTTATGGCCAGCTAGAGAGCACTTCATGCTTTAATTCCCCAATTTTCAGCGGTATGTTTAATAACTATGAGAGAGTGCTGGTTTATGTTCCTGTTGCTTGAATGGATTTTTTTAAAATGAATTTATTTACCATCTTCCATTCTCCTTGCCTCGGACTGATCCCAACGTAGCACATTCATTTTTTGGTTATTCAGGACAAAAGCAACAAGTTATTAATTACTGTAACCTGTTGATCCAAATTTAATTGACCTGATATTCAGTCTGCTGTAATGAGCATATGCTTCTATGTCCAATTAACATAAAAAAGAACTTTCACACAGCATAGGTAGCTGCTATTTTTTTTTTTTTTTTTTGTTCCCAAAACTCATTTTTTTCAGTTCAGCATTGACTTTGACATTTGAACTTTCTGGATGGAGGTAAACAAAACGAGGCTCAATGATTTATTTTGTTTTTCCTAGTGTTTTTATTTTTAAAGTTGTATATCCAATGGACTAATGAGTTTCTTCAAGATACTTTTTGTTTTATTCAGATTCTTGCCTGGAGACGTTTAAGTGACTTTCAGTCATCTGTTGATCAATAATTTCAATTCGTGACATGTTAATTCATTCCCTAGTTCTTTCTACAAGTGGAAAACGTGACAAGTGGTTTGTTGGTGCCAGACCAGATTGGATCTCTTTTATTTGCACGTATAGGCCCATAGATTGAGAATAAGTCCCATCAGCTTCAGTTCTGTGTTCAGGCTAAAGGAGGCTGTCAGGCTCTGAATCACAATACGTCAGTTTTTCCTGAGGATAACAAGGAAATCAGCTCTTTGTCCTTAAAAGGATAGTTGTTTGGTTTGGTTTTCTGTTGTGGTGTTGGGTTTTTTCTTTGATTTTTTTGTTTGTTTGTTTGTTTTTTTGTTGTTTTGTGTGTGTATTATTTTGGTTTGTTTTTTTTTGGTGTGGGACTGGTTTTGTTTGGTTTTGTTGTTTCTTCCCTCCCACAGTGGGAGATATTTTGATGATCTCTCGCCTACTTGTGAGTGATGTGTCCTGCCCAGACAAGCATCACTGGGCATGGCCATCTACAGTAGGACAGTGGTTCTCACTTGGTGGTCTTGGAGCATGCAGAGCAGTCCTTTGAAGGCCCTAGGGGACAGGGGACAGTGACACCCATTCAGGTTCACGCTGAGAAAAGAAAACTGGAGATGTACAGCTGGGATCTGTTAGGAGGCTGCTTTTAGAATACAGCTGATTTCTGGAGGTTGGCGTGTTCTTGTATCCAGTGCCAGTTACAGTCTGGATGGAGCTGTAAGTTTACATCCCCTGCCATGGCCGGGCTAGAGATGTTGTGCACTTGGCCTTGACTGGCCAAGGGGAAGGGTTTGGTGTGGAGCTGCTATGCTAAGGCACAGCAGGAATAAGGGAGGTGCTATCGTTAGTAGGTGACAACCAGATTTAAACAAGGTGTGAGTACTTTTCTCTGACAGAGATGGAACTGTAAGTAGAAATTTTTCATCTTTTCTCCTGTCATGTAAGACAACACCTCTTGCAGGACTTCACTGATGACAGGTATGTTTTTGTAGTATTTTTTTCCTGTATCTCTAGGCACACTGTATTAAAAAAATAATCATAAGCTATAAATAAGAAGCTCTGAATCATTTGCATGACAGTTGTCTGTAAGGCTATTCTTGTAGTAATGAAGACTTAACTATTTTGCTAAGTGCTTATGGTGGACGGATATTTTCCTTCTGTTGTCAGTCACTGAATTCAGGCTCCCTACTCTCTCTGGAATTGTCAGCAGTTGCACGAGAGGCCATTGTCATACCACCAACAGCTCGTGATTCATTTTTTTTGTGGGTGGCAAAAAAATACAATTGTAATTATTGCTTTGAACTTCTGATAAAAGCTGATGTGTTTTGTATTTTTTCTCCCAGAGGAAAGCTTGTTATTTTTATACATGAATGTGTAGAAGTGAAATACTGCCTAACTTTTCCTGTCGTTGAAACACTCACCTACCCAGTGCAGTTCCAGACTGTTGTGTTAGATACTGTACCTCTGCAGAGTAGTTCATGAAGGTAGGAATCCATGTACTATCCAAACTAAAAGCCAAAAGGTAAATGTTGAGAAAGATGCCAGTGCTGGTCTCTTCTCACAAGTAACAAGCTATAGGACAAGAGGAAATGACCTCAAGTTGCACCAAGGGAGGTTAAGGTTGGATATTGGGAAAAATTTCTTCCCTGAAAGGGTTGTCAAGCCCTGGAACAGGCTGCCCAAGGCAGTGGATGAATTGCCATCCCTGGGCATGTTTAAAAGTTGTGTAGATGTGGTGCTGAGAGGGACATGGTTTAGCAGTGGACTTGGTAGAGTTAGGTTAATGGTTGGACTCGATGATCTTCAAGGTCTTTTCCAACCTAACTGATTCTATGATTCTGTGCTCAGAAGTGAAATGATGTGCCCTATGATCCAATCAGTGATGATGCAAAAATCATTTTCCTGGGTTCCTACCCAGCGTAGCATGCACTTGGTCAAAACCCTCATGGCTCCAACAGGACCTCTGCTTTTCTTTGCTGAGTGTTTTGATTGCCTTGACCGTCATCCTTAAGTATGAGATCTGGCAAACGTAGAACTTGTCTGTGTTGCATCTTGTGCCCTTTCTCAAAAGGGTGTTAAAATGCTGCAGGCACCACATTTCACAGCAGCTGCTCGATTCCTCTCTTCACCACCGTTACTCGGGGTTTACAGCGGCTTTCCTCGCGGGTTCTCGCTGGGAGAGCGGTTCTTGCCACTATTCTCACTTGATTTGTGCGAGGAGAGTAAGGTGGACTCTGTGTACTGACAGATAGCATGGAAGTGTCATAATTAGTGTTACAAACCAGGCTGTCAGGGTTCCCAGCTGCTGCCCTAGCTCTGTGGCCTCTTCAAGCCTGTTGGTGTCGGTACTTTCCGATAGCAAATTATCTTCGGTCGTGGAAACAGAATCCATATCACAGCTTCTCAGAACTTCACTTTGTTTGGGTGGACTTTTAAGACTAGTGTGTAAATGGTCTTCACTGAAGGAGGGAATTTTGTCATCAGCTGAGAGCAGAATTAGATCCACAGTGAACATCAGACAGGATCTCATCTTATGGGCTTCGATTATTAGACAGAAATGGAACCGTTTGGATTCAGCTCTGCTGTTCTCCCGAGTCCTTGCAGTGAAGCTACAAGTTCTTGATTTGGGGCCATTTTGATTTTCAGCCTATCAAAATGAAAGATGGAATTGCCAGAGAGCATCTTGGCCTATAAATTTTTGTATTTCTTAGTGCGGCCTCTTCCCCAGCTGTGCTGAATTTTCTAAGGTCTCCAAAGTAAGACTTTTTTTTTTTTTTTGAAAGATTTACTTCCTTCTGCATCCGTGCTCTTCAATCCTTTACAAGATGCATGTGTATTATATAAACATAGGGGGCAAAATCCGTTTTTGGGGGGGTGAAAGTTGCTGGTGTCTGTTGATATAAATTTAGAATATATGGCTGTTCACAGCTCAGAATTGATCAAAAGGTTTCTCTGGCTCCTGTGAGCATCACGCCCCTGGGGCACGGATTAGGGGGAGTCGATCGGTTAGAAGCAAAGCGGGGCTTTCCAACCTCAGTCTTCTTGTGAAGTGCAAGAGGCCAGCAGAGCACCGCGTTGGTAGCAAGGTCTTGGCAGCAGCACCAGAGCTCAGGGTGTCAAGAAGGCTGCATTTGATTAGAAATGACCATGCCTGGCTGTTGACACACAGGTTTCCTCTCCCCTCTCCGGCTCTAGTCTCGGTGTTTCCTTCCCTTTCTCAGGACGTGAGTGTCTGTGCACACATAAAGGAGATCCTTGAAACAGAATTGAATCAAATAACTCCCCTAATGTTGTTCCTTATTGCTAACATTCGTCACCTTGATGCATCTGTGAAGAGATGAGTCGAGACACAATGTGCTGTAAAATAACTGCTTGATGAATCAAAATGCGAGCTCACCATCAAGTGCCGTGGTTAATATGATGCAAGCTTCCAGGTTAACAAACTCATAAATTGCCAGAGTATCTGTGGCCCTCCCGAAATTCAGCCCGTCCTGCCCTCCGAGAAGAAGAATTGGCCTTGTTGCATTGAGATCTTACTGTTCTGCTAACAAGCCTAATCCTTTTGGGCTCTGAGAATCTCATCTTTCTTAACACGTCATGACCTTCTCTGGTTTACAGTGCCAGGATGTGGGGTTCACTGGTATGGACTGGTGGGAAATGGGTAGGGGCCACATAGGCAGACATCAGCTGAGAATTTGGTCCCTTGTTGTGGTTTTTGTTTTGAGTGTTCCTCTTTGTGTTCTTTTGTATCCGTTTGTATTGAGTGTTCCTCTGGGGGAGGAACACGAGGTAGGAGAGCCTTGTGGCACCTCGAAAGTGTGAATGTGGTGTTTACAATGACAGATTTATCACAAGGTTGTAAATTAATAAAAGCAAAATAGTATTTTTATTTTGAGTTTTATTAATTAAAGTGGTTGGAGTTGGCCCTGAAGCTGTGTATATACCCTGCAATTTTAATAGCCTTTCTTTCTGCAAACTAGCAGGAAATAACTCGTTGGAGTTCTTCAGATGAACGTTTTGTTTTCTGGCTTCTAAGAGAACCACTGATTTTTCTAAGGGGAAACCCCCCCGCTTTTACTGACAAAGCCAAGCAAAACCACTCTTCCTTCTCTCTTTCCTTCCCTCTGTAGGCTCCTTCATGATGGTGAACAGCTCTGGGCGGGCGTCCGGGCAGAAGGCTCACTTGCTGTTGCCGACGCTGAAGGAGAACGACACGCACTGCATCGACTTCCACTATTACCTCTCCAGCAGAGACCGCTCGAGCCCTGGCTCGCTCAACGTCTACGTGAAGGTGAACGGGGGGCCACAGGGCAACCCCATATGGAACGTCTCCGGGGTGGTTACGGAAGGCTGGGTGAAAGCAGAACTTGCCATCAGTACTTTCTGGCCACATTTTTATCAGGTATGAGTCTGTAGTATTTTTCTCTCTTTGTCCTTTGAACGTTTGGCCAGGTATGAGCTAAAACTACGCTAGCAGTAGGTGTTCTGAAAAGTCAAATCCCCCCCTGATGTTTTCCTATCAGAATGTATCTATATATAGCAGTTCCACAGCAAAAAGGTTACAGAGGCATCTTGACCTATTTCTTCCCGCTTCATCCTTTTTGTTCAGTTGTTGTCATGTCGCAGGGGGATGGATCACAGAATCACAGAATGGTAGGGGTCGGAGGGGACCTCTGAAGATTGAGTCCAACCCCCCCTGCCAGAGCAGGACAGAACTAGACCAGACACACAGAAATGCATCCAGACAGGTCTGGAAAGTATCCCGAGGAGGAGACTCCACAACCTCTCTGGATAGGCTGCTGGGAGTCGAATTATTGGCAAGTGAAGACTCACTTCTTTATCATGAAAATGGCACATAAACAGACTTGTAGTGGCACTTTCCATGGCACTGTGTGAAAGTAAACACAACTGAGTGTCTAGATGTGTAGCAGTCTGCATAAATTTGCCTGAATTATTTTGGGGCCTTAATTGTTTCCGTAAGAAGGAACACTTGTTCACTCAGCTTTACATCTGGGCTTTTCCTTTGCCCATAGGAGGGGTGTAAGTATGTAAGCTGCTAGTAGAATCCTGTACCCTATAATCAGCACGAGTATACTCTTCACCAGTCCTTCATTCCTCTTCTTTTGGCCACTGCTGGTAACATAGTTTTCCTTGTTCTGTTAAGAGACTTATTTCTTTTAAAACAATCACAAAGTTGAGGAATGTATCAGGTGAGTTGTGGTTTGGTTATATTAACCTGCTCCTTATCTGTTGTCCACTTCAAACTTCATGTGGCAGCTTTGCAGTCATTGTTTTAGTTTTAGACAGTCTACACAATGGGCTCACATACTTCTTGTTAGTGTTGGAGGTGTGGTTTTGTCTTGTGTTATATTCAGTGTGGTTTGGTCTTGTTTTATATTCAATGTGGTTTTGTCTTGTTTTATATTCAAGAATAAAAAAAGCCTGGGAGGTAATTGCACCCTAAACTTTGCAGGAAAAGCTGATGTACATGTGATACTAATAGAAGACATGAGTGAGATAAAAATGACAATAGAATAAATGATGAAAAGGCAGCAAATAGTCTGAGGATATAAAACAGCAGGTAGAAAAATGTACTGCTTTTTTTTTTCTTTTTTTTTTTTCTTCTGTTAACTGGGTAGGAGGTCTATGAAGTCTGAGCTGAAGTAGAATGCTTTAATGTTCTGTCTCTGACAAAGAGTTGGGGATATCAGAATACATAGAGCACACTGTACAGGGGGAGAGGAAGGGATGAAGAGATGCAAATACATGGAAAGTGGTGTTCTAAGGGCAGTGCACAACTTGTCACTTGTTCTGAAGTCGTATTAAAGTGCTTATATTCCATTCATATTAACATGGACCTGACCATGAACCAGAATTTGCTTCATAGTGGGTGCTTCACGGAGATAACAGAAATGATCTTTCACCCAGATAATCAGTACTTGAAAAACCTGGGAAAGACAGTCTGATCTCACACTAAGAGAGATTCTACTCTTAGATATACCAATATTAGACTTCCTGAGCCTGCTTTACTGATTTTGGAAGTCCTTTTGTAGGTCAAGTTTGCTTTTCCTGAGCAAAAAATCCTTTAAATCAAACAAGAATTGTTCACTGCAGAGCAAAATTGGAAGCCAGCAGTAACTGCCTAGGAATAGTTCCTGTCTTGAAAATGCAAAAGTTTTCTATTTCACTTTTTGATGAATGGAGGTGATGTTCCCTTCTGCTCGTATTTGCATTCTTACTGCTTAAATGTGGCATTTAGATTGGGAGATCTGTCCCACTGTTAGGGAGGATCTTGTAGACTGATCTATCATCAGTCCTTGATTTTATAAACCATCTTCTGCTGATCGTCTGCAATCCTGGGAGTTTCTATGTTTAATCTTTTAAAGAAAAGAAAATTTTAAGCTTGTAAAACTGAAGAGGAAAGCACAATGAACAACTTAGTCCAAATTATTGTTACTTGGCAGCCTAAGGTGACACTTCTGGCTAAAAGGGAGTTCAGAGGTGGCAGGATGGGAAAAGCTTGGGTGTAGTGCTTGTAGAGGGAGGGTCTCATTTCACACTCATTATCTAGGATGTGCCATTGGAGTCTTATTTGTCAGCTGTAAATCAAAATTACATGCCTGGAGAACTCTCTGTAGGCAGGAGGCCTGAAAGTATGCTCTGTATTACAAAAGCACCGGGTAACCCAGGAAAAAAACCAGTGGTTTTCCTAAATAATGAAATCTGCATCAGGCAAAATGTGGGTTATTGGCTTAACGTACAGAAACCAGACCATCTTGAGTCGTGGTGTGCATTGAAAAATTCAGTCAGGAAGAAGATCTGAAACACTCTGCCCTCGGTCTGAGGCTTTGATAAGTGCTCTGGGCTCTGAAGATATGACTAGTGGAAAGCTAGTAACCCAGCCTATGGCCAGAGGTCGTGATTTAGGTCTGGCAGTTCTGTGCAAGGGTCACAGGAGTCATCTGGATCCAAAAGTACTCTGCTGAGATAGAAATGTGGGCATGGTGGAGATTTAGAATGTCTCCACTAGAGTTACTCATACTTCGATTCCCAGCCTGCAAATGTTTTCAGTGTAGCAAGAAAAAGCTGTAATAGTTCTTGGAGCAAGGTAATACATGTAATCCTGAATTACTGCTTGCCATACGGATGAACTTAGTCCCAGAATGCACCGAGGGCAGCACTAGAGTCTGCCAGGAAGAGGGGCTTTTTGATGTATAGCAAGGAAGGTTATTGATCCATGATCCGTGCCTGAAGAAAACTGTTGTACCACAACAGATGAGCCAGCCTACACTGGTAACACAGACATTGTTGGGATACAGCAGCAGTGAAAGGTAGGGTTGTTTATTGGGAAGGGAGCATGAAATGACTTCGTGTTTGCAGTTCTCAGGAGCCATTTCAGAAAGTTTTTTTAGGAGTAAAGCTTTGCATTTTGTCATCCATATTAAATTCGGAGACGTTCCTTAAAAGTAGTGTGTTGTGAAATGCCCGTGTCCCAACCATTATATTACATTTCCAATTTGAATTTAAAAGGATGAGAGCTTCAGTGTGAAATGAGCAGAACTGGGCTCATAAGCATTCCTTTTCCTCATGCTGAATCTCAGTTCCCTGTTCTCCAGAAAACCTGGGTGCTCCTGTGCTTCTCTCTTGGGGAGGGTTGAGATGCTGTCGAATGCAGAAGGTGACAACAGCGTGGAAGTTTGAACTGGGAAACACCAACAGATAGTGTGAAGCAGCACAGATAATAAAATAGCCCGTCAAAGCAATATTGAGTGAGTTGAGAGGAATCCTCCCCTCTTGTCAGTGGGATCTGCACCACAGTGCATGGGCTTTTAGGAGACGATTCGGCCGTTGCTGGCTGAAGTTACATTGTGCTGTGTTATTAAACTCTGCATGTGTCAGTTATTAATAGAAGACAATATCCCATGGATCAGGGCTTACTTTTGGCAGACGCTAACAGCTAATACCTGTGCCTTGGAGGATTTTTCCTTCCAAGTTCTTGCCTTGCAGGAAATGGAGTGTTAGTTGATTGTGGCTTATAGCTTCTCACAAATGCAAACTGAAATGAGGTTTTGTAGCTGTAATGTTGCACTTCAAGTCTGAAGGGAGTTGCTGTAGGTCCTTACCTTCCCACTAAGTGTAATTTTTACCATGAATGACATCTTATTTCTAAAGTAATTATAAATTCTACACTAAGGACTTGCATTATCTTTATATTGCACACAGTCCTTAAAAAGCCTATTGAGAAATTTCATAACATAAAACATTTGTTGATGTTTTTTTGATTGTTTTATCTTCTGGAGACTTCTTCCTGTTGTTCCTTGGACAGCCTTTTTTTTTTTTTGTTCACTCTCCTCTGGAGCAGGATTTTGTTTCTAAATATTATTAGCACTTGAGCTTTTCTTAGCTTATATCTTTGCCTGTTAATTTTTGTGTTCTACCTGGTTTTATCATGTCTTTTTTTTCTAATGGATGTGTTTCAGAAGATCTCACATCTGGACTGTCTTGAACTGGGGGAGCAGATCTTAGGAAAAAATGGAAACCTGAGTAGAAACTATGTTCTGGAAGCCCAAATACAAAGCAAAATGATGAACAGCAATTCTGTACTTAGGAAGGATGTGCATTGGTCTACTTTGATAGCCAGGGCATGCAGTGATCAGCCTTTGGACAGTTGCATCATAGAATGGTTTGCGTTGGAAGGGACCTTAAGGATCATCTCTTCCACACCCCCCCGGCCATGGGCAGGGACACCTCCCACTAGAGCAGGTTGCTCAGAGCCCCATCCAGCCTGGGCTTGAGCACTTCCAGGGAGGGGGCAGACACAGCTTCCCTGGGCAACCTGTTCCAGTGTCTCACCACCCTCACAGGAAAGAATTTTTTCCTAATGTCTAATCTAAATCCTCTCTTTTTTTTATTTAAAACCATTAACCTCATCTTATCACTGTGCCTCCCTGAACACTGTCCCAGCTTTCCTCTAGGGCCCCTTTAAGTACTGAAAGGTTACTATAAGGTCTCCCAGGAGCCTTCTCCTCTCCAGGCTGAACCCCCGCAGCTCTCCCAGCCTGGCCTCCCAGCAGAGGGGTTCCAGTGATTCTAAAGCTTTAGCTGTCCCATGGTTAGGAACTGAAGGTGACCATGAGCTTCTTAGATTAACACAACTATGCTGGGGCTATAGCAAATGTATGTAAAAGTCCCCACTGAGATACCATAACAATTTCCAGCATAATCTCATATGCTTGATACCACTCTGTGAGTACCTGAGGAGTCTGTTCTATTCTGTCCTATCCCCGCACTGTCTTTGGGGTAAATATTTTTAATAGTAAATTTCATAGTGTTAACTTCTGAAAAACACTGAAGTCTATCAAAAGCAAGTAGCCTTGTAAAAGAAGAAAAAGATAGAACGTTTCAAGGCATTTTGCTACCTTGTAGATGATGCATCTTAGGTTAAGATGACAAGATAGGACTCTAGAGGATGCGTCTTCTCCATAGAAAGATGATGAACAAGAAGCTGATTGTCCAATGCTAAAAATGAATCTTTTTGTACATCTGAATAAACAGTCCACTGAGCACTGTGGAACAATTGACCTTTGCTTTGAAATCACGCAGAAATCTAAAGTGTACTGAAAGATTAGTCAGGGTAACTCAGAACTTCTACCAATAAATTGATGCTTGGCCCAAATTAAAGATATGCCCCAAGATCCAACCCAGCACAAAGACACTGAAAGTTAACACAGTGGAGTGGTCAGAATAAAAACCTTGCAGGGGTGAAGAAAGTCACACTGTCAGCAGTGTCTCAGCCAGCAGGGGAAAAGGCTCCTCCGCAAGCCCAGGGTGCTCTGACACCCTGGAAGCTCATTTTCAGCGTACGTGGCAAGACGAGAGGCACCGGAATCTGTACTCGAGGGCTCTCTGCAATTCAATCCAGCCTTAAAATAAAGGAACTAAAGAACCTGCTTGTGGAGAGCAAGGGATTCACGCTGCTCTTCGCTTGGCAGGGTAAATAGAGCACGAGTGAGGGGCACACCAGGGGCCAGCCCACGGCAGAGCCCAGCCGCAGCCCGGCTGCGCGTGTGCAGGGCACTGCGGGGAGAGCTGGCCTTCTCCGTGGCCTGAGCCCAGCTCCGGGCACCACAGGTCCCAGCAGAGTGGGCAGTGGAGAAACTGAGAGGAAGAGTTCAGGCTCAGAAAGGACTGAACGAGAGGAACATCACAGGTATAGTCCTACTTATGTGTAAGAATATCTCTAAGAAGCTGAGAGTGTCTAGCCCATTACCTGTTCTTTGGGGAGAAAGAACAGGAATTCGGAGAACGGAAGAACTAAAGACACCTGATCACAGAATCCCAGAGTGGTGAGTGTTGGAAGGGCTCTCTGGAGATGATCTGGTGTCCCCCCCCTGCTCCATCCAGCAGGGTCACCCAGAGCAGGGGGCCCAGCAGCGCAGTG
>WUAM01000319.1:1016171-1044579 GCA_024336885.1 Actenoides hombroni | reverse complement strand
GGTCTCTCTCCCCAGAGCAGATCCCTGGGAGCAGAGGGGCAGGATCCCCCCCTCCCCTGCTGCCCACGCTGCTGGGCTGGGAGCACACAGGGCCAGCTCCTGTCCAGCTCTTACCCCCAGCACCCCGAAGTCCTTCTCTGCAGGGCTGCTCTCAACCCTTCACCCCCAGCCTGTGCTGATACCAGGGATTGCCCTGACCCTGGGGCAGGGCCTTTCATTTGGCCTTGTTGAACCCCATGAGGTTCACACAGACCCACCTCTCCAGCTTGTCCAGGTCGCTCTGGATGGCATCTCTTCCCTCCAGCATGTCAACCCCACCACACAGTCTGGTGTTGTCAGCATTGTTGCTGAAGGTGGGCTTGAACCCACTGTCTGCGTCACCCACAAAGATGTTACTCAGCACCGGTCCCAGTAGTGGCCTCTGAGGAATGCAACCGACTCTTCCTGTGTTAAATCATCTGATGAGGGGGTTGAAAAAGCAGCTAAACAGTGGCAGACTGGGAATACCAGCTTTTATTCAGCATGAAAATAGGTGTTGAAAGCTGGCTCTAAGTAGTTGACTTTGTGTTTTAGTAATGAATTTTAGAGGTTAAAAATGACTGAAATACTTTCTCCTACAGAACAGGTAGCTGCACTAGGATACTGCTCTAATAGTAATGCCTGTGCCAGCTGAGCATGTTAATTAACTCTGTCCTTGAAAGCATTATTGTATACTTATGCAAAAATGAGCAATTTAGTGCAGTGTGAACATTACCTTCGTAAGAGGGAATGGAACTGGGGACATCCCTTTCAAATGCAGAGGACAGCATCTGGTACAGCTCCACCTACTCTTACTTATTTTAAATAGTAATGGCTAGCACTTCATGCCTGTGGGAAGAGAACCACTGGCTTGAGAGGTAACATTACCAAGATGTTAAATAATGTCTGCATTTTTCTTTTTGCTATTGCAGTTTAATATTTCTAAACTTCCTGCTCTTCATAGAAACATAGAATGTCTCAAGTTGGAAGGGATCCCTTGTGATCATCGAGTCCAACTCCCTGCTCCTCACCTGAAGCTAAACTATATGACTAAGAGCATTGTCCACAGGCTCACTGAACTCTTGACAAGCTTGGTGCAGTGACTGCTTCACTGGGGGAGCCTATTGGACCAACCACCCTCTCAGTGAAGAACCTTTACCTTGTGTCCAATCTGAGCTTCCCCTGATGCAGCTTCATCCCATTTCACGTCCTATTGCAGGTCACCAGAGAGGGGAGGTCAGCACCTCACCCTCCCCTGCCCCCCCATGAGGGAATTGTAGACTGTGATGGGAGCTCAGTCCCCAGTTGATGTCCTGCTGTCCTCCAGTTGTTGGGAAGACTGCACCTATTTAATACTATTTTCTCCTGAACTTCTAGTTAGCTTCTTTGGCAGTAGTTAATTTAATGATGTCTTTATCAGCTTTTCAGACTTCTTGTTTCCTGCACCACCGATTTTTCAGATATTTTTAGTAACAAAATACTTCAGATCAGGGCAGTTTTCCAGGTAAAATCACAAATCCATAGGGAAGAATGAGATTTCTTGTTCATCTGTAATTGACTATCTGTCTATTCAGACCTAAATTAGTGGAACACTTTCATTATCCAGATAAATAAAACCAAAAGTGCTAGTTAATGTACCATTAACATGGAGCAATACTACATTGGTTTTTAAGAGTATTCATTCTCAGACCGTGTTAGTTCAATGCAGGGAAAGGCAGAAACAACTTTATGGTATCTGGAAGAATCTTATTTCAGTCCAGTAACTAGGATCAGGGTCGTTCGTTGCTCGTAATTAATTTGCTTTCTAATACTGCAGTGGCATGTCTGCCAAGTCAAGGTTTTTTTCCAGATGAATCCATGCAGGGTTTTTGATTCAATAAGAGAATTTTATCATCTTCCAACTTACTGAGGCATACTAAGAACAAAACATCAACTGAGAGTGGTGAGACCCCGGAACAGGTTGCCCAGGGAAGGATGTGGATGCTCCATCACTGGGTGTGTGCAATTCCAGGCTGGATGGGGCTTCAAGCAACCCAAACCATTCTGTGATTCTGTGACTGTCCACTTGATGTTCTTGGGCTGGTGCTTAAAGTGAGTGCAGATGTGAATATACACAGGGCGGGTTTTGCTCTTCCAAAGGAAAGCAGCTCGTAGTTGTCACTAATCCTAGTGAACGTTGCTGCTTGTTTTCACATCAAACAGATTTTCACTCCTTGGTGTACACATACATACTGGATTGCTTTGTTATCCCTTCAGTACTGGTGATGAAATGCCTTTGGTGACTCAGACATTGGAATAAGAGCAGAATATGTTGACTGACCAAATGATTAGTGTAGCTGTTCTATTTTAAGAAAGTTTTTTCTTCCTTTTCTCTTTCAGGTGATATTTGAATCTGTCTCCTTGAAAGGACACCCAGGGTACATAGCAGTGGATGAAGTCAGAGTTCTCGCCCATCCATGCAGTGAGCACTCTTTGTTTTTAATGCTGTATCAGGGGTTTGTACACCAGGCTTTACAGTTCAAGTGTGATTTACCCACTTTGGTCAGCACTAAAATGTCTTCTTGTATCTCCCTTCCATAATCACATAACTGTGCAAGTTGTGCAAAGGGCCAAACCACACTCGGCCCGTAGCTAGTGCCAGGACATCTGGAAGTCTCTCCTCGTCTGTTGTTAGGAGAACATAAAGCTGATTGTTTTATTAATTCTGAATCACGCTGCTGTAGAAAAGAATCTAAAAAGCTGCTGATAAATTAACCCTGTGTGATTAATTTAAGAAGAAACAAATTGTTTCAATATTTTCCTGGTAAAGGACATATCCCAAAGGTCTCTCCAAATGTTAAATCTGCTCAGCACCCCCATAAAGATATTAAAAATAAATCTCATTCAGACAATACACTTGCACAGGAGGAGAAACTACTGTGGGTTGATAATGCTGTTCAAAAATATTAATTCCCATTTCTTCTGTTGCAGCCATAATAATAAGCTTAGATTTATTTTATTTTTTTTCTTATTTAAAGAAACCTTGGGCTTCAGATTTTGAGTCTGAAAGTTTTTTTGGTTTCTCTGTGCATCTACAGTGTGGCTCTGGAGCCTTTGTGTGTCTGTATTGTGCATGTGGTACAGAGTATTTTCTAAAGATTTTGTTGGGTTTTTTTTTAAGAGCCCTTCTCACTAGTTCATAGTCTTAGTAAGTCAGTGACAGCTGCTCACAGAGAAGTCATGGATCATATGGATGGAGTGTAATCAGCTGGTTTTCTTGCAATACAGAATTGTGACAGACACGGCTCTGCTCAAGTTTAACAGGACATTTCTGACAACTGCAGTATGGTTAATTGCTGTTTAAATGATATTTGTATTTACCATGTGTTCATTGCTCAGGCCTTTGGGTACATTTACTTTGTTAAGAAATACTTCCAATCTGTGTTAACCAGATGTTGCTGATAACTGGCAGCATCCAGACAAACCCCTCCAAATGGGCTGCGTGTGTTCCACAGCGTGTTGGGTGGTGACTGATCCCTTTACTGGGAAGGAGGCTGCTGAACAAACGTAGGGGGCAAAGCTTAGACAAGAAAGTTACGGGATATTAAAGACAGGAGATGGAGTGGTACATCCTTGATGAATCAAGTGTTTACACTGATTTTAAATCCATTTCTCCCAAGTATGTGCAGGTCCCTCTTCAAAATGAATGCGTTCTTGGTGATTCAAACCCCAAGTGATTCAGTTAACTACTCTAGTTTGCATCCGTTTGCAACTTGCAGCATAGAGAACACCTTGCAAGCTGCAAGTTCTCTGTGGCCTTTGTAACTGCTCCCCCTGCCTGATGCCCAGTGTTGCTTTGCTGCTCGGCAATGACAGCCACCAGGGTAAATGTCACCAGAGCCTGTTCTGCTGACTTGTCCAGGCTTTGCCCCTAACACTCATTTCACAATTGTTACAATCTGAAACGTAGGGACCGTGAAGCTCCCGGTGTCCCTGGGAGGTTACTGAAATTCTTGGTGTTATTTCTTCATTTTTTGCTCTACCCCCCTAGATGACAGAACAGCAGCCAGACCTCTCTAGCAGCAACAGTAATGTGTAGGCATATGTTCTCTGTCCAGGTGTCTGTAGCAGACGTGGCAAACCTCGTGCACGCAGACACATGCCAGCATCCTTTTGTAGCTATTGGATTCTAACAGAAGCAGATGGGTTTGGTGTGTCCAAATTTCATCAGTCTCTAGTCAGAACAGAACATGTAAAGATAAAGTGGAAATGCTTTGACCTTCGGGATCTCATTTAGCTCGTGTGTGTCCTACTAAAAGGTTTCAAATGGTGCATAAACTTTCTTCCAAAGCACAACAAGAACTAAGTTAATTTAAAAGTGTCGGATTCACTGCTGTAATCTTTTCCATTTTCCTGTAAGCTAACTTAGAGGTAAATGAGTCTGGTATTTAGTCAGAAAGATAATCCTGTGGTCTAGTTCCTTTGAACAAATGCAGTGTCTGCATCTTAATATCAGCGGTTTAATATTGAATTAATACTGGATTTAGTATCAGCAAAACACTGATATCAGTGATCTTAAACTAATACAATGCTGTCCGTTGTATGAATATTTAATTTAATATCTGATTTGATATTAATGACACATTATTATTCGAAGTCTAGAAAGTATTTGATGGTCAATTAAAAAAAAAGAGGAAAAAAAAAGACCCTTGTAAAAATTTGATCTGGGTCAGTCACACTTGACAAGCTCAGCAGCATTTAGATTTGGGGTTTTTGACCTTTTTAGAAACACGATTTTCTGAAGAAATGAAATAACTCAATTACTTTTTATAGTAAGCAGTAAGAAATGGTGCTGGTGACCATGAACTTGAGTGTAAATACATGTTTTTAGATGTACCAGAGCTCTCTCTGAGCCGTTAGGCCATCCCCTGTCAGACTGATCATCCACCTCACTCTGCAGTCCTTGGTCAAGTACCGAAGGGCAGCTTTATTTGCAAAATCACTTAGTCAGGGATAGGCCCTATTGCTTTGAGTCTCTGTGTTGGTGTAACAGTCAATCACTGCCTTGCTCTACCCTTGCAAGACTTTGCATCTTTTCTTAGGAAAAGCACCTCATTTCCTGCGACTTCAGAACGTGGAGGTGAACGTGGGACAGAACGCAACGTTCCAGTGCATTGCTGGGGGGAAGTGGTCACAGCATGACAAACTCTGGCTCCAGGTAACGTGCTGGGTTTTTGCGGTGGTGGGTTGGTTTCCTTCTGTTACTTGGTTTTGGTTTGTTTCCTTTTTCAAGTAAAATGAGCAGACAGAAAAACTGGGTGGTGAGGCAAAATCTTTTCATCATGGTCCTTTGAGAACTGCCTTAAATTGTTTCTAGGTGAGAGCTGAAGGTGACAAAGTACAGAGTTGTGATACGGAAGATGGAAAAAGTGGCCAGTGACAGCAAAGTTCTGGTGCCTATGCACCTGTAAGCATTTGCTCATAAAGCAGAAGAGACAGAGCAAGTGGAATAGTTCTTCACTTCTGCTTTATTATGCAAATGTCTTTCACCCTCCAAAAATATCCTCAGCCCAGACTCAGTGACAGTGAGTTAAGAAGGAAACCTGCTCTAATGTCCAAGATTACTACTTGGATGGTGAAAACAGGCAAACCCACTTTGTACCCACTGTTACAGTTCTTCCCAGTTTCTCTTTTCTTCATTGATAGCAGATTGTTCCTTTTAGGCCCTCGATAAAAGTCCAAAACATTCCCTTTTTTAATGTCTGTATTTTTAGTCTACTGGTTGGGCTGGAAAGACTGGGTCATGCTATTCTGGTGGGTGTATTAACAACCTTAAGAACTCACTGTCAGTTCTAGGGGTTTATTTATAGAGTTTTTAGGTTTTATTCTCAGTTTGGACTGATGTGACTGAGAGCCTGAGCACCCCATATTGGTAATATCTAAGGCAGATGAGAATAGCCTTTGTCACGGTTACTGGGGCATTTGTAGTCACATAACAGATTTTCCTAAACTTTTTTATTGACTTCAGACATTTTAATAAACTATAAAAGTAAGTATTTCAAATCCAGTTTAAATACTAGGGGATGAATCAGTTTACCTAATCTTAAAAATTGAAATTAGTACTGGGAAAAAGGCTGGAGTTGGTGAGAAATGTGGTCGGCGTTAAGTGCAAATGACTCGGTCACTTTAATTGTATTATTATTATCATCACATTATTTTATTATATTTATTATTTATGATAATAATTATATATTATCACATCTGTTCTCCTAAAAATTGTATTTTTATCTGAAATTTATAAACATATGGCGTACTTCTAGCATCTACTGAGATACATTTTTGGCTTATTCATCTTTTTTGAGTTTCTCCAGTAAAGTGTTTCCACAGTTACAATGTGTGTAAAAACACTTCTGGCCTGAAGCACTATGAACGTTTTCTTGGGAGAAGCAGGGCTTGAAGAGGAAATAATTATTGTTGCTAGTGGAAACCTGTTTTCCATTCTCTAAAATTGAAGCATTTAATGGAAATGGGCGAAGTAACAGTGTGTTTTCTTTTGAAACTCCTAATAAAACAGACCAGCTGAGCAAGCTTGGGTGTTTATGCTGTGGAGAACTTTTATTTCCAGCTGATTCTTCATCTGTCCCTTTCGCGTTGGAAAAATATAGTCTGACATTGGTGGAGAAGTTTGGAGAATGCTGGATGTATAAGGATGTCTGCTCATGCAACCAGTTGATTTGAATCAGTCCAGAATCATTGTTTTTATATCTGAGGATGTCAAATTTATAAGAACTGTTTCATTTGTAGTTTTTTCATATCCTGGCCAGGCCTCCAAATAGACTGAGTACAGCTGTATAGTCCGAACTGTCACTCTCCAGCCTGCTCAACGTATTGGATACATCATAAGGCCCAAATAGGTTTCAAGAATGAAATGGACGGGAAAACTCACATGCATTTTTAAGAAGCTTGAGTTGATACAACCCTGTAACTTTTCTAGAGGTGTGGCTTGGCAGTCTTCTCTTGAAAAACTGCCCTTTGGCTAAACCCTTAACCTAGCGATGCGACCGTGAAGGCCTGAACGACGTTCAGGAGCGTTGCAAAGAACGAACGACACCGGGCCGCGTCCCCTGTGCCTCTGCCTAACCTACCTTCTCCTTGTCTGCCTCGACAGCAGTGGAACGGAAGGGACACGGCCTTAATGGTCACTCGAGTGGTCAACCACCGGCGCTTCTCTGCCACTGTCAGCGTGGCCGACACCTCCCAGCGCAGCGTCAGCAAGTACCGCTGCGTCATTCGTTCCGACGGGGGATCCGGCGTCTCCAACTACGCGGAACTGATAGTCAAAGGTGGGTCCCTAGTCAGCTGTAGCTGGATGTTCCCTCCCGGATGGCACCTGTGCATGAAAATCGACAGCCCGTTGGACCTTCTCCTTTCGGTCGTATTAAAAGTAGGAAAAAAGGGTAAAAGGGACAGGAATTTCAGTCGTTTTCTGAAATATTTGACTCAAAACTTTGCACAGAGCCTCTCTTTGTAAGCTTTTGTAGTAGCGCGTGGTAGCTCTGCATACTTGTAATGTAGTCAGCCAAGTGGTTTGTCTGTCAGTCAGCTTCATCTGCTTCCTTTGCAGTATGTTATCAGGCATCAGTAATCTTGTGACGGAGCGTTGTATGGCAGAAGAGCCTGCTCGGGGCTGCTGGGAGTAAATCACGGGATTGATTCTGCTGATGTCCTGAAGTACGCGGTAGAAACATCAGTAGCTCTTGAAGGGTGCTATGGGTTTAGCCCTCTTATTTACTGTGATCCAAGAGCTGATGCTGAACCTGACGCATGCAGGATGTCTTAATCTTGCTGCCATGAGACACGCATGCAATTTACTGTGCTGCCTGGTTTGGTTTGGGTTTTTTAACTTACCCGGAGCTGCAACACAGGGATGCTCACTGCCTTTTAGGAGGAGACGTCAGAACGTGGCCAAGTTGTGCCTGAGACATTCGGTGTTTGAGGTGGTGGTGATGTCAGATGGGAGGAGTATGGGACTGCTCACCCAGTATAACTGTATCGCTAGAAATGCTTCAGTTCTCTGTGAAAGCAGAGAGCTGCTGCAGAAACAAGATCACTTCTGTCCCCTGTAGTGCTTTCTGCCAACTTACTCTGTCATTTGATGATCAGTGCTCTGATGCCTTGACAGTGCCTCGAGTAGAAAGGGCTGAGTGGTGCAGGTATTCAAACCACACCATTCACAAAGAGAATGTTCCTGTTAGATGCCAAGTGCTTTTAATTCCCACTCAGTGATCTTGCATCTTGGTCAAATCCGGAGGAATTAATTTAGGATTAAAATGGAATTGAGTGACCAGGTTTTGAATCATAGCTAAATAAAGGGAAGGCAACCTTTCAGAGAAAGGTGCCTGGCACATTCATGTTCATTGATAGAAGAAGGGAAAAAAAAGAAGTTATAAACACAAATATTTGGATGTCCTCCAGGACATATATTGCTGGATTACTCGGGCAGACACCGACCTAGGTGAAGTTTTTGGAGAGTAGCTGTGTTATGGGAAGGTGCAGTCCTCTGCTGCTTGCTCCCGTGTAAGGCTAAGTGGTTCATGTGAGGTTTGTTTGATGCAGCACTGTGCCACACTGGGATTGCATGGATCAGTGCTTCCCAACAGACTGACTCATTTTAGTCTGGATAATAGCAAATTTGTAATGCGTGCGCACAGGCTGAAATGAAAGCTAATTGGAATTGTTTAATTCTGAGGAGATGTTTATTGAATTGCAATAATGTACTTGGGTATACATTGAATTAGTCTGTAATTGAAGTTTTGCTCACTTGATAGTCTTGCCCCTAAACCCACTAAATCCAGGCTAATGCTCTGTTCCTCACACGCTTTCTCTTGGCCAGTTGAACATAAAATCTTAGGGGATTTCCTTCACAAAGATGGAGGTTTGAAAGTGTTTGCCTATCTTTTTAATATGAAGATCTATTTGCTTCCCTATGCATAAGGTGTTTTATTGTAGTATTGAAAAAGAGGAGTAATTTACATGTATCAATATTGAATGATAATATTTGGTAGGTACAGGAAGAGAGATTTTGCTTTGAAATACATGTACTTCTACACCCTGAATTGGAACAAGATACCAATTTCAGCAAATGAAATGATTAGTGAAATGAAACACGTGCCACCTTCTGCTGACTCCCTCAAGTCCTCCCCCTGGTTGTCGATGTGAACATCTTTGCTAAGAACAGTCTAGTATTGTAAAGTAATTTCTGGAAATCTTGTACAAAAGATCAGAACTTGATTAGTTTCAAATTAGTACCATACATTTAGTGGCAGGAGATACCTTGGTAGTACTGTGAAAATGCTTTTCTGTAGGCAGCTCTTTGCTGGACTGGCTAATACTTTTCTGTCTTCCTACCCTGTTGCAAGGCTTTTATAAATGACAATACATTTATTCTCTTTGCACTCTAGAATAATAATAGTTAAGGCAGAGAAACCTATCATTTCCATCTGTACACCTTACCATCCTTTGGTGCTCTGGTGGAAATAACTTCTCTATTTCTTATCTCTCACTGTTGCACATACAGTAATTTAATACAATTTTGTACAGGGCAGTTTTCAAAATTCTCTGCCTTGCCTTACTGATCACGTAGGAATGCAATGCTTCTTGTCTGTAATTTTCCTTTAAATACAAGCTGCATGGCACTCGGATTCTGAACTAAATGTAGGGTTTGCTTCTGTAAAGGTTGTTTAAAATACTGTGGAAATTAGCTAGAATCTTACCATTTCAGGTCTGTATTAATGATAGTATCCTTCCAGGATACCTGTCACATCATGTGAGGTTGTGAATAACATTTGAAACTCTAAGAGTTGTGTGTGCGTGTTAAGATTTGTTTGCAGTTGTTTTTGTTTTTTCCTGATCCCTTTCATATATTCTGAATGCCTGAATTAATTACTCAGTACATGGTGGGAATCCCTGGAGAGCTGACAGAGGAAATATTCCAGCATCTATCACCTATTTTTCATGAGCCCATTTTTCTGTGATTTTCACTCTCCAGGAAGTCTCTTGGAATTAACTTGTTGCTACTTGATGCAAATTGTTTTAAGGCTCATGGCATTTTCTTAGGGTCTATTCTGCTGCTCCAGGGGCAGGAGTACAGAGCCCCTCTACAGACCTCCAAGGGTATGTTCTGGTTCTCTTCAGTTTTGTCTTAGCTGATTTTCAAAGGGTTCAGTTAATCAACAGGGATGAAAAAGTCTCTCTCTTGAACAAGTGGCTTTCTGTCATCCTTGTGATATTTGGGACTTCTTGTCCCTTATCAGCCACTGTTTCCTTGAGGTGATTAGGTGTGAGAAGCTGATGCCTTCAGTGTCAGCAGAGGTGGAGGTGGTATTGTTTGCAGAGTTGCTTACTATTTGTTTCTCTAAGTCTTTTCTGGTGTGATGCTTGTCACTGTACTTGCACTGTCTTTTTAACTCACCAGGTACACAGTGGAAACTGCTTTAGTGATCTGAGTCTTTTCCTAGGAATTAGACACTGTAATTTAAAAAGAACCTACAAAACAAATGAAAAAAACCCCAACATATACACAAACAACAAGTAAACAAGACCACAACACCAAAACCAACAAAGAAATCATGCTAAATAATTAGACATCGAATTGCATCTATATATTTAAGCTTCTTCAATGTTAAATGTGCAAATTTCAGGTTGACAATTATAGGGCAGGCTCATCAAGAAAAACCTCTATGGGTATTCTGCCTATCTCAGCATTTATTATAGGAGCTGTGTCCAGAATAGTTTGAGTTAATTATTAAAGAGCAGCAAGTCCTATTAGGAGAAGGAGCTTTCTGGAGCATAAAAGCAGTAAGAAATAATAAATAAATCAATCTCTGTTCTGCAGCTGGGCCTGATCTTGGGCTGGAGTCGGCCATAGAAATGTCTATTCAAGCACTCCATAGGATTTTTTGACTAAAACAAGGGCAATGTAGCTATGAAACTTGTATAATGTGGCATTCCACGTGTACTCTGGAGTAGAGCTTGTTCCCGGGGTGAAAATGTAATTGTCTTCAATATAATGGTTTAGGATACTCAGGAACTTCAGTCTTACACTTCATATAAAGCAATTAGTAAGAGAGGTGCTGGATATGAAAAAGATTCTTTAAAGTTTTTGTTTGTTGTTTTGCTTAGTTTGTGGGTTTTTTTAGTTTATTTTCATGCCTGATGCATGGATAGTTCTACACCCCAGGATGTTTATGCTAGATATACTAATTAAAACTACCATAAGATCCTTGCCATCATGGGGTAGTAGAACCGCTGGTTCCGTGATGATGCTCAAGTGCCCCTGTTTCACTCAGGAGATTGGGGGTGTTGCTATGAAGAGTAGACACTGCAACTGTCTTCTTCTGCCATCAGGGTGGCTGGAAGACTGAGTCCGTTCCCTCCCTTGGAACCATTCTGGAGATAAGCTCAGCTTCCGTGCCGTTTACATTTCATTGTTCAAGTATTTTTTTCTCATGTGCATTAATAAGTTCAGATAGGAATTTTCATGCCTTCCAGCTACTTATCAGATTTCTCCAGATTGCAATAGTTGCTGGGTAGATTTGAATTAATCAGCCTGAGTAATGCACATTAATCAAGGTCCTCGAAGTTATCACCTTGCGAACAGGAGAAAGTCTCTTGCAGGCACTATCGACAGCATCGGTGAAGCTGTGGGAAGGAGAGTTCCCCTCTGGCTGTGTGCCATCTCTTTCTCTGGGTTTTGGGGTTTTTTTTCCAGTTTATACAAATCAGTTCAGTCTGCAGAATTTACGTGGAGCATATCATGAGAGCATAGAGTTGGTAAAGCATGTAATGGTGTTGCTCTTCTCAACACTACTCCAGCACGGAACGGGCTTTGTCAGTTTGTGTGTGGGGACCATTCATGGAGGTTATGCTGCCTTTGAAATTACTGAACAAAGGAAGAATGGCTTTGTGGTTGTAGGGTAAAAAGCTGCATTCCTTTACATTCCTTTACTTTGGTTCCTTTGTTTCTTTGCAGTGTAGGGGGGTGTAATATTCCCTCCCTTGGTGGTAATTACTTGAACTTGCTGTTGCTCTGTGTAATCATCTAGTTTGGTGTAGCCCAATAGCAGTTGCTTTAACTCAGTTTTAATCATCTGTTGGGTGTGTGGTGAGAAGAGAGGAGGCAAAGAGATTGCAAACACTCATTTGCTCTCACCAAGAACTTTAACTCTGCTTTCTCTTCTTTCACTCCATCTTATTATCTTTCTGCAATGTGGATGGAGGAGATATGAAGGCAAAGCCATTGTTTCCTAGAAATCATCAGTTAGTATGAACCATGAGTTCTTTCAGAAGGGAACACTTCTTTCTCCTTCTGTTTAACTTCCAAAATAGGACTGGGAAAAGCAGCCATTTCCTGGAGAGCTGATTAATGTGTGTACTTTGTATACAGGACCCAACTTTCAGAGCTGCAGCGAGTGCCAGGCAGACTTGCAGTCACATTGCAGCATGTGTGTGTTCTCTCTTTCTCAGCTTTACATTAGTCAGCCAGGTATAAATGAGAATGAGCTATCCCGGGAAGAATGCTGATCTCCAGCTGGGGTACAAGGAAAGTGTGTTAACTGAGAGTGTATTGACAATTCAATCTCTATTTTCCCCCATTATTTTACTTCTCTCTAGCGTGCTAGCCAAGGGTAGTTAAAATACAGAATGACATCACTTTTTCTCCAACCTATGCTCCTGTTTCTGGTAGGGTGTGTTCCTGCAGCATCATCACTGTGGTTCATGTCCTGTAGTCAGAACTCTCAGCCTTTTCAGTTTCCAGTTAGAATTTTCAAGGAGGTGTAAGACAACTGCATAGGTAGGAATTGAGGACTGTCAGTGGTCAGAAAAGAGCATGGAATGCTAAGCATGTATCCCAAATGCCTTGGCTGACTGGAAACTTGCTTTCAGTGACTAGGTTGGCAACTCGGACTGCCAGATTTGTGCCCTTGTAAAACGTCTGGCAGCTTTTTCGTGTTGGCTATTCCTTTTTAATGTACAAATTGCTTCATTGCTAATGGTGCTTGTGTGACAGTACAATTCAAAATTCAACTGTGACACTAAAATTAAAAATTTATGTTTGGACATTGGGGAAAAAAACCCAAAAGGGTTATCAAAGCCTGGAACAGGCTGTGCAGGGAGGTAGTTGAATTGCCACCCCCAGGTGTATTTCAAAGCCATCTAGATCTGGTGCTTAAGGATATGGTGTAGTAGTGGCCCTGGTAGAGTAGATAATGGTTGGACTTGATGATCTTAAAGGCTTTTTCCAATCATTGTGATTCTGTGAAAATGACACTTCCCCCCCCCCCCTTATGCATTAACTAAAATATTTAGGAGAAAAGATGAGTCACATTCGTTGTTAACTCTCTGCTCATCTTTCTTCAGCCTGTTTAATTGTAGGGAAGTTATTAATGGGTTATCCTGGAAAATAGAATCTAAAGCTGTTGTTAATTCACCCACCCTGCAGTTACAATCCTGTTAAATGCTTTTAATTCAAGAGAAGTCCCTTGAAGTATCATCTGTCACCATACTTGGATGTTGGTGAAGAATCTGGTATGACTTGAGCATACTTGCACACTTCTCAGGTGTAATTGTTGGGTATGAGCTGTTATCTCCGTAGGAAAGTTACTCTTTTCACATCAGAACATTTCTTCTGTTGTAGCAGAAAAAAACCCCAACCCAACCTAAAAACAACTCTGAAAAAGTAGTGCTTTACTTTGTAGGAAATGCAGGGAAGGATGCATCAGATTTCTTACTATAAAAGGATGATCATTAATATGAGAGCCTTGAAGAATAAACCAGCAAACCAAAAAGTGTTTTTATGATGATTAAACCTATAGGTCCATTCTGTATAGAAGAAACAAATTAATTTGCAATGAAGGGAGTAAATTGTTTCTAGAGGTGCAAAATGTATCAGAGCAATGTGAGTGCTGGAACTTTTCTATAGACACAATGTAAAGAAGCGTAGTTACTGATCTGTCTCAGAAATGCAGTAGTACTGCAACTGATAGGCTTTCTGCAAGGGTGTTGTATTTGTTGTAGGATGACTGAAGTAAGTTCAGATTCACCTGTGGAAGTGACTGTTTCTGTCCTGAGCAAGGTGTTAGTGAACACCCCAGCCATTTTTGCCTTGATTTAATCTTTACTCTTTGTTGCCAGCATCCTGTGAATGGGCTCAGTGCATGGTTGGGTTTCTTAGGATGTGTGAGATGTCTGCCAGGCTTTTATATTCATTTTTATTGTTTTAAAAACATTTGCAAAACAAGATAGAACAGTTAAAAGCAATATTTTGGTGCCATGCCTTGATTTATTTGACTTAGCTTTCTTCTCATTGTATATCTTGAACCATGTTTGGTTGTGTTGAGGTCTAACCCTTTCTTCAACAATCTCTGTGTGTGTGTGCTCAGCCTTACCTTTCTACCTCCTTTTCTTTTAGCATATGCTGCAACTGTAGGGGCACTCGTTCAGCTTCTCTGCTGGGGTTGGAGGTTGGCGTTTCCAAGCTGAAAATCTAATCCTAAAGTAAAGAAGGCTGCAAGGTTTGGAAGAAAGAATAATGGAGCTTTGTAAACACTGGGCGGTTGAGTTCAGACCTAAGGATACTCCTATTATGGCAGGTCCAGAATCTTTTTAGCTTCAGTGATGACAAAAGTCTTTTGAAGTCGGTTAGCGGAGCTGAATGGGAGTGCTCAGCAAGCTTGTGTTTGGTATTCAAGTGAATGAGATTGAAGTTTGCACAGCATTTACCTCGGAATGATGGAGCTGAACTGCTTTGCTTTCAAAGCCCGTGTAACTCAACTCCAGGGAGAAGCTGGATGTTGGTTATGTTTGCATTTGTCCTAGTTGAATGAAGAGATTAAAGAGCATGTTTCTGTGTTAAGAAAAGAATGATCACTTTGAAGTTAGTTCCCCACTCATCCGTGAGATTATTTGAGGCAAGAAAACAGCCAAAATTGCAGTTTTGGATTGGGATTTTGCAGTGTTCCTTCTCCATCTCAGTTTTTTTTCTGAGCATGTAATTTCCCAGCATCTATTTTAGCTGTAAGATGATGAAATACACTTTTCATAGAATCACCAGCGTAACATCTGTCGAGCTGGTCTTTAGCTTTGATCTGATGTGTTAATCTTCTGCCAGGTTAAATGCCCCCACTTGTTGCCCTCTTTTCCTGGTGCTGGGACACTGGTTCAGATCCCATCCTCACTGTTACCCCTGTCCAGCTGTGACTCTTAAAGATGGGTTTAGATCTAGGAGCAGAAACCTGAAGCCTGAGCAGCAGTTAAAGAGGGTGACAGTTACAGAAAGCCTTGCAACTAATTTATTAGCCTATGAATTTGAGAAGAAAAAAGGTAATATGATGATCCCCATCTCCTTCCAGTCCATCATGCCTGCTGAACAACTGCACTCTAACACCTTCAAGGTGAACCTTGTAAAACTCTGGCTTGGTTTCTTCACAGACCTCTTCTAGTGTTGCTGTTTTTTCTACCATTCCTTTTATGATGAATGATTTCAGCTGCAGCCTTGTGCTCTGCTATGCTGCACAGATCTGTAAAAACCTCTCTCTGAAGAAGTTATTCCAGTACTCTTTCTTCTTCTTTAAAAAAAATAAAGTCAAGTTTCTCTCCAGTGCATGTCTTGTCTCTCTCTCAGCAGGAAACTTCCGATCAGTGCTTGTTTGCATGTGAGGAAGATGCAAATAGCTGCAAGACTTGGGCTATCTCTCTTTGGATCCTACCAATCTGTCTTTGAAGATGCTTTACTGTCCTATATATTAGCCTGCAGCTAATACTGAATTACATGACGGACTACAATTTACAAACTCTTTGTTCCCTCAGCAGGATCCAGACCCCCATTAAAATGGAAGAGGTTTGGATTGCTTACTTCCTTCATTTTCTCTTTTTCTTTCCTCCTTATTGCGGCAAATCCTTCTTTTGTTGTTGTTGCTTATGAGTTTTTGACTGACCCTTGTGAACGCTGCTGACCTTTATCATATTGCCTTTGCCCATATTATCTTTGCCTACGACCAATATCATACTGCCTTTTAATCAGCAGGGTGGTTTTATTCAGTCTTCTGCCCCAGGTTGCTCACTCAGTAGTGATCTGTCAGTATTTTCCGTTATTTTAAGGTTGAAACTCTAAATCCAAGCACTTTTGTGCTTCCTATTATATTGTTTTCTACCATCTGCCTTGTGCTGAACCTTACTTCTGCTCCGTACCTTTGCTCTACTTGATGAGTCTTGCAAATCATTTACTTTTGTTTGCCTTGCGTCAAGAATGTGGGACTTGAGGGCTGACCAAGAACTCTGGTACATTGCTTCGTGGCCATTCAGAGCACGCAGCAGTCACTTAGCTTGTGGAAAGCTTTATGGTTATTGCTGTAGACACAAACCCATTTGCTCTTGAGAACTGAAGTCTTGTAATGGACAAGCACTTTGTACAAATTTCTGTATAGGTAACTATGAAAAGTCTGAAATGTAATACATTTTCAGTACTTTCTTTTTTTAGGGTTTAGAGTGGGGGATGTTCACTTGCTACCAATATTAAATTACGTATTCAAAGCTCGATGGGAGCGTGAGGCTTGGATTTTGTAAATGGCCTCTGGCAACTGAGTGCTCTGTGTATTTTCTACTACCTGTGCTACAAGCTGTGTGGAGCAGGTGACACGTGTTGAAGGCAGACAAGGCTTAACTCTCCTATCTAGAATTGCACACTGACAATAATTAGGGGAAAATAACATTCTTTGTCTCCAGGATACAACCTTTTCATTGGATATAATTTGGCATTAGTTAATACTGCATTTAGTCAAGGAGTTTGAGGAAACTCATTCTGTTACAGAACTATGCTCAAATTCACCATAATTCCTTTTTTTTTATGTCATCATCTTGGATTCACAGTATTGTTATAGTCTTTGCAGTAGGATTAGTGGCATTTCCTGAGCAAAAAGGAAATGTTAATATTCTTCATTAAAGCTGTGATAGTTTCAATAGGAAATGGACTGTTACCTCTTCCAAGATTTAGTTTCAAAATAGAGGATCTGGATTTTCTGCATACCTCATCCCCAGGTGTAGCAGTTCTGTACTTCTAAGGAGGCTTTATTGTTTTTCCTGTATCTTGGCTCATGGGTGTGATGACAGAAAGAAAAAATGTTTTCTCTAATTTGACCTTTTGCAATATGCAAGCCACAGAATTCACAAGTCACTTTTGCATCATGTGCATCATATGAATAAAGCAGAATAGTTCTCAGAAGAGATTGATTATGATTAAAAGTTTCCAAATTACAGACAAATCTCAGCAGCCTTAGGTAAGCTCTTTAAGGACTTAAGTATCTTCACTGCTTAGTGTCTACACCTTATTCCAGTCAAATGTTTCCAGCTTTTCCATCTAACAGTCAGATCTTAAGTCCTTCTGCTAAATATAATAAATCTTGAAATACTGAGTGTTTTGTTGTTGTGTAGGAACTTGTATTGGGTGTGATTGTGGCTTTGTTTTGTGAACTTATATAAGAATCTTAAGTGGCTTTTTCGAAGTCCCTTGTTCTGTTGAAGTGTTGCTGTCAGTTCTGGGAAAGTATCTCAGACTGGACTTTCACACATTTGTTAAACATTCTCTTTTGTTTCCACAGTGAAAACTTTTGCTTACAGTGGAATGGAAATGGATCAGGAAACATTTAAGCACATAGATTTTTTTTTTTTATTATTTAATTTTATTTTTTCCTCCCACTTCTAACATAAACCTCTTCAGTAGGTACAAAGAAAGGAGCTATAAATACATACTGTGTGCTGCAGAAAAAGCACTTTTTCCACACCACATGTTTCAGGCTGTTTCATGTGGCAGGAGATGGTCATTGTCTACATGATGAACTTCTGGGCTAAAAGCAGTAACAAATAATAAACGTATTAAGAAAATGTAGAGGATGCCTCGAGGAACATTTAATGGAGACTTGATGGAAGCTGTTGGTGTTCAGTTCAAGTGTGATAAAACTTAACATTTTTATTTTTTTTTTACCAGACAACCTTTTGATGTCATTCACATAAAGAAAAATAAATGTCTCGAGCCCCCCCAAAAGGTATTTCTGTGTCACAGATAAGCTTTCATAATTGGCACATGCAAGTATTTTTTGTGTGCATTTGCATTAAATTTCTAACCCTGCCTGTGTGCCACGAAGGCTGAAATAGTTCCATAGTATCAAGTCATGTTCCCCTGGCATGGTAGGTTTTAGGATATTTTGAGGGAATATGGGGTGTTTTAGCCTCCTGCTGTCCTTTTGGACCAGTGGCTGAGTGCCTTGGGAACTGTGTGCTGTATGGAACTGGCTAGTGAAAATGTGAACAGAAGGATAAATTACATGGTAATGTCTGTGGCCTTCTTGCTCTGGCAGCTATGAATTCAATCACTGTCATCTTGGGTTCTCAGCTGCATAGCATGTGCTACATGGAGATCAGTCCCTCATCTAAGAGGTAAACTTCCCAGATTTATAGACGGATTTCAGCAGAAGTTTTTCAGAAGACCTCGTGTTTCTGTCTGTATTATGTGCATTAACCCTGGTAGGAATAAAGCACAGAAATTATTTGGTGAGCATCGGCACCAAGTCATCATCAAGTAGGTGAACTGGTAGCTTGGCTCTCATGGAAAATGCACGTGCTTCTGGCAGAAATGAGACTCGGATCTAGTTTGGTGCTGGCTTTCCCACCCGTTTCTTTTCAGTCTTCCCCAATTTGTTGCAGGCTGTGGAACACTTTTTGTGGCAATACCAAGCCCTGCCACCCGTCGTTACAGCCATCGTGGTGAAGAGCAGGCCATGCAGTCTACTGGAATTTCTGGTGTTTATTGCTGCCTCAAAATGCATTTTGTGAGAAAAGAAAGAATTGATCTTTCAGTGTAAGACTTTGGAGTCTCTTGTCGGGAACAACCTAAATAAAGAAGTAAGTTTCGAGGCCGAGCTTTAAACTGAAAAGAAGCAGATATACAGCCCAGGAGAGGTGAAAGATGGCAGGGGTGTTGTGGTCTGCAGAGTTCTGAAACTGTACTTAGAAAAATAATAATAAAAAAAAAACCAAGAAAAAAACACCAACAAAACAAAGCAAAACCAACCAACCAAAGAACCGCACACACAAAAAAAACTCACAAACCAACAAAAAGCCCCCAAACAGACAACAAAAGCTCCCAACTAAAAAAAAAACCAAATCCCAACCAAACACACACACAAAAAATGGCCTCAAACAAAAAAATAACACTTGAGTGTTAAAGATTCACCTCGTTTTCTTATAACTTAACAGGTTAGCAGACTTCTGGTGTGCCTGCATCTTACATCCACGATACCCTCTTGCCAGGGGTGGTGGTAATATTATTTATTGCACTTATTCTGGGAGGTGAAGTGGGATTTTTGGTGCAGATCCTGAAGTTTACCTCAGCCAATGTTTGGCCAATGTTTTAGGTGGGAAGGGAGAGGGAGGGTTCCCAGCTGGAGAAGCACCTTCCTGGTTCCTGCAGCTGTTGTGAGGAGGTTTGCATTGACTGGCTGCTCTCTGTGTGTTTATGGCCACATGCCCAAAACAGTACAAGGAGCTGACTGGATCACAGACATGGAGGGAATTGTTAAATAAGGTTCACAGTGAGCTCGGAGGGCTTCTGTTGTCAACTGCTTAGGGTAACACTGTGATATGTAAGGCAGGCAGAATCCAGCCTTGGGTTAGTCTTGGCAAACTGTGGGTTTATGTGAACACTTAAGATGCTGCTTGCTTGCTATAACAGTTAATGCTGGATTCTTTAACATCTAAAACTTACTGGTTACTTTTATCAATTAAAGCTGGGGTTTGCTGCTCACATCTCAGTAGATTAGTAGCCTTAGCTGGTTTGTTTTGTTGGTTGTTTTTTTTCTCTTCAGTTTCAGTTGAATATTTCAGATGAGCAGACCTACAACCTGACCTTAAAAGTGAGGCTGTTTTTCCGTGGCTTACAATTCTGTTTGCTGTTAGTTGAGGTAGAACCTCCCTAGACATTACAGGTAGAAGATAGTCAAATGAAGTGAAACGAGGGTTGGGGGGAAGGAAGAACTGAACAGATGTGTTTACTTGAAAAATACAACTTAGTGCTCTCTACCCAAGCTGGCTTGTCTAGTGAATGGCTTGAATTTCCTGGGGAAACAGCATATGAATTGGCATATGCACAGTGTGGAATGCCTGTGACCTCTAAAGGAACACAAAACACTCCAGAATAGTTTTATATCATGTCATTTGATTTGCTTAACTCTATAAAGTCTTAAGCATTCTCAGTACCACCTTTACTCAGCGACAGCTAAACTTTCTTTAGGAGCCTGCACCTAACTCCTGGGCTTTTTGGGGTGGGAGTTGTTCCTGAGTTTTGACAGAGGATTCTCTCTCTGCTTCGAAACTGCTGCAGCAGAAATGAACAGCAGTGATGGATCAGATTTCTCTGGAGAAGTCAGCAGGAAAAATAAGTAGTGTAGATGCAAGTAAATGAGCAATGGCCTAGCTACTTACCTGCAAAAGGGCTTCCGCAGCGACGCTGCCAGGAACTGCAGGAAGGCAAGATCTCCTACTCAAAGCATGATCTGAATATCACTTGAGAGCATGAAGAAATACCCTTCTGAAATTTAATGGTGTCCAGTTGGTGAGATAGTGTAGATGAAAATTATTTCAAGTGGCTTGTGTACGCTAAATCAACAACCTCCAGCATTTACTGCACTCACTGGTAAATGCTGCACTACCTGCTTGTGAAAGCATAAAAAAGGGAGGGTTCTGTCCCAGGTAAAACCATTGTATGTCTTTGTGTCAGCTCTTAGATTTTTATATGCACCCATTACTTCTCTTTCTCATTAGCTGCTCTCTAGAGCAGCAATTCAAGTGACAGGCCATAATGTTATCCACTCATCAACATGTCTGCCCAAATCCAAATGTTTTGCTGCAGGTAAGGTGATAATTTTCCTTACATCAATCAAAATTTTGTCAGCAAGATGAGACAAATGGCACTCTGGTTTCTGCAACGTATATTTATCCTGATTCCAATTCAAACAAAGAAAAATACAGTAGGTAATTCTGGTAGAAGTGAATAGAGAAAATAACTAATAATTGGCCAGGAAGACAGTTGAGTTGCTAGGGTTACTCCAGAATAGTAGAGGTTTATGTATGGGGGCTGTGATGTTGACACCCGTTGCTTCATAGGAGTTTTTGTAAAAAGCAAGAGGAAAATCAGTTTATTTCAAAATAAGTAATGAGACTATTGTACACAAAATGTTGCTGGTTTATGTTTGTTTCTCCGTTGAACCAGAATTGCTGAGCAGAACTTGGTGTCAGATATGTACAAGTTACAGTCTCTAATGTGTTCTTTCTCTTACTGTTTCTGTCTGTTGAACAAACTAATGTTCTAGGCAGTTGTGTCGCAAATTGAGAGTGAAAAGAAGTTCAGCTTGTTACTGGATGTGTGAGAAACTGTGTTTATATCCATGGGGAGAAATGAGTCGACTTTTATGCTCAAACTGTGATTTAGGAGTGCTTTGCAACAAAATGTATCTCAGTAACAAAATACTGAAACAAACCCCAAAACTATAGTACCACAAAGCGGAAAAGACTCTTAACTTGCAGCACAACTGAGGGTTGCCTCTGTGTATTTTTCTTGCCCCATTGAACACTGCAGACTCCATCATGATTTGCTCATCTTAGAAATTCTTTTAAGGGAAAAAGTCACCTATACCTGCCAAACCTGGACTCCGTGGTATCCAGACTGGCCAGGGGAGCTGTGTGCTTGGAAGGGAACAGAACACTTAGAGCTCATCTTCTGCTCTTTCCTCCCCAGGTATTATCCAGTGGTTACTAAAAAAAGACAAAACAACTTGAAATGCTTAGAGATCTAGCGAGTTTGGTTGGTTTGTTAACTGTGATTTTCTATCTGTCTGGCCTGGGTAATAGTTCTGGTTACAGATACTGCTCAAAAATTACTTCAGTATCACAGTAGTGCATATACCACACGTCAAGAACCTCCTGTGCTTTAATGCTTCTTAAAGGAAGTCATTCTACATGCACAGTAGAGAATCAAATTTGGTATTTGCTAGACCTTTGTACATGGGCGTAGACAGGAGACAAACTAAAAGGCAGTGATTCTGGTGGTGTTTGTAGTTCTCAGAAGCTTTTGAATAGATATTTCCTTGTTAGCTGATGATAGATGGCATCCAATGTGCCAGAGCTGAGTACCTAAACTTGAGCAGAGCAGATCTTCCTTTTAAGAATTTCAAAGGCATCTGCTTCTCTCAATTATCTGTATAAGTGACTGAGATACTTGCTCTCTGAGGCCATTTCATTAGACCACTAAAATGAATGCTCTAAGTATCTGTACTTAGATACCACTTAATGTGCATATTATTTCTTATTATTTCTCAAGTGGCTGTAGCCTGAAATAGTCCCTGTGGTTAGGACAGTGGCTGCAGTCATCCAGGAGTACCAGCATAGCACCAGATCTTGCAGTGCTCTGTATCAGAGGCGTGAAAGCAAGCGGTTAACTCTGCTGCAAACCTCAGCACTTACTCTGCTGCAAACCTAAGCCTGTATTTGTTAACATTCGTGGAAAAATGGAACCCAGGGGTCTTAGCATGGTATCTGACTAAATGGCTGTGCTTGAGGCCCTGAGGCTAGTGGCATAAAAGGTGGCAGTGCATTAGGATGGCTTACGTGAAATAATACCTCAAACAATTTATATGTTAAATGAGTTACCACTTATCTTGGTAGGGTCTACAGCCTGCTTTTCATTATAGATGTTGTTATATTCCTGTTTGGAGCCATCACTTGGAGAGGGGGAAGAGAAAAAAAAAACCACAAAAGTATTCAGTAAAACCCCGCTGGGTTCAATTTCCAGGAAAATTAACAAATGCAAGCTTAATTAGAGTAATAAAATCATGGAGGACGGGGCGTGGTTAATATTGCATGAAATACATTTCCAGGAAGAAAAGGAAAACACAGTTTTATAGAAATGTGCATTTGTATCTTAACCAAGTGTGCTGTTTGAGTCTGTGCACTGTAGCCAGTATACACAGCAGGCTGTTGTTGTCTGAATAGAGAGACAGTGTGAAAATTCCCTTTTTCATTTAGCTGTATGTGGCTCATTTGCACTGAGGGTTGTTTTGGGATGAGACCTGGATGGACATCAGAGGACTTGAGCAGAGCTCCTCAAATGTAGTTGACCCACCTGCTGTGGGAGTCTCTGCCACCCCTGGCTCTGTGCTGGGCTATATGTGCACTTAAATCCACCCCTTCTTGCATGTCCTTCGGAACCAGAGCTTTCTGCATGCCTTACCCTCCTGCTGTATCTCTCCTCTCATGCCCAGTTCTTCCTGCTTCACTCTGCTTTGGTCCTGTTCTATATCCTGACCAGGAATCATGTTTCTAATGTGCATTCTGGAATAAATGGACGAGACTTGGAGTTGGGAGTCCGTGATCCAGGAACTCCTCTGGATCTTTGTGCAGTCACACAATCATGAAGGAAAAATAAGGTCCTTTCCTGTCCCCAACCACAACTCTTGCAAAAGGAAGCCATTGTATTGTGACTTAAATCAGTTCTACCGATGGTTTCTGTGGAGAGGGAGAGATAAAAGGAGGCTTTTTCTAGATTAATATTGCTGCTTGTTGAAGTAGCCTGTAGGGTTGACAATACGCTCAATACTACTGAGCCAAAAAAAAGCTTGAATTCTCCAGTCTTTACAAGTGCAAGGCAGACAGACCACTAGCACAGTGCCTGGGATATCTTAAGTTCACATCAGTTACAGCCAATTAGTATTTTCCTCATCAGTTGAAAAAAAGAGATTTCAAATTGAAGTAGTCAGGAAAAGTGTTTCCTGTTCTTTAAAGACAACCTTAGGGAGTGCTGGTTTCACACAGGTTAAAGCATCTTCATTTTTCACATGGTCAGCTTGAATGCTCTAAGAAGGTTTATTTTAGTGTAAGACATTTCACTGCTGAATGGTTAAAAAGAAAGAAACTGCTTGAAAACGGCTTTTTCTTTGCAGATTTTTTGGAGCAAAAGAAGCTACAGTAAATACCACTGCCATCTGCTCCATACAGGAAATTTTGGACTGTGAGTGTCCTTACAAAAGCTGAAAAGCCCGTATGGATTTATTTATTTTTTTAGTAGTTAATGAGTAATTTTAGAATTTTTGTTTAATTTTTTCGTTGATGAGATTGCATTGAACCAGATGTTGTTTTTTCCCCTAAAAGCCTGCACCAAACTGGTGTGTGTGTGTGACACATGCTTCAAGAAAAGACAGGGCTAGCAAATCTTGAGAGTGTGAGCTGGAGTTTTGAAGATGCAACGTCTCACACGTTTCTTAGCACTTAGGTAAGTCTGGAAATAGCTGCGAACCTGCTACGCTACCTGGGATGAATGAGCACAGATTTGCTGTGTATGATGCACATTCCTACATCTGTCCACTCCCTTCCCTGCTGTATTTGCTGTGAAAGTAAACCCAGCTTGGATTCCAGAAAGCCTCTTACTCTGAGGTAGCGTTCACTGCTGTGCTGTGCCCCCTGAATGGAGCAAAAGCTGTGGATCGACTACAGCAAGGACAACTTCTGCACTGGTTGGAAACTGCAGATAGGATCACGAATGCTTTTATGGATCTGGAAACAGTCTGTTCCTCTAAAAGCTTGCTAATTTTATTTTAAATAGGGAACGTAAATATCTGACTCACTCGTCTGCTGTTCTCTGTCGAAAGTGCCTTCGCTTCAGTATTCCAGGCATCTAACAATACTGCTTCACATGCTGCTTGTCTTTTTAATAACTAAATAAGGATTTCTGAATAAGTACCGTGAAACAAATTAACACAGAGCATAAACATCCATTGTATTGTTCCTGATAAGGCAATACCCTGTATTTTCACTTGGAGTCGACCCTTTCTTTTATTGATAAATGTCTTTGGAGGACTCCGTGCTAGTAGATCTGCTTGACCTCTCTAATCTTCTGTACCAAACTGACATGTAGCACTTCTCTGGGAAAAGGATTTTAGTTCTTATTCTGTGTGGTGGATTAAAAAGCGTCACCGAGTTTCTGAATACCTTCCAGGAATTTCCTCTGAGTAAACCTTAAATGCTCTGTGTCTCTCTCAAAGAACTGCAGTTCCTCTTAGGGGCCATAGTTGCTAGATTTGGACTAGAATTCTCTCAGTTGGAGCCTACTGGTGACAGTGTTTGGCACTGTGGGCTGACCTACTTATATTCATGGTGCATCTCCATGCATCGTTCTGCTGAGCAGCACCTGCTGGCTCTCCAAAAGCCTTGGACAAAGTGTTCTGCATTATTCCCTCCACAGCTCGTCAGATTGGGCTCCTCGATCTCATTCCTTTATTTCTTGTCACCAGTTGACTCCTAAAGCCTGTTACTCTTTCTTGAACTTGTTATCACTTGTTATAGCCAAAGCCTATAGGTGTATTCCTAAACCTGCTCCCTGAGCTAGTTTCTCCAATTTCTCAATCTTCCATCTGCTGAGATGAAAGGCCCTGGTGCTATGCATTGGGCAAGAGTGCCCATATTGTGGTCAGACATGGACAGACATATTGTGGGCATCACCCTGTCTGGCTGTGTATTGCTGGTCTTGCCTTCACATTAATTCATACTTGGGGTCCAGTGAGTTTGTAGATATTAACAGAAACCGTGTATGAAATAATGACATTTTGGATACCATCTTGCTGTCACCCGTTTTTACCTCAGCATTGTTGTCTGGGTGTGTTAATAAGGAAAGCACCTGGGTATGGTGGAATTTTCCTCTCTTATCCCAGTGGGAGGGCAATTAGTGCATCTTTGCTGGCTACTGACTTCAAATCACGTGTGGTTATAGTGCTTTTATTCACAGGCTGTCACTATTACACTCTATCGAGTTCACAGGCAAATAAAGTATGCCATCTTTCAGCATTGCATTATGGAATAGAAATAAAAGAAAAAGATTTAGTAAAAAAGTAATGCCGAAACAGTAGCCTTATTCTTCAGGGAGAAAATAAAACACCTGCTGACAGCTCTTACCTTAATGATGTGCTTGCTTCTGTCAAAACATCAGACGCCCCATCATTTCCATTGGCATTTGCACGACTCTTTGAAGAGATGCATAGGGAAAGCAGAGTGTTTAGATGGGTGGTTTTTTTAGTTGGAATCCCTTTCCATAGCCACTGTTTTACTTGAAAAGAATCTTTTTTCTTCTTTTTTTTTTTTTTTCCATCTGTCCTCTCTCGGATTGACTGAAGAAGAGTCAAACACAGAGTGTTTTAACGAGTAACAGCTTTTACTTCATATATTCTTTATCAATAGCTGATCTCTTTTTGTCCACGTCTGCTCACAAGGCTGAGGGAGGATGGAAATGCAGAGAAATGGGCATCATGGAGCATGAGCAGAGAAAATGAGCAATCAGTTCCCTGTCCAATTACCCTTTATCCGCACGGTTGTTGTTTGCGGTCGCTGTCTGGCTGTGTCACTCTGACTGGCAGGGAGATGCGGACAGGAGAAGAATGATACCACTGCAAAGGGACAACGTTTTCTCTTCAGCAGTGTATGTTTAGCAATAAGCTGCTTCTCCCAAGGTTGAATCAGCTTGTGCTTTGCCTGCAGTTTATTTCATTGCCCCCTTCAAGTATTGTGGTATTTATTTCATCTCTTGCTGTCCCTTACTGTTCTCATGACAGAGTTCAGGAGCTGAAGATACTTAAAATAGCTGTGCCATCAAAAGTAGACGTGTTGCAGCTGACACAGAGAGTATCCTCATGCTGATTTTGATTCCTGGCATGGCTTGTGCAGCTTCCCACATGTAGTACTGCTTTTCTTTTTTTTTAATTATCTCTCTCTTAGGACTTTCCTGAATCTATTCGGCAAAATTTCGGACTCTACTACCCTCAAAGAATAAGTTGCCCTCCGTGTTCATGTTTCATGGAAAGACCAAGCTCTTGCTTCTCCGTTCACGGGCAAGTTTTCTGCATCGTGGGGTCCGTACAGGGATGTGGTGAACAAAGAGTTTGTCACACCCTTCCTGGTGAAACCAGATACAGTGCATGACTCTGATTCACTTAAATTGCTGCTCTATGTAAAGTGGTTTTGTCCTTTCTAGACAGCAGAATCACAGAATGGTAGGGGTTGGAAGGGACCCAAAAAGATCATCCAGTCCAACCCCCCTGCCAGAGCAGGATCCACCTAGAGCAGGTCACACAGGAACCTGTCCAGATGGGTTTTAAATGTCTCCAGAGAAGGAGGCTCCACAACATCTCTGGGCAGCCTGTTCCAATGCTCTACCAGATGGAGCAGAATTCAAATACAGGCAGATTTACCTTCATTCTAAGGGGGCTTTTAAAGGAAATAACAGATCATAGGAAATTATATTCTTCCTTATCTCTGCTCTTCAGAACAGATTAAGATTGCCTCATTACAAGTCCCATTTCCTTTGAGCAATGCCTTAGAAGCTTTGTTTTCCATTTTATACCTCTGCAGCGTGGAAGTTCCCTTTCTACGGCTTATTTTGGTCTGGTTTTAACAAGAAAATTTAATAGGGATCAAGTTTTAGAATGCAGAGACTTAGGAAATGCATTTGGGAGGTTACTCTAAATGTGGGAGGTTGTCTAAAACATAACCCTTTCTAACACTTTATCCTTTAAATTGTTTTCATGGAGTTATTTTCATCAGCTGCCCCCCTTTATTGCGCATTCTGCCAGATTTTGCAGCACATCTTAAAGACTAAAGGTCTTGATCCCTTCAGGCCAGTGCCTGTGAAAATATTCATGGAAAAAAGTGTTACTATAACCCCAGCTCCAACTGCAGAGCCTGCTGTACTTTGAGGCACTGAAAAGGAGCTGTTGCTGTCATACCAAATACGCACTGCTGCCACTCCTCACTGGTTCATCTGCTGGGAACCTGTTCCTCTTCTTAGAGGAAACCACACAAGCTGTCCTCTAAGCCTGACACTGCGTGTAAGGGACACTGCACTCTGGCAAACAACCAGAAAAGATGACCTGATACACAGTTTTAAGGCCAGCTTGTTTATTACAGGCATGTTACTGCCCCAGCACAGGTGAGGGGCTGAGCTGCTGGAAAGCAGCTCTGCAGAGAAGGACCTGGGAGTCCTGGTGGACAGCAGGTTATAACTACGAGTCTGCAGTGTGTCCTTGTGGCCATGAAGAAGAGTGTGGCCAGCAGGTCGAGGGAGATTCCTCCCCCTCTGCTCTGCCATGGTGAGGCCACCTCTGGAGTAGTGTGTTCAGTGCTGGGCTCCCCAGTTGAAGAGGGACAGGGAACTACTGGAGAGAGTCCAGCAGAGGCTCTGAAGACGTTGAGGGGACTGGAGCATCTCTGTGCCCAGGAAAGGCTGAGAGCCCTGGGGCTGTTCAGCTGGAGAAGAGCAGCCTGA
>WUAM01000319.1:967633-1016071 GCA_024336885.1 Actenoides hombroni | reverse complement strand
AGAGGGGAGCGGAGCAATGCTGAGCAAGAGCTAAAGGGCCCCGGGGGGCAAGAGGATGGGGCCAGATTCTTGTCAGTGGTGCCCAGTGACAGGACAAGGGGCAGGAGGTTCCATCCCCAGGAACCCAGGAGATTCCATCTGACCAGGAGGAAAATGTTCCTTTTGAGGTTGCCAGAGCCTGGCCCAGGCTGCCCAGAGATGTTCTGGAGTCTCCTCTGGAGACTGAAAACCTGCCTGGATGCGATGCTGGACATTCTGCTGTGGATGACCCTGCTGGAGCGGGTTGATTGGACTGGATGATCTCCAGAGGTCCTTTCCAGCCCCCACTGTGCTGGGATTCTGTGATAAATCATGGGGTGTTCCTGTCAGTCCATAATGCCACATGTGGAAAGGAAGGAAGAAGTCGTGTTCTTTGTCTGCCATAGGCCTGTGTGGTTCCTTATGGATGCACTCAAGGCTTGTACCACGTCTTTTCTGTTTGGTATTTGGAAGTGTCTTGTATGGTGAACATTATGTAATTAACATTGACATTATGTAATGAGTATATAGGTGGTTATGCCATGAGAAATGTCCAGCTTCTGGTCAGGATACGCTTGCCCCCAGCTGTGAAGTGAGTGGGCAGAGGGCAGCACAGAATCTCTAAGTCCCTTGGGAAGAGGGGGGTAGAAGACCTCCTATGTCCATTTTTGAGAACCTTGTAGGACAAAGAGAATGAAATCATGTGTTTGGTAGAGGTGGGATGAATCATTTATTTGGGCTGGACCCACGTGACTGTAAATTGGACACGCTGATGTGGATTAACTAGAAACTATCAAGACCAGGTAAGTAGGAATGACAGAATATAGATCTTACCTGTTCCATCTTTTTAGGCTAAAGCACATCACAGGATTTACCCCTGACAGGGAGGTTTTGTGCATTATAATGTATCAACCAATCCTGGTGGGGGGAAAAGAAGGGTTTGTAGGTGTGATACAAATTCAGTTTGCAATTCTTAACAGCTCCCTAAGTGGCTTGTCACTTGAACAATTGTAAATGATCCATGATCACATTTTCCATTGCTATTTCCCACAAATGAAGCATCCTGGAAATCCCATAATATAGATAATCTTGGGGTAGAGGTAATGAGAAGATGTTTTTCCCAGTATGAACCATATTGCAGTTCTTCAGCTTCTTTTATGTGTTAAATTATAGCTGTACCTTGCGTAGATATGACTGCGTTCAACCATCGTGTCTGTACATCCTTCATCTAGATTCTCAGTCTTCTACAGGACTGGTTAAGATCGTCTTGAAATGGGCTCAGCATAGGAGAGCTGTGGTGTTTAAGTGTTAGTTTGAGTCATTGCATTCCCCTTCTGTATTACACTAACCCATAGTTAATTCTATTGAATAAATTGTAGCAATGCTTTGAAAGATGTTTTTTAACAAGGAACACAAGAATCCCGGGACTGCCAGTTGACTCCTTGTCATGTGCAGCTACTAAATGTTTTTTCTTGCTTGTATATAAGAAAATGATGCCTTTGGATTTATTTCACCACTGAGATGCGTATGCTATTATTATCCACAGAAATTGCTTTTCATTGAAAGATCTTGTATGTAAACACAACTGAATTGAATGTCTAGGTGCTTTTAACTGAGCCCCGAAGAAGGAATAATTCTGATTAAGATGACATCACATTGGGTCATCTTTCTTTCTCTCTTCATTCTCATGAATCTGAAAACAAAAAGAGCTGCTTAGAGATGAGGAAGCTGGTGCTGCTGCTGCCCTACTGTAGCTCAGTGGCAGGAACTTGTTGTCCAAGAAGGTCTTAGATGTACAGATTTTCATCACTGGATCTTTGATGTCTGGTTATTGTGACTCATCTAACAAGTGTTGTTTCACGGGCTGAGAATATTAAGTTTGTGCTGTGATTTCTGAGTACAGGAATTGGGTGCAACTCAGTGGTAAATTAACCTAGCCAAGTAATTAATCCTATCAGATGAGATTTTTAATATCTCCACTTCCACGTGCCTGTGCTCCTTTCATGTGGTTACCTGCGGTCTCTTGAAGGATTCCCCTGATTGAAGAGCCAGATACTGCTGTTACTCAACGTGCGAAGGAGGCATTGAACTTAAATCAAAGAAATGAAGGGGTTTGTAGCATACAATTGAAGTAAAAGGCACTTAAAAGATACTTGAAAAGGCCTTGTGGGTCAAGTTAGCTAATTGTGGATATTAACTTGTGGGTTGTATTCCGACCAAATAACACAGGCACGGTTTTGGATACCTGTGGGAGTGTGGTGCCGTGGGAACACTGCGCGCTGCTTTCTTCAGCAGCCCTCCCCTAGCCTGCTGTCTTTCCCCAAGGAATGCTTAGCAAACCCTTTGTGTACCTTACGTTGGTAAGACAAACTGCCCCACAGTCTAGTTTTCTTTCTTCAGAATTTTTTGTTTCCTTGGGTTGAATATTGCAAAGCCATCGTTTTGTTCTGCTTTGTTTGAATTTTCATTTTAAATCGCAGTGTTTTCAGGAAGGTGCAGACCTGCTGTGAGCTTTTGCAGGTCCCTTTTGGGACGGCGTTCCAGGTACGTATTTGAAAACCCAAACCTTAAAAAACCAAACCCCTTGTTTATGCCTGCCATGAAAACGAGCTTAAACATGCAAGTGTAAAACAGAGCAGTAATTCTGATGAATGTGGGAGCAAAACCGTCATGAAAACTTTGGCTTTCTGATGAAGAAAATCTTTAGTGAGCTGCAAGCACAGAATTGTCAGTCTGGAACCACCAGCAGCTGGGTGCAGCTGACTGGAAGCCTCTGGCTTCCTGAGGTACTGTATTCTTTGCTGGTCCTGAGCTGTTGCAGACTGCTCATGTCTACGTTTCCTTGAAACGTACATCATTCAGGGCTGACTGTGCCCTGCAGAACCCTGCAACTGGTTCCAGTAGTTGTATGTTGTCAGGGGTAATCACTGAACAAAGAGCTTACTCACCAGTTGATACTGAGCTTTGACAAAGTGATCCTTGAAATTCAGCCAGTTCTGTTGGACCCTTCTTCTGTCCAGGGCCCACGAGATTCTTCCAAGCAGAACCTTGAACAGGCTGGTCTGCTTTCCTGGTGTCTAGGGGTGTGTTCCCACCAAATTCCTTGTTTCCTCCCCCTTAGGGGTGATGAACTGCTGGAGGCCATCCAATGACTCCTGTAGCTCTTCCAAAAGCATCGTGCTGGATTTTGCAGCCAAAGAAACACCTCTGTCTGTGTCAGGAGTGGCAGAAGACACTGTGTGCTGACCTTTCTGTTGTTCTAGTGCACGCTCTGGAAGAGGAGGCTTCACCAGTCATTTCATCTGATAAGCTGGAAAAGGCAGCAGTGTATTTTTTTTTTCTTCCTGCTCCTACCTGCTGTGGTAACGTCTCATAAAGAAGGACCTTAAACTCTTGTGGTTATATTTAATAACTCTCTGTAAAAGTCATTTTGGTATTGAAATCCTGTGCTGTGGAACAGAGCTTATTTGTAGCCTCCTGTCCCTGTTTCCATTATACAACTTCAGGCAATGTTCCATCTAAGTGCACCTTATTTGGGAGGTGGTACGAAATATTAATACTCTGATTTCCACAGGATAACAAGATCATCTGAATAGTAAGTAATGGGCTGTAAGGACTAGAATCCAAAACTGGTGCCACAGGCAGTTAGGAGCTGTACACTTGAATTGGAAGGGGTTGTGTAGTGGATTGGCAGCTAACACAGTACTTGAATTTCATTGGGCATTTACATGCATGGTAAATTCCAAATGGGCTCCTAAGAACCCTACAAAAAGAAAAAGTGTGTATGTGAACTGCTTGTTTCTCCCTGTAAGGTATATCCTCTTAGTTCTAGATTATAATTTGCCTTTTTATAATTGGGAGGGTTTTTGTAAACTTATATAAAGAGATTATTTGCATTTCAATAATACGAGAGCAACTGGACCGCTGTTATCTTTGCTACTGAAGCTTGTACATTGTGTGAACCCATCTCAGTTTTACTGTCCCCATCTCAGAGCAGCTTGCTTGGATGCAAGGAATATTGGTAGATCCCAAGAATATATAGGCCCAGATTTGATGGAGAGTGAAGTGTGTGCCCTCGGCTCGCATGGCAGACGGTGTTCGGACAGGCGGTTTGTGACAGCGGTGTGGGTAACGGCTCCGGATCGCTCTGCGGGTTCCCTCTATCCCATAATATATTCAACTGTCACTAAGAGTTACCCAAATAAAGTGTGGCTGCCAAGATCAGCAGCAGAGGTGAAGGCATACGTAGAATATAAAGCATTAAAGAGCCAATGCCTTCTCCTGGAAAACACCTGAAATGCCTTTTGCTGGGTGAAAGCAGAGGATTCGTTTCCAATGTTTGTTTTTCTCATCTCTCGTTTAATCAAGAATATTTGTAATGAAGCTGATGCCAGAGGAGTTTGTTACAGGTTTGGTACTGGTTCTATCACACACAGAATCATTATGGTTGGAAGGGACCTCCAGGGTCATCAAGTCCAACCTTTATCCTAGCATATCTCTAACCACTACACCATATCCTCAAGCGCCACATCGATTCATTCTTTAAACACCTCCAGGGATGGTGACTCCACCACCTCCCTGGGCAGCCTGTTCCAATGCCTAACTACCCTCTCAGTGAAGAATTTCCTTCTAATATCTAATCTAAACCTCCCCTGACTCAACTTGAGACCATTTCCCCTCGTCCTATCATTACTAATTTGAGAGAAGAGACCGACACCAGCCTCGCTACAACCTCCTTTTAGGTAGTTGTAGAGGGCAGTAAGGTCTCCTCTCAGCCTATCTATCTCTGGTCCTCTGGTCCCAGTGTACCCTTTTCTGCTTCTTTCATCAGTTTAACTCTCCTAGAAATGAACTCCTGCAGTGCTTTGGGTAGGGTGTATGGTACCCGTGCATGAACCAGTCGTAGTTGTTCAGAAGGTCCCGATGGGTTTAGCTCAGTTCTTTCCTTTTACGAAATCAGTGCACGCTTCTTGAAATCAAGGTTTTGTGTAATCTTTTCACAATCCATCTACAGACAACACTCTTTAAAACTCTGTTATTTTATCTCTGTGCCCCAGAGAGGGCAGCTTTGGCTGTAGTCGGTGCGTGCCTGTCAGTTTGACTAGCTAGCTTCCCAGCAATTTCACTTCTCTCCAGTCACTTTGTATCCAGTTGGCATGACTTGTGTTGGCGATAAGCTGCTGGCTCTGCTTTTCCTGGGATCTGTTAGGGAGTCGAGCCAGACCCTCAGAAGCAGGCTTTGCTCCACTGCCTTGCAACATCTGTGATTGCCCAGTAGCCTCCTTTCTTGACTAACTCTCTCATCATCTCCTGTTTCCCAGTACCCCCGGATCTAATCAGATATTCCTGTTGTGACGAGTGCTGGCGGTCGTGCAGTGCTTTCTTTTCCCTTGCCTGGGTCGTTGTAGAGTTTTTGAGAGCCATCAGTTAAGGGAATTAAGATGTTTGAAATTTGTCTGTACTCGGGTCCATAGACCTATTGTTGTTTAAGCAGTTCCAGAAAGCATGAAGTATTTCTGCCTCGCAGATAGTGGGTTTTGCTCTCCCTCCAGACTGGCTGTAGCCACCTGTTCGATAGACTGAATTCGTCAAGTCATTTTTAATCATGTTCATTGGACTGTGGAGCAGTGCCAGGGTCCTACTAAGCAACAAATGGGTTCAGAGCAGGCACAGCGCAGATTCTGTTAGAAAATAGTTCCCTCTGGTGCTGGTTCTTATCAGCTTGCCTGTGAAGGATAAGAAACCATCAACATTTTGATTACTAGGGAACAAAAGAGCAGAAACTTGGCTTATTTGCATCTCAGTGGTAATTCCCTTTATTTTGGATTTGTACCAGCATAAACTAGAGAAGAATTAGGCACAAAGCCAAATAATCTTTGTACTTCTTAAATAATTAAGCAAATCTACAAGGAGCTAAGCTGATGAATGGTTATCAAATGATAGTGAAATGATCAGATGCTTTTCATTAAAGCCAAGCATTACACCATAACCTGTAGCTGCCAGTTCTCCACTCAGGAGATGGTCTGCTGTTTTTAAGTATACCTTGAAAGAGGAACTCTGAGTGAAAGCAAAAAGAATTTCATTTACATAATCTTACCAAGCAGTAGACTACCCTGGTGCAAGTATTTTGGGTAAGATTTGACCTATAATCTTTTTCTTTAGCTCTTCTGAAGGTGTTGATTATGTCTAACAATTCACTTCTAGTGATTTTTATTTGGGCTCCAGGGAGGGAAAGTAAGTTTACAAGCTCGAGTAAATGGTTTTCTGTGGCACCAAAGATAGGTCTTCTCAGGTATTAACTAGGGTTTATTTGGACAGTAGAGCTTTCTGCTTGTAAAGGCAGAAAATAAATAGAAGGAAAATTGAAGAACTGAATACTTCACTATGCACAATCAGGTCAGGTCCTTATAGGCAATTGTGCAAGACTGTTCTAGATAATTTGTGCTGCTGTTCTTCCTCACCCTGTCTGTGTTTCACTGGGACACTGCAATACTGTTTCATGTGGAGATGAGTCAGAAATTGAATGTTTCACCCAGGTGCCTGGCAGGAATTACTGACAGTATGAAAGGTGTGAATTTTGACCCCATGCTTAATAATGAGGTAGTGATAAAATCACGGACACAGAGATTCGGAACGGTGTATGTGCCAACGTACACGGTGACTTCTCTGCTTAAAACTTCCCTTGAGCTGCATCAGCAGGAATTCCACGTATACAGAGTAATGGGAAAATAAACCCTTACGTGTCCTAACTCCATTTTATGTGTGTAGCAAATGCTCAGAAAATCAACCCGTGGTATTTTACTTCAGTGTGAAAGACGGATTCTTGGGGTTCGAAAGTTAGGTTTTCAAACTCTGGCATTTCCTTGCTGCACTTGTTTATCCGTCAGCACTTTAACTCACAGACTAATGGAATCAAACATACTGACTGTTCAACTGAGTTAAGAAGTACAGTCCTTGTGCAAGGTGATAAACGTTCCCTACAAAGGATAAAAATAATTTTACAAGTCATGATTTGAAACTCTAGAGGGAAAAAAAGCTGTTGGTCATTCTGCATGTCAGCTGCCGATTCTTCCCTTGTCCAGAATGACACGTAGCTCAGGCTACTGCTAATTATGTGCTCACTATCGTGGTAATTGACACCTCTCAATTTTGTTGTTATGACTACAAAGTGCTTGGGAACAGGCTGATAATTCATAAAGACTGCAGCCTGACTGCTGGCTGAGACTCATCCCTGTTTCTTTCTGTTCTCTGTCTGCCTGTGCTGAGTTAGAAGCTGGTGGGTGTGCAGACTGTTTGTACAATGCTTATCACCATGATGTTACAGGCATCACAGCAATACAAATACTGCAGGTAGGTGCATATATCTATCTATCTATATATATATGGATGGATAATCCACTTCTCTCAGTCAACAGTGATCTCTAATCCCACTCTGCAGTAGTGTAGTGCTTCATCAGATTTTGCCTTCTCTTTAGGTAGTCTGGTGATTTGGTTCAGGCAGAAAGCATGGGTCAGTTGCTGCTTCCTGGTGATTCTTGACCTGGTTGAAGGCCATACTTGGGGGATACTGGTGTTAGAAGTTGACAGATGGTCCAGCAAAGCTTGTATACCAGTGTGCACTGCTCTGAAAGGGTGACGCATCATTATGATGTAATTCTCTTGTACCATTCTTCGTATTGTTAGGAAAAAAGTTTCTCCTATGTCTCAGTAGATTTCCTATCCTCTTTGCCCCCTGTTTTTAGCCTTTGCAGCACATGCTGAATCTCAGGAACTTACTAAACGTATGCCTGTAGGGAACCCGACTATGTAAGAAACTCTCAGCTGATTAAATCAGCAAATCCAAATTGAATCTGAACCTTTCTGGGAAAGCCCAGGTTCAATTTGCATTGGTTAGGCGAGTATTAATATACTGTCACCAGAAAACTCTGGACAGAAAAGTGTGGTTCCAGAAGATACTACTAGTTTACTTGGCCACACGTGAAGATACTGTTTGGCAGATGCTGTTTTGGGAGGATTTGTAGCACAGTAAATATTCTGTGCACTAGCTCCTTGCTAAAAGCTTTTAACCAACCGTTTCTACCACTGGAACATGTGTTTTTATAATAGGGTTTTTCTTTGGAGGTCTTGGTGGATATGCATAAAACTTGGTATAATGGGAATCAGACTTGTAGAGCTTCTGCTCTAGATGGTCAGGTTTCTGTTGCGTAACCTCAAATGCAGGAGGATCCTGACTGTGCAGTATCCAGGTTGACTTATCACTGGTTTTCAGATACAGAGGCTGTTAGAAAACACTTCAGTTCTACCGTTTAAGCTCCACAGGCCATGCTGCGCTCTTCCAAAGCCTTCCACATTTGTCTGATGGTAGGAGGTCTTGTTTTTGCCAACTGTATCAGGGCCGACACAACCGCAAGCAAGGAACACGTATGTAACCAAAGAACTCCCTAACTCACTGCAGGCATTCTTGGGAATAGGGGCAGACTTGAGAACAAACCAGTAAAACTGTAACATCCAGGATCCTGATGGATGTAACATCCATCTCTGATGGCCTTCAACTCCAGGGCAAATGCCCAGTTGGCTTTTCCTTCGTTGGGCTATTGGATATACTGGAGTGGTCTGGCCTCTTGGTTAGAGAATTGCTCCCTGTGCTGGGGTATTTTTTTCTTTGTGCTGCAGCTGGGGAAATTGCCAGCTCTCGCTTACTGTCTGCCATAATTTCTCTGCTGCTGGCTGCTCACCTGGTTGGGAGCTCTAAGAATAGCCGAGGAGAAATGTCATTCTTTGTTCACTACTGTAGATTGCTGTCTTGGGCCTTCAATCTCTCGTGGCTAATGGCTACAAAATAGGTTCTTCCATACACAAAAGAGGTTTTGAAATGTCTCTTCTGTGCTGTTGCACAGGGAAGGTTGTGATGCGGGGTTAAGACTCCTCAAATGGGGTTTATCAGACGTGAAGTTTGTGCTGTTGACAGGCGTGACTTCTCAACTGTCTGCAAGTACAGTCTGCCATTAAAAGGGTACATATTGCAGGGGTTCAGTCTCCGTGGATCCCCGTGTTCCAAACCAAGCTATGCTGCAGGAATTTTGGGCTGCTTTTTTTTTTTTTGGTTTGTGCTTGGTTTTTTTTCTTTTCAAATTAATGTAAGAAGAAAAAAGAAGCCAGAAAATGAGTTGAACGTAGTTTTCCTTGTCTCTAAATTAGCCAGGCTTTTAGCTCTACCTAGGTCATGTCAGCTGTTTTTTGAACTGTAACATTTTAGTGGGGTGAAAATCACAGTCCAAAGTCCTGTTCAACTTACATTGGGGTAAAATGAAATAAGCAAAAAAAGGTATCTTTTTGAAAAAACCTCTTCATCCTGCTAATAGGTTGAATAGGGTTGACTGTCAGGTATTCTTTCAGTTGCATTCAGAAGTAGAAAGTTTGTTTGTTCTTTCAGGAAAACCATAGTTGGAATAGGTAAGTATTAATGCAAGCATTCAATCTGGGGAGTATGTCTCTGTGTAACAGGCAGATTTTCTTCTTTTGTGTGTATCTTATGTTCCCCAGAGAGACTGGCTTAAGACTTAAAGGTGGAAGAGATTCTTTTATGTTCTGAAGATTGCCATGGAACTTCCTGGTGTTTATCTTGCTGGACAAGGGGATTCTTTTTGCCTCCAGAAGGAGAGATTCTTGCCATGGTGACATTTTAGTAAATGACTAGGTTGCTCACATAGCTGTGTAAACAGCGTGGCCTTAGTGGCAGCAGGATAGTTATTGGCAGCAACTTGGCCCTCTTTCACAGTTTGTGGAGTATTTATTGTCAGAAGTGGAAGGATGATTAGTTTTTGTGTTGAATTTCTGCAATGGAAAGTGCTGCTTTAGGTGTAAGCCATAGGACAATTTATGTAGATGTTATTACTGTGAATGGTTTGGAATCTGAATAAGGAATATTCAAGTGTAATTGATATCCAAGTATTAACTAACTTCAGGTTTCCTAGGGTGTACGTTTGTACTTATTCCCAGAGGAAGATGTGAAGAGAGAAAACCTTTCCATTAGCTGTGAGACCAGCAGAGCCTGTGCTTCTCTTGCACTAAAACAGTTCCTCTCAGTCTTCCCAAATGGGTGATGTCAGCTGGCTGAGACAGGAGAAGTGAGCTCCTAAAAGGCAAACTGCCTTTTGAAACGAGTCAATTCTGATTCCTCGTGGTTGTGTGTGAATGCTGAGATCTGACCCGTGTTCTTGCTCAGGTTGCTATCACGAAAGCACGCTCTGAGACTTAGTTGCCCACATAGTTTGTTCATCTCCCCCAGCATCCTTGCAGCTAAACTGAGAAAGTGTGGTCTGGTGTGAACTGGTTGAAGGAAAGAAGTCAGAGAGCTGTGGTCAATGGGTCAGAGTCTGGTTGGAGGCCTGTATCTCATGGAGTCCCTCAGGAGTCAGTACTGGGGCCAGTACTGTTCAATGTATTCATCAGTGACCTGGATGAAGGAACAGAGTGCACTGTCAGCAAATCTGCTGATGATACCAAACTGGGAGGAGTGGCTGACACAGCAGCAGGCCGTGCTGCCATCCAGAGAGACCTGGGCAGGCTGGGGAGTTGGGCAGGGAGAAATCAAATGAAATACAAGGGCAAGTGTAGAGTCTTGCATCTGGGAAGGAGCAACCCCAGGTACCAGTATAGGTTGGGGATTGACTTGTTAGAGAGTAACATGGGGGAAAAGGACCTGGGGGTCCTGGTGGCCAGCAGGGTGACCATGAGCCAGCAATGTGCCCTTGTGCCCAAGAAGGCCAATGGCATCCTGGGCTGGATTAGGAGGGCTGTGGTTGGTAGGTTGGGAGAGGTTCTCCTCCCCCTCTACTCTGCCCTGGAGAGACCTCATCTGGGATATTGTGTCCAGTTCTGGGCCCCTCAGTTGAAGAAAGACAGGGAACTGCTTGAGAGAGTCCAGCACAGAGCCACAAAGATGATGGAGTGGAGCATCTCCCTGCTGAGGGAGCTGGGGCTCTTTAGCTCAGAGAAGAGGAGACTGAGGGGTGACCTCATTAATGTTTATAAATACATAAAGGGCAAGTGTCAGGAGGCTGGAGGCAGGCTCTGCTCTGTTATGTCCGGTGATAGGACAAGGGGCAATGGGTGTAAGCTGGAGCATAAGAGGTTCTGCAGAAACATAAGGAAGAACTTTTTCAGTGTGAAGGTGATGGAGCCTGGCCCAGGCTGCCCTGGGAGGTTGTGGACTCTCGTTCTCTGGTGACATTCAAAACCCACCTGGATGTGTTCCTGTGTGACCTGCTCGAGGTGATCCTGCTCTGGCAGAGGGGTTGGACTAGATGATTTTTCGAGGTCCCTTCCAACCCCTACCATTCTGTGATTCTGTGCTGCTGCTGCTGCACATGATACAGGTGCATCTGTTGAAGGGTTCCTTGGGCTGCTGCTGTCTCCACCACAGCAGCTTCTCAAGATCCCTGTTGACAAGTGTGGTGTGTACAGTTACAGCACCAGCTCTGTCGAATCTGTCAGGTTTGACTTGCCTCCTTGTGATCAAATGTGATTTGTGGTTTTCGTGGCTCTGTCATGGGAAAATAAATGTATAAATGAGAACATTGTGTTTTATGGGCTGAAAGAGCTTAAATTTTTATGTCGAGAATGTCATATGCTTCTTTGTAGGGGGTCATAAAGTCTGTAGGCTGGAACACAAGACCACACTCAGTCTCTAGCTCTACAGCCATCTATTAATTATGTCCAGTTATAAACCAACATACTCATGCTTGCTTCACCCAGGATGTTGTGAGGGTTACCTGCGAGCAGTCCCTTGAAGTGCACTGCTCGTGCACACACCAGTGTCCTCGCTCTGTGTGCTGACCCAGCTCTGAGGTACATCATGTGTCTTCAAGAAGAGAGATCAGCATCAGTGGTACAAAAGCAGAATGGATGTCACTGGCTCTGCGGGTCACTGCACTGTGGCCTCTCCAGTTTGAACTCCACCCTTGCTGTTGTCTCAGCTCTTCTTACTGCTCCTCATCTGGTCATACCTCTGGGCGGTGGACAGGGTGGTAAAGGGCAAGGTGATGTCTAATTCACCATTTTTTCCCTTAAAGGAAATGAAGAATCCTGCCTCAGGCTTTTCCTGCAAACCTAGCATGTTGCTATGGATTAAGCTACTTAATCAATCCAGACAAACCATTCCATGCTGCTTCATAGTAGTCAATACCTCCAGTCAGTTGCCATTTCAGCAGCTTAGAGACTAACGATCCTTCATTCTGCAGACAGAGATGTGCCAGAAAGCAAGAGTTGCTAAATAGCCATTATAGATGAAGCTATGAAATCTTTTTGCCTTCATCCTTTCCCACCATCATAAGCTGGTATCATAGCAACTGATGAAGCTACTTGAACTTGAGTTGCCCTGAAATTACATGTTTCATGGTTTATGTGTTTATCCCCGCCTTTCCACTTTTTTTGGTGCTTGTTGAGTTTACATTTCCAGTCCCTCTGGGAGATTAGCAGCTTGTTCATGCAGAAAGCTGAAACAGATTTAGTAGCACGCAATAGATGAGTTTAAATAGTCTGTGGAGTTAGAAACACATGTGAGAGCTAAAGCTGGCCCTGACTAGTGGAGAGGACCTTCTTTTGATCGACTGTGGATGCAGTTTTCCATCCCTTTGTCCAGACTTGGTGGAGCCATGAGGAAGAGCCTACCCTAGACTGATGTTTCAAACTGTAGTGTTGCAGAGTTGGCTGTTACAGGCAGTGGTGTCGAGTGTAAATGTGGAGATGATAGTAACCCTGGGATTTCTCCCATGGAGAAAGCAAGAACTCAAGACACAGGTTTGGAATTAACCTGCCAACTTGAATACCTGTTGGTGCATGCATAGTCGTACCATTTTCTAGTGGAGAAATGGGTATGTTTTAACCAGTTTCTGGAAGGCTCCAGTGTTCTCATCTCCCTTGTGGAAGGAGAGATGATGCTCAGTTCTCGTGCTTTGTGGTATGTTTGTAGTTACTGTATTCAGATGAGTTCTTATGTTAAACCCTAACTTGATTTTCTTCGTAAGTCATTTCAAGACTAATGTGAAATATCGGTCCACACGTATCTGATGTGCTTGTCATTGAGGGCAAGGGCCAAGAAATGAGCAAAGTAGAAAAAGTTAAAGGTTACTAATTGTTCTGTGAAGAAAATACATCAAGGATGAGTTTGGAGCCTTGGTTCAAGCACACTGGACATGCTCCTGGAGGAGCAAATTGGAGCCATTAGATGCTGATTAGAGAAAATCATGCTCTTTTTATTTTTACTAGGGTTTTCTCTCAAATGAAAACTGAACCTTTTTTTGGGGGGGGGATACAGTCTTAATAGCTGGGGCTGAGATGCTCCAGCCTCAGAACAGTCTTAGTAAGAGAAGGAAATTCTTTCTTTGACAAGCACTTTAAGTATTGAATTATTAAATCAGAGGGCATCACTGTCACCAGTACATGCTCTGGCTGCATATATAAGAGGAAAGTGAGTTGTGCTCATCTTTTCCTGAGAAAAGCATAATCACTTATCTTCAGATGATGGTTTTAGACTGCAGCACCTGTGTTCTGCTGCCCTGAATGAGGGCACTGCAAGAACATTCAAAGGCCATTCAGAGCCTCGGATTTGTTTCTTGCTGAGCAGTTCCTTGCGTGGCTTTCTTTGTGGCTTCCCCTGTAATGGCCTAACTGGTCTGACACCTGACTGGATTTCATACTGAAGGCCAGGCGCTGAGAAAATAAGCGTAAGGAGCTAAAATACATCTCACCTAAATTTTAACACAAGTCCAAAGAGAGGGAGGGATCAGGGAGTGGTTAATTCTATCTATACCTTGAGGTGAGTCCGTTTCTCTCCATTGTGACTATAAAAGGAACCTGAGATCACTAATATAGGCTGGAACTTAAAGAACCTACGTAGAGTATTTGTAATCAGCTTGCAGATGCTTAACTTATTAATGCCCAGAAGTCTTTGTGTTATGCCTCTCATGGTTCATGGAAGATCTCTGTAAACAGAAGGACATTCCACAACAGTGTCATTCCATGAGCAATGAGAAGCGTACTGCTGCTTTTGTTCCTGATGTTATTTTGTAGATATTTTGCAGCTGAAAGACTCAGAAAATTACATGCACTTTAAAAATGAGAGTTAATTGTCTGTGGTTCCCAACGGCACAGGTTAGCATTCCTGTCCAGGGGAAGGAAGGCTGCCTTCTAGCACTCTCAGTGCACTACCAACGTGTTTCGCTGCGGTACTGGAGGTTCCTGTGTATCAATACTGAGCTATTAAGGAGCCAGGAGAGTCTGTAGTCACCTTTTTTTTCCCCCCTCTTTTACAGTACAAATGATGAGTCAAAAGAGAAGCGTTCAGTTCTAATGTATGTGAGTTCTTGTAATAAGCTTTACAATTAGAGCAGAGTCTTCCATCTAATTCACTTAATTTACGCTGGGAAATGAGATACTGTTCAACTAATCCAATGCTATTTTCTTCTATACTAGAGAATGAAAGCAGCCTCTGGGACTCTGGTGGGACTCAGCCTAAGCTTCTGTGACACAAATAGTGTAAAATGCTAATGAAATAGTATGCTGCTGTAATTCCCACTTGGTATCTGGTGCCCCTCTCCTTTAACCTATAGCACGGTGAGAGCAGTTGCTAGGAGGTGATGGGTCTGTTCAAACTCTTTTTGGGCTCAGAGCAGCTTTGTAGATTTTTTTTGTTTGCTGACACTAATAATGATGAACTTTCTTCAACCAGAGTTTGTTCCAGCTGTTTTGCGTGGTGACTGCAGTGCTTTTAGGAAATGGTTAAGAGGTTTTCTACTGCTTTATGGTAATTCCTGTAAGCATTATTGGGTTCTTTCTTTAAACCTAGGCATCCCAGTTGCTTAATTCAGAACATATGTATTGAAATCACCAAGGAGCATTTCCACTGCTTCGTAAGGAGAAAACACATAGAGAATATGTTTTCTTCATTTTCATCAGGCTGCAGCACATTTTCCCTTTGTATATGCATGCTACACCTACACTGTTGTGGGATGGAAAGGCAATAGTCTGTAGTCTTTGAATTTAGGGGTTTGTGGAATGTCAGAAGATGAGCCTTCTGCCAAATATTGGGTCGTCTTGCTCCGTTTCTTTGAGGACACTGACTGCTGTCCTCTGATATCTGCTCGTCTCTTGGTTTTCCTGGCTGTTGTGATAATTCTTTGAACTACTTTGCTCAGTTCTTTTACATCTTTCTGGATCATTTTTATTTTCTCCCCCACTTCTTGTACATGAAACTTATGGCAAGTCCCTTATTGACAGAAGCATTAGCTCTTCAGGGAAAAGTGAGAAGAAAAAAGCACATGACACGCTCCAGCAAAGGAGTGTTCAGTGTCATAAAGTGCTAAAGTGACTTATTACTGCACTACTAAGTTCTGTGTTGGGAAGAAGCATCAGATGGAGAGTACTGACATTAAATTTGCTAATCCATAGAACAATATAGCAGTGTTTAAATGCAGCCCCCTCCCCTTACTGCTCTTATGTCCTTGCTTTTTAACTAAATAACCAACCTGCCACAAGCTGAACGGGTAAATTCCCATTTTTGTCTGTCACTCTGGGATTATTAAGCACTTAAGCATCCTGTGGCCGATGGCTTGTGAGGATGAATGCGGTGCTGGTCTCAGCAGGGGCCAGAAGAGACCTGTAGATCTGCAGCACTGCATCACATGTATGGGGCTGCTTACAGAGACTAAGAGGTGAAACTTTGCCATGTAAGGGTGATGTTTATAATGGAATACAAAACCAGCCGTAAAGGCTTTTGCACCTCTAAAATGGATAAACCTGTGAAACCATTGCCCCTTGTTCTGTAGGCTGTAGAAATCCTTCATCTTCCTCTTCTCTCACTTTCCTGGATTTTGGCTTGATTTAAATATTTAAAACTGTTGCTTTCAGAATTGGCTCTGGACACTTTGGGGGTAGACAGACTGTATCGCTCGCTCATGCAATTTACCCATCCAGGTGAATTAATTAATGCCCTTATTAATGCTGCTGACACACTCTTCCAACATGTTGACATGTGCCACTGCTGTCAGCCTCTTAAATTACTGTGAGGCAGATCTGAATGTCTGTCGTTAGACAAAAAAACCCTTCTAGTATGGTGTCACCACAGTGAAGTAGTCACATGCTAAATATTGTAAAATCCTTGGGCCTTTTCTTTGTGCTGTAAGTGGAACTGGAAATTTGAACAATCACTGGAAAACAAAACTCAACTGCTGCATTTGTTATGGTAGGAGGAAGTGTACTAATGAGCAATGCCAATATAAATACTGTCAATCAGAGCTCAGACTGCTTATTGCTGTGTGAGAGACTAGGAAGGGAGCTCGTGGATGCTGCTCAGGCAGTTGACCGAATCTCGAATAGCCAGCAGTAAGCCTGCAAAGCACTGGTGCAAAGGTGACAAGCTCTGCCTAAAGGATGGAGAGGCAAAAAATCAGAGCACAGGTATTTTTAACATGATTCCATGTTTTCTGAAAACATCTGGGTTTGCCTTGAATGCAAATTGAAGTACCTATAGCCTTTAAATTGTAACACTATACCTATAGCCTTTACATTGTAACAATGTGGCTATTGTGTAAAAAAAAAAAAAAAAAAAGTATACAGATATGTTTTGTTCTGCATTTTTTGCTTTAAAAAGTTCTGTGAAGCTTGAAATTTGGTTTCTTTGCCTTCCAGACCCATCCTTACCCATCTGGCAAGCACAGTCCGCAGCTGCTCATTTAGGACGCTGTGAGCAAAGCTTACAATTCCCATTAGTGGGGGAATGAGCAGTATCGTGTTTGAAAACACAGATCCTGCTTGTCAGACAAATGCCTTTTGATAGCAGCTCCCATCCCCATCTCTTCAACCCCCAAAGAATAAAAACCACCGTGTCTTTTCTGAGCTGAGTTTCAGAACCTGTGCTCCGCGTCGCGTGGGTGGGAGAAAACAAAACGAGATGTCTTTGTGCTTGTAGCACCCATCGTCCTGTTTCCTGGGGGGCATCCACAGCCAGCGTTTTGGAAGGATTGACAGGGTCATCAAGCAGTGTCAAAGGCACGGGCTGAATGGCCCAGCCAGATGCAAACCTTTGGTGAGCGTGTCAGCCTTTTCTGGGTCCTCTCTGGCTTTGTTTGCCGAGGCTCTTCGGTGCCAAGCTGAGTTTATTTTGGTGTTTGCAAGTGTGATGTTAGGAGTTTTGTGCATTGCCATGATTTTTCAGTAACAACACAAGGGTGCAGGTTATCTCTTGTTTCTGAAATGGGGCTGTTGAACTTTGCAGTATAGCAGTATCTTGTGCCATTAGGGGTGGTTCTTGTCCCAAACCATCCATAGGCCGTCCTGTGCAGATGAGAGTTCGTGGTCACCTTGGGCATGCGCTGTATTGGATGGTCTTGGTATCAACAAGGAAGGGATTTTCCAAAAAATTCACGTTTTATTCATATAAAATCCATAGCTCAAGGGGTTTGTCCAGCTGTTTGAAGATTACCTTTTCTGTAATGCCCCTTTCTTTTGGATTATTTCTCAGGAGACAGTGAGAACAGTTGTTGGGGGTTTTTCTCTCATTTTTCACTCCTCCCATTTGTCTCTGAAGACTTTATGGAGCCCATTTTTCTTCCATTGTCTAACAGTTGTGTAGAATTGATTTGCTTAGAAAACCACATTGAGAAATATTTCAGTAGTAGAGTAGAAACACTCAGGAGCAGTTGCCAAAGAATAAAATACATGTGTTTTCCACAGCCGTTGGAAAGTCTCCTATCGACAGCACCAAGCCTGTTGGAGTTCAAGGAGCATCTGGACAATGCTCTTCATCATGTGCTTTAGTTTTAGATAGTCCTGTGAGGAGCAGGGAGTTGGACTTGATGATCCTTTTGGGTCCCTTTCAACTCAAGATCTTCTGTGATTCTATTAGGACTTTTTTGGTCCTTCATGTTAGTTTCCTTTTTTCACACTTTTTGCACTGTTGAACTTTGGGTCATTTTAAAGCCGTAAGAGTGTTCAGCTTTCTCAGCTGTAGACCACAGCTGTGTATCCTCTCCTCCTGGGGAGGAGAAAGGCACCCCCCAAGTTCCCTTTGTGTCTGCACAGCTAGACTTGCTTTGCACGGACAATAAAATCTGCTTGTGTTAAATAACTCCCTTTTGTTGAGATTGTGCTACACAGATCTTCTGCTTTCTTGAAAGAGGGCACCTGGGAACCACAATTTTTGGTGTCCTTCCTAAGCTTGTGATTCAGGCTGGATGTTGTTCCAGTTGCAGCAATCCAGTTCCAGACATCCCCATTACTGGGAAGTCTGCAGCTTTCTCCTCTGTGTCCGGAGGGATAACAAGGGAGCAACAGAGTAGAGAAAGCCTGCAATATAAAATCCTGCCTGGATCAAATGGGGCTTAAAATATGGTTGATCATAATTATGTGTGTACAAGGCCAATCTGTCACCATGTTTATTTAATCAAGGTCACATAGAGATTTTTAATTAAAATAGCTAACTCATAATGTCAGGCTGGTCATCTGAAACTGCCAAGTGGGTTTAGTTACGAAGGGGAAAAAAAGGATCCTTATTTCTTTGCTAGATTTGCTTAATAATGAGTAGCTTGTTTAGATCCCTTACAGTAATTTGGCACAGATTGATATTAAAAAAAAATGGCTTTTTTTTCCAGTTGATGCCAGTAGGAAAGAGCCTGTTAAGTTTCAGTGAGGTGGGATTGAGCCTTGGCTATCTGCTGTAGTGGCTGCTTATCTTAGCTTCTTCAGTTCAGAAAATGGGAGCAACAGTTAGAGCTGCAAATTTTCTAGTATTCTGTGGCACCTGTTTTTCAAATGGCACTTGGGGGAAGAGAGAAAACCACCATCACTTTTCTTTTGGGTGGGGGGATTGGTTTAGACTTGGCCTAAAACAGAGAACACAGTAACAGCGAGTGTCTTTTGTGATTTCAATCATTTTGACAATAATATTTTCTAAACTTGCTAGATGAGACTTTCATGTCTGCTTAGCAGGACAAACTGCTCTATTAATTAAGCTCAGTCCCATAAATCTCTTCTAACTTGCAATCAAATCCCAAAGTAACCTGGATCACATTGCTATTGAAGTCTACAGCCCAGGAGAATGGGGTTTAATATTTCATTTGTCTCGTGTTCAGCTATGATGTGACTTGTAAGATGTCATCTTTGCTTTGGGAATAAAAATCACTTAGTCTGTCTTTTAATTGTCTTGCACCAAGAAACAAGTAATAAACTGTTTGTGATTTATAATAATTTGATTTTTAATGAAAATGTATCTACGTGCATTTCTTGAAAACAGATTTCTTGAAGTAGTAATTTTACTAAGTCAAAACATAATCAGCCTGGCATTTCGTATCAGGAAAAGATACTGGCAGGAGTTAAAGGAACGGTGCAAAGTAAAAGCAGAAACAAACATTCCACAGAAAACTTAGCTCACGACACCAGTTTTTATCATGTTAGGTTACCCATTCCAGTTCCCTTTTTTATTTATTTTTTTTTCTCTCAAGGGATAGTGTGGTTCATTGTAATTAGTTAGCCAGAGGAAATGAAATTAAGTCCCATTTCGGTCGATCATTTTGTGTAATAATGGTTTCTGTGTGTTTGTTTTTCTTTACTGAGCAGATGTTAACCTGCAAGACTTCTCCAGAGGGCAGAAGTCCCATCTTCCTCCCATCATGTAGTGCTCAAACTCTTCCACATTTCTGTGGGCCCTGGATTCTTCCAGCTCTTTGAGGAGTCACCTCTAAGAGGGTTTTAGAATAATTCCCACAGAACTCTGAAATTAATGTCATGCTGTAAAATTTATAGGTTTCTTTTTCTGAGACAGAGATGTCCTTTTTGTCACTTTATTTTCACAAGAGAATAGAGTTTGTATCCTCTGGGCTGAGGGCAAACCGCATTAGAATGTGACAGAGGGAAAGCTAGATGAGATTAAAGAAATTGCTCATCATCTTGCCGAGTTCAGCTGGGGTTTCAGAACCACAAGGCATGTGCTGCTCATGCAGTTTCCAATATGCAGGCGTTATTTATACACTGACAGAGGGGAGAAACATAACACTCAGGCAGGCAGCCAGAGACCTGTAGATTGATTTTTTTTTTTTTATTTATTTAGCTTTCATCAAAGGGTGCCTTTTATTGGCTTGTTTTTCTTTTTACCACAGAGGTGATACTTAGTGGCCAGGTTCCTGCCTCCTCGTGATGCTTTTCAGATGTACAGGCAGTCTTCAAATCTCTTGCAGACTTTGCCTGCGTACCTTTGCTCATGAAGTTAAGCAAACCTTGCAATCAAAGGTGTTGATTCACTGTTGCTTTGGAGTTTAAAAAGTTCTGGGCTACCAAGAGCCCCAGTTGGAGTCAGTTCTTGCAGCATCCTGACTACTGATATCATTGGCCACGGGAAGGTCATGAGCATTTAAATTTGTATTTTCTCAGACACTCAGCCAGTGCTTTGTTTAAAAAAAAAACCAAACTACTATATCCTGGTTTTAGTCTGTATTTTGCTTGGTAAAATCAAAAAATGAACAAGTGATTTGAGTTTTCCACTGGCTGCTGTGTCATGTTAAGCATTACCCTTTGGCTGAACCACAGTATCATGATGGATGATTGTGGTGTTCTGCCACATCAAGTCACAGGGCAGAGGAAGGGCTGTTCTTATACATGGTATATGCTAAGTGCACTTGGTCTCCTTCACTTAAGACTTTACCCCCCCTTATTATACCGAGTGGTTTTGCTCGTATACTTAAAGTAAGGAATAAGTATAAACTTTCTGATCTTTTGCAAGTGACTTTTGTGTGTTGTTTTAAAGAGAAGTTGCTTTGTGGTGACTGTATTTTTGCAGGTGTTTCTGAACTGGTCTTACTACCCCCAGTGCAAGGGGGATGAGATTTTCAGCACAAAACACAGAAGTCAAATTCTTTTCATTAACAGATTAGATTCTCAGGAAAGATTTGGTAAATGACAGGAGAAATTGTGCCTGCATTGCCAAAGATTTTGGGACAGCCCTTCTGTGTTGCAGCTTCCCCGCGCGGGTACCTATTGGAAATTGGATTGTTTGGACAAAATGGTCTCAGTCCTCTCATGAGTTCTTTTTATCTACAGAACCACCAACTCCCATCGCCCCTCCCGAGCTTCTGGCTGTCGGAGCCACGTACCTGTGGATCAAACCCAACGCCAACTCCATCATTGGAGACGGGCCCATCATACTGAAGGAGGTGGAGTATCGGACGACCACTGGGAATTGGGCAGAAACGCACATTGTGGACTCTCCGAATTACAAACTGTGGCATCTGGACCCTGATGTGGAGTATGAGATCCGAGTGCTGCTCACTCGCCCTGGAGAAGGAGGCACAGGGCCCCCAGGACCACCACTCACAACGAGAACCAAATGTGCAGGTAGGGTTTCTTCTGCTTTACGATACGGCACGGATACTTGGTTCACTTGCATATCAACAGATGCTCCTCTACGCAGCCTTAGTGCTGCTTCAGTGATCTCAGTTGACCTAATGAATATTGATACATCCTGGAATATTTTACTTTTGATTCCATAGGCAAGTGTTTAAGAAACTGTTGGCTTTATGGATGCAGCATATTTGCCAAACTTTCTGTTGTGGTGTGTGGCTGCTCCCTCAAAATGGGCAAGCAGATGAGAGTTTTCCCAACGATCCTCCAGTAGGCAAATTGCTCTTCAGACCAGTCTAGTGTAAAATTTTCACCCTGTAAGTGCATAACAAAATCTATGTTGGTCTTGGGTAATGGTCCAGCGTTCGTTATTAACAAATTGACAGCACTATAAGTTGCAGTGTGGTGAAGCATGAAGCATTTAGTTTTTAAAATACATTGTTGTATTCCATTTAATGGAACTGATTCTTCTCCCCCTGACAAAGAAACCTGTCCGAACAGTGTGCAGCATCTTCCCTTTGTCTTTCCTGTTGGAACCAATCGATTTTAATCCAGGGATAGCAGAATTTTCTCCTCTTTCTAAAGCTGTATCGGCCCTCCCAGGAAAAAGTTAAAGGATCCTGTGTCTCATGTTTTAGATATGTTGGCTGTTCATCCCGTTTTCATGCACTGATCATTAGCCTTCAAGGGATAGCAAGCTCTGTGCCTCGCAAGGCGATGACCAAAGCAGTTTTCTACCTCGCAGGCTTTTTTCCACCACACAACTCTCGTCTTGAGGTCTTTATTTGTGTAATTTTTGCAAGGTCCTTACTAATGAGAAGAAAGGATTGGGACCAAGGCTGCTCTCTCTTTTTTTTTTTTGTTTTTTTAAACAACCTTCTTACCCTCCACACAAATTAGTGGATTTAAGTAGTGGAATGTTTATGCAAAAGCATGCTGCTTCCAGTTACTCCTGACCAAATAGCAAGTCTGAAGTGTGAAGAGTGCATCAAGAACGGCCAAATGCCAGCCTGGGATGGGATTAAGCAGTGCAATGTTGCCATTTCTCACCAACTGTCACAACATGAACATCTTCTTCCTCTACTAAGAGAGGAAGCCTGGCAGGTTGAGTGCATTGTGGGGTGGGGGGCACATCCTTACTGCCTTTTCTTTATTATACAGGTTAAAAAAATAATAAATCTGAGCATGAGGATCTGGAATGGAGGTGTTTGCAGCATATTCAGCACCTGTCCATTGGTAGAAGGCAGATGTTTGGCGGCTTTTCTGCAGCTAGTTAGAAAGCATGAAGTGGCGTTATGCTCTGTGACTGTGCAGGCACAGTCTCTGCAGCAGCCAAACTTGCAAACTTTTCTGTATTACATGTAAAAAAATGCTTGATTTAGTTAAATTCAGTGGTACAAAAAAAAGATGTTGACTTTGTGCTTAATGATGCCTTGTCCTGGATCCCAAATTGCTGAGTTTCCTTGCTCAGCGTGGATATTGACTGACATCATGAAGGATGACGTAGGTAATTTGCTTCAAATTGGTAAGAGGAGCCACTCACTGTTTTCCATCCCAATTTACTAATGAAAATCTAACAGGAGAAGGTCGTTCTATTAATGTTAGTTGTCATACGGAGCTCGCTGAGATTGATGGTGGTGGCATTTACCATTTGTTTAGGGCATTGAGTAGGAGAAATTGTAATGATCTTATCTAAGCGTGGGCTTGAAGGAAGGGAGAGACTTGCCCAATATTTAAAGATGTAGAACTTCCACAAAATGCCAACTGGAATGATAGACAAGGAAACGCAACTCATTATTCTCATTTCCATATGTCGCGGAGCTCCTTCAAAATACTCTGCTTGGAGGATAATTATGCAAAACTTCCATGGTAAAGACTTTCAAAAATGTGCTGATCCAGGGAAACAGAGCTACTTCCTTGATTTTTCCTTAGAGTACCTAACAAATGACATCAATGAAAATTGAAGGGGTTTCAGTAGTTGGGGGATGAGTGAAGCTGCTTTTTTCAAGTGAATTTTTTGGTCCTTTCCTTTGTCATTGCTTTTTCTGAGAGGGAAGTGCCAAACTTCTACACAACTGTATGCAGTCCGTGGGTGAGTGGAGTAGTCCTGTTTCACTGGACTGTTTGGTGTCAGTGCTGTGGTTATTAGGCCCGCTGATCAAAATAACAGAAACAATGGTGGAGAATATCACCTGTATTGGAGAAGGGAGTATTTACTTACTGAAATTGCAAGAAATCTGTGTAACCCTAAACAGAAGGTGTCTGCAACCTACCAGAAATGAGCAAGGGATGTCACTTCTGCTAAACAACCTTCTTAGTGCCTTTTCCCATAGCCGTTGTATACCTGTGAAAATGCTGGCACAGCCTTCAGCTTGGGCACACCTTGCAACGAGATTCTCATTTTTTATTTCCATCTCTAAGTTAGAACAGGATTTGGGGAGGACCATGCTTTTCTTCTACATCAAATCAAGCAACAGAAGCTTCTTCACAGAGTTGCAGTTTTCTTCCGTGAGTTTTTTGACTCTCACCCTTGCAACAGAGCAAGAGCAAGACCAGAATGGCTCAGCAGGAGCTTAGGAGGTCATTACACTACAACACAACTCTTAGGAAGATGATTCATGGTTTTCAGCTTCTTATCTTAGTGAATGGAAGTTGTTTACATGGATTTTAAGAAGTTTTTCATTATATAAACCCCATAAAAACTAATTATGAAAGGTCTTGCTCTAAATGAGTACAAAGAATTTTTATTAAACAGGATAGTATCTTATCTAAATTTCTGTAAGCACTGTGTGCCTGGGCATCTCTTATCCCACTGCTGACACGTTTGGTTATCTACAGGGCTTCATCTATATTTGATCTTTAGAAATGATACTTTAAATTAAATCCCAGCTTGTCTTCTTCCAGGGAAAGCCAAATGCCAGAAAATATGGCAAACCTGGCCTTGGAAATGAAGGATTTGTTGTTGTGGGTTTTTTGGTTTGGTTTCTATTTTCTTTTTTTTTAATTTTATTTACCCCCCCTTTTTATTTTGTGTGTGTTTGGTTTTGTGGTTGGTTTCTTTGGGTTTTTTTCTTCATAGACTGTGATAGGTTGTGACTTGGGACATGGGAAGATTAAATGACCTTGAGGCATAAACCAGTAAACTGTCAGTTAGAGGGAAGAGTTGCTCAGCAGGGAATGGGGAAAATAGAAAGAGTGCTCAGACACAGGGTTGAGGGGAGGTTAAAGGAAAAGATGATACAAAATATTAATTTTTACCTCCAAAATAATGGGTTGGGGGAGTAACAGAACCAAGATAGTATGTTAAACACAGTTCCCAGTAGTGCCATGTATTTCAGCACTGGTCTTCTGAGTGTGGATTTGGTTTTGGTTTGGTGTTTTTTTTTCAGCTGTCCTCAATAGTTAAACAAAGCTCTTTAAAATCCTTGTTTCATGGGCTTCATTCCAAAGAGTCTGCTTTGGAAAGCTGTGATGTGGGAAGTTTGGGGCTTGTTCTCTACCCCGTGCATATGGACTGTTCCCCTGCTTTTTTGTCTTTCTCCATTTGCCACAGACTGGAGAAAAAGGTCCTTTTTTTCCTCAGGGGATTGGGAAGGAGAAGGGAAGACCTTGCAAATGAAGTTGTCATTGGGGGGCGAGGGGGAATCTCATCTGAAGAATGTTTACCTTCTAGAGGGATGAGTTCTCAGGAAAGGCAAGGACAAAGAGGAACATTTAAATGAATTTTAATGAAGGGACAGAGATAAGACTTTATTTAGAAATAAGACTTAGGGTTCAAATACTATCTGGAAAAACTATCGTGGATGTTAACTTCTCTGACTTTTATGGATGATGACAACAGGTGACTCATAAGATGAGGGGTTTGTGACCTTGAAGCTTGGAAGCAGGAAACTTTCCAGTCTGACAGGAGAATTGTGTGGTAAAGGAACGGGAGGGGAGAAAAATTACTGAGAAACCCCATAATCCAAAGGAAAAAAACCAACCCAGGTGTGACAATGATTTTTTTCGTAGAACAGACTTATGATAATAGGAGGTTTGTCCTTATATGAAAAAATTCACGTGGATCACATGCAACCTGTCTCAAGATAAGCTGCTCGGGACTGGGTTATTCAGCAGGAGGATGTGATTTAGCTCCTGGAGGAAGGAGCAGTTGTCAAGATCAATACTCAATTTTTGTGGTTGGCCTAGGGAAATAAAAGTTAGTCTTGAATGATGTGGCTGAATCCAATACTCCTTTTAAAAATAGTCAGGCTAAAGTAGCTGATATAAATGCAAATAATCTGTACATTCAGGAGTTTGAGATGGTATTGCAAAGTAGCTGGAAAACCTTTTCCTTTAGTTATTATTAAAAGGTGTTTTGTTGCCATGAAATCTTGCAAAGTTTAGAATTAGCAAGCAGCATTTGCCAGTTTTTTGTCATTTTTAAGACTACGTTTTCGTACTTTAAAGAACATTTTTTTGTCTGTTGGCCTGTTACAAATGTTAGAAAAAGGAGGTAGTTGTTTACTGCTATGAAAGGCACAAACTGAACAACCAGAAGGTTAGGTCGTTGTTTGCCAAGTTGGTATGAGTTGTTGGAACAGATTGAAAAAAATATTTTTTTCTGATTTGATTTTATGGTGATAGCTCCTTTTAAATAAGAAACATTCAGATGTTAATGTGGAAAAGGAAGATTCAGGGTTGCTGTGCTGCTGCCTTCATTTTTTAAAATTTTTTTTTTTTTTAAGCTTATAAAACCCCCACAAAACCTGAAGAAAAAAATCTGGTGTAGGAGTCAAAGCACCACACAAATGGCATAGCAAGTGATGGGAAAGAGAGTTCTCTACAACTGATGTGTAGGTATTACTAGAATCACTGACTCACAGTTTAATTAAACTTGGAGTTACTCGAAGCCTTGTCCTGAAACGTACGTTCTTTTCCCTTATTAGTTAAATTTATCAGCTCCTCTGTCTTCTACAACTTTAAATGCAGACAGTGGGGAAGAAAGGTATTTTTTCAGCAAGATCACTTACTTTGAAAATCCCTTCCTGTAGAATACTGGCAGTGAAGGAGAACCTTACCTGGGTTCTTGTTTTCTGTATTGGGAAATGCTGTGAGGGACGCTCGCTTCCCAGCTGTGCTGGGAGAAGCCTCTGCAGCGCGTGTTCTGCTCATGCTCGGGTTTGGTAAATGCCCTGAAACAAAGGCTTGTGTAGCACAAGGAGATGCAGTGGGGGTTCTCCTGACTCTGCCTGTTCCCCAGACCCGGGGAGCCCTGCAGGTGAGCTGTGGAGAATGGCGTGGTCTCCTGCCTGGGGGTGTGGATGCCACAAAGTCTGTGGGACCTGTACCCTTTCTAGTGACTTTGTCCACTTAGCTTGATGATTGACACTGTAGTTTCACTCCACCTGAGTAGCCTTTGACGTATCAGGTAGAGAGAGAGAGAGGAGAATTACAAAAATATGATATTTCTTCTTTTTGATCCCTGATCCCCAGTTTGTGTTTGGAAAGAGCCTGGTGACATTGTTGAAAGAGCTTCATCTGTATCATGTCCTAATGGTGCCAGTCCCTTTCCAAGTAAGATGGTGATTTTTTTCCCCTGCCAAATTCATTAAGTAGAGAATAAATGTAGCTTGATTTCTGCTTTATTCTTTTCCCCCTCCTTAATTTTTGAAGGAGTAGATTTAAGTAACAGCTGAAAGAGAAGGTGCAGTGTTTCTTGACAATCCACATTTTGTGGCTCTGAGCTTCTCGGAGTGATGCGCTTTTCTTGTCTCCATCAGGTCTCCACCTCTGTTTAGCCCACATGTACCTTCAGACCCCTTGGACAACACAGACACTGCTTCAACTGAAACTAGAGAGCTCTGCAGGAAGCACAGTGCTTTTCTGAGTTCTATTCAGCTTGCAGAGGTGGTGTTGGTTGCATGTATAGGGGTGTTCCAGGCAAAGAGTGCCTCTTTGAGGAGCTGTCCATACCAAGTTACGGATGCACTGGCTGTAGAAATGTGGTCAACCTGGAAAGATACCTTTTAAAGAACAGAGGCTAGATTAGATCTGGAAAAGAATTGCAAAAAGGAGGAGCTACGTTGTCTGGGATATAACAACAGTGACAAGAAATTTGGGAAGAGAAAGGGAGGAAATAAAAAGGTGAGAGGGGAAGCGGAGTGTTTTGGTGCACTTTGGGTGACTGAATACAGGACTCTGAAGAAGCCACATTGTTGGAGCTGATGAGATACTTGGTCTGGCATGAGGCCACGGTCCACCCAAAATTCAGGCACTGAAGTCAGTGTGTTGAAAAGCAGCAGTGTGCAGAGGAGGGGCTGTGGTTTAGATTTGCTGCAGGAGCACATTGGTGTGTCATCCATCGGGTATTTCCTAGCAGTGACCAATGCCTGAAAATCCCCAAGTCTAGCAAAGCATGTCCCCTGTTGTTTTAACCAAGGTACATATGGTGAGGAATTTTCTTTGTCCTGATCCCTGCAGAAGATCAGCTTTATGTCCTGAAGCATGTGGATTGATTGCCCTTATCTTAGTCTACATAAATACAGTTATGAATATAAAGGCAGTCATAATAGTGCTTTGGTCTGGATTTTTTTTTCCAGAGGGATTTTGCTCATGATGGATTTAAATTCTGGGGATTTACTTTTTTATCTGCAAAGGCAGTTTGTTATCCAGAAATGGGGGTTTTTATTATTTTTATTTATTAGGATTAAGTCTAGTTATTCATTTCCTCATCGCACTGTTTTTGCTGGGTGGTGTTGCTGTTTAATGTAATGGATTTCTATAATGTGGTTTGGGTAGAGCATTAGTTTCTGAGTGGGCAGACTGGTCAGTAAGGTGACAACTTTGATAGAGGCGTGAGGCTCTATGCCAAGAAGAGGAGTTGTCACTAATGATGGCACCTCACAACTTCTTTTGGAAGAAGTGAACCTGCCTAGCACATAGTTTCACGCCAGCTGAAATTAGGACACTGTTCTTTTTGTTATTTCTTGGCTCCCGAGTTCTGTCCAGGCTTCATCCCAAACAGCCTGAGTGTTCTTAATATGAAGAGACAAAAATGGAGAGAGGGGAGGAAAAAAACCCCACCATATAAAAACCCAAGCACCAAAAAAACTCAAACCAACAAAAAGCCCATTCTGTTTTGTTGAACTCTGAGAAATCCCTGAGTGAGCACTGGTTGACTTGGTGGTGTGGTAGAGTTGAGGTAGCTAGATGTCTGCTGTGCACACAGAACTCTTCGAAGTGAAAGCTGGTTTTGAATGAAACTTAAATGACTAGAAACCAGTTTGATTTTTCTCTTGTTGCCCTTTTTCCAGGCCATATTTCTACTTGAAATACGCTGGGCACATGTGAAGGCTTTGTACAAGAGGGTCCCTGGCAGGACAGTCAGCCCTCCAATTAATGATTTCAGATGGCTTCAAACTGGAAGAGGGTAGATTGAAATTAGAAATTAGGAAGAAGTTCTTCACTCTGAGGGTGATGAGACACTGAAACAGGTCGCCCAAGGAAGTTGCGGATGCTCCATCCCTGGATGCGTTCAAGACCAGGTTGGATGGGGCCTTGTGCAACCTGGTCTAGTGGGAGGCGTCCCTGCCCATGACAGGGGGGTTGGAATGAGATGATCTTTAAGGTCCCTTCCAACCCAGACCATTCTGTGATCTTCTGGACTAGAGCCTGGACACAAGCGGTGCTCGGAGAACCTCAAACAAAATTATGTGTAATTGTGCATTACCAAGCCACCCTGGGTTAATCAGGGAACTGAATTCTCATCTTTGTGCACAGCACAACACTGTTTGAATTTTCTGCATTCAGGTAATTGTGTGATTGCTCTTTTGCAGCTCACTTAAAGAACCTACAGAGGGAGGGAAGCGAAATAAGCAGATATTTGATGCGGTAATAGCTTCTTTCCTCGCTTACGCAGCTTCATTCCAGCATCCTCAATTTAAGGGTGTCTCCAGTGTGACCCTAAAAATGTGACTTCAGAGGACTGTATCCTTAGCTTGTGCAAAGCTGGCCCTGCTTTACCCAAGTCAGCATTTTACACGCGTTGAAAACCCGGTCCCCAGTCTGCAAAAATGGGCCACGCGCTCCGTCTCCGGCTAACAGCAATTTATTGAAATTGCACCGTGTCTTTTAGTCTTCAGTTAAGTGGCATCTTTCATAAAATTTCATCCCTTATTACCATATTATTACTGCTTCTGTTAGGTTTTTTTGAGGGTACGATGAGATGATGGCTTCCAGCTGTCGCTTTATACGGGTGTGAAAAGCCCAGTCAGTGGGAGGAAACTGGCGAGGATGCTGCTGCGCGCGTGTTCTTGCGGCGCACGTGGCAAGCATTGAACTTCCACCGAGGAGCGACCCGAGGGAGGTGGCTGTTTCTCCTTTTCTGTGTAATATGCACCATAACTCATCCTGGGAGCAAAATGACAGACCCAGCCTCGCCAAGCCCTTATTAAGCTCTCTGGATTTGCATAGTCATGATCCTATCTTTGTCCTGGGACAAACACCACTCGCTGCTTCCTGCTTATGTTTCTCTTTTTGCTTTTCCAAAGACAGCTGAAACGTAAATGCCTTTTATTTTCCAATGTGTTTTTAATGTACACAACTCTGCATTAAAAAGCACTCAAATAATAAGAGACGTTTAGAGTTTATACACTGGAAGTGCCCAATTTTAAACATTTCAAAGGGTAAAATGAAAGTTAATTGGCTTTCTTGGAAGCTCTAGTATAATACAAAAGCAAGGCAGGGGCAAATTGGAAGAGACCGTTGCAATTTTAACCTCATGTAGATGCTTTTAACCCTGAGATATTTGTAAGATATTTAGGCACTGCTTTGTTCCTTACATTTTTACTTCTCATGTTTTGTCATAAATATTTTACCCTTTTATTTTTCCCCGGTGGACTCTGCAATATGGAGAGGAACATGACTTCTTGTGTAACACTTGTCAACTTACCCAGATGAGCTGGGGTGTTGCACAGCTTGAGGGGGGGGGAAGAAATAATGTATAAAAAAAAATGTTGATGTCTTAAATACTGTTGCAGAACCAGCAGATGGAGCGTGAGAGTACAAAACCTTGTTTGTGATGGTGCGTTCCTCTGCGTATGTTGCATTTTCATACTGGTTGAGCTTGAAAATGGAATTGTGTTTTCTGCTTTAGCCACTGACTCTTGTCCAGGGACGTTGCTGGGACCTGTTATGTTACAGTATCTTAATGTGACAAGCCCAAGTGAAGCAGAGGTCTCGCTCCCCTTTGGGGGATGCAGGCATCCCTTTGGATCTCCATAAACATTACCCAGAAGCAAAGCCCCCGTCTCCCCAGGCTTTGGGTTTACCCAGATGATTGCTGTGGCTGTGGGACTGGGTAGGGGTTTGTAAATGTAGTCACCATTTTAGTTATTTGTTATTCCACCAAGTGTAATGAGGAGGAAAAAAAGGAAACGCTTTCAACTGCTTTGAACTTATTTTTGCTTTTTAGTTTTATAAGTTAAAAAGCCTAAAAGCTTTTTCTTTTTTTTTTTAATGGGATTTTTGAAAATATGAAGCAATAGGAATATTTTATGACTTCAGAAATAGTATTCAAGTAGACTATAGCTGTGACCATATCAAAGTACTCAAACGTTGCTGGAGAGGCGTAGAGGCCTGAGCATCAAAATCAGACTGACAGTTGTTATTACAACATATTTCACTCAAGACCCGTAAATCCTCATTTTAACTGCCAATAATCCTTCAAATTATGAAGCTAAAATCTTGGTGCAGAGATCAGTGGAAGGGGGTTTAAAGCGAGACCACAACTCAGAAGATAACAGAATCTGAAAGCCTGAACGTCACAGTTTCCTCCCTGTGGCACTTTGAAAGGTTTTCTACCATTTACTAGGGAACAAAAAAGAAGGGGGAGGGAAGTCGGTCTTGCAAACAGATCCAAACCTCCAGAAGTTGATTTGTCAATTAATAAAGTTTGACGAAAATCTTTGGTGAGCTTGAAAGATTAGATTATATATCAAGGAAGTCGGCCACTTTGAAGATAAAGCCTTCAAGTGATAGATTTATTTAATAACATTTTTAATAGGATGATAAGCTGTTGGCATTAAGTTGTCTTTTTTTTTTAACAGAGGAGGGAGTGAGATGCCACATTTTAGAGCAGGAATACTGCATATCTTACATATGAACTACTGCATGGTTATGTAGAAAACCAGTTCTTCCCAGTTAGTTTTATTCTACACAGGTGGATTATTTGTTAACCTGCGATAGGAGAAAATCTTTCCACCCGCTGTCACTTTGCTATAATGTTTATTTTTACACTCACAACACATTCCTCTGTAAAAAGACCCTCATGGTTTTCTTGGGCAGGAAGAATCTTTAGTTGACACTAAAGAAACTGCACCTGAAAGCAAGTCTACAACTGGGATGGTTTGTCGTTGCATACAGAACTGGGACTGGGGAATGGCAGTTGGGACAAAGCAGATATCACCCGTGCTGCTGCTATCACACAGCCCAAATGGCTTTGCCTTGTTGCCCCATATGTGCAATGGATTTAAATTCTGGTGTAAAATGTTGCATGTTACATCCTATATCTTGCTTTGGGATGATGGAAGGATTTTTGGGTGGTAAGCACGAAGGTTTTTGTTAATGCTGATTCCCATCACATCTCACTCAACACACACTATCTTTTTCTTCGAAATTGCTCAACAATGCACTCATGCTAGTTGAAATCATGAGACTCTTCTTTGTGAAAACTCAGCTATTTTAATTCTGGTCTCTGTTGTGCTCTCCTAAAGAAATTAGGAACCACAGAGTTCAAAGATGAACTTTGCAATACCCAATGCAAAAACCATGGGGTGAAAATGAGTTCTGCATCTAATTCTGGTGTTGTTCTTTATGTTCTGAAGGTGTTTTCAATAGTCGTGGCTTCCAATTAGTGTTGTGCACGTGAACTCCAGATAGGCACCTTCTGCCAGCCTTCTACTCTCTTCGAAAGGCTGAGGCAATTTATAGCTTTCCCCTGATCCAGCTGGCACAGCAGAGCAAATATTTACTACTTTTCACACAGAAGCAAATATCTCAGTGTAAAAGTTGGAATCGTGCTCTGTTCAAACAGGTGCTTCATGGAATTTGGGTACGTTATGCTGCAGCCACTCAGGAATTTTACCTGGAAGGCTGGGAGCACCTCACGCTGCTGGCAGCGCGGACGGACCGAGGCTCCAGGGCAGTGTCAGTGCTGCTGGGCGAGCAGACTTGCTTCTGAAAACCAAAAGCAGATGCTTTGTCTGTCCTTGCTTGTCTCTGCCTACGTCTCAACGTGGAAGATCCGTTTGCTCGTACCAAGAAATAATCTCCCAATCTGATCGTGGTGGTGGCCTGTGCTAACGGTAGTTTGATCTTGTTGAGGTTCTCTGCAGGCTGTAGCAGGGAACCTGTGCGGTGAAGGCAGAATCATTATCAGCTCATTGTTCCTGCCTTTTCTCTGTCACAGGGGTGCCCTTGGCAGGGAAAGGCAGAGGTGTTTTAAAACCCAGCACTGTTGATCTGTCTAGGGGAGGGCAGAGCATCGCCTGGGATGCAGGTGTGGTAAGCAAAGGTAAAGCTGCTGGAAGTCTAAGATGCTAAAAAGAAAGAACTGGTGGGATATTTTTACTCTATAGCAAAGTACTCTTAAAAATTCATTTCAAATAGCATACTATTTGCTGGGGTGTATGTTTTCTGCTCTAAATTGCTCCAGTGCTACTGAGTTTCTTTGTTCAGGAAAAGAGGTTGGTTTTGTTTGGTTTTTTTTGTTTGTTGTTGTGCTAAAATATTTGCACTTCCTCACCTTAACTTTGTGCATTTCTTTTAACCGCATTAATAAAAAATGAAGGGACTGTTGCTCACGTGTTAGTTCATGAACCCTAACATGGCAGCAGCACTCAGCTTGTGTGACCACCACCTCTCATTTGCAACACACAGCTCTGAAACCTTCATCCTTTGTCGTCTTTATGCAGCTTGTTCAGGGCAGTGTCTGCCATGAGGGGTCCCCAGCACAGTAGTTTCTTTTTTCTTATTTAGGAGGGGGCACAAGCTTACCTTCTCTTTTTCATGCTGGGTGTTGAAAGGGTCATCATCCCCAGCTGTATTCTAGCAGCTCTACGGCTTAGCAGCTGGTTCAGGAACGGTAACACCAGCAACAAGATGCACACTTTTCCAAAACAAGGAGAGTTGAGGGGAAGTAGGAGGAGCTGTATAAACTCAGGATATGCCTGAATCTCAATTTTAGATGGTGATATAATGAATGAATGCTAAGATCTGCATATGTGAAATGTGCTGTTTGTCCAGCAGAAAGAACTGAAGGCTATTTGACCTATCAAGTAGTATATGTGCATAAGATTGTATTTTCTGCTCAGAAGTCCTTTGCAATGAGCTCAGTAATGGGCGAGGTTGGTGGGAAAGGGATGAGTCTTCATTTAAATACTCTTTGGACTATTTAAGTTTCAAAACCAGCAACATTTTACAGAATGGGTAGTGACCTTTGCTTTTTTCAAATGCACTTCACTCTTTCATAGTATGAAAAAGGACCCCGCAAATAATTCAGCACTTCTTTCCCTATGATTGCTGCGATGTCTGTGATTACCTAATATCAGACCTGGCAGTGTCAGTCTCCATAGAAGTAACTAGGAAATCACAGTTTAAATTAGTGAACTAGAAGGGACTATGAGGTGCTCTGCTATTCATCTTACAGAAATCTTACCCTTTTTTTTCCTTTTGTGGGTATTAGGAAGAGTAATGTCAGAGCAATAGGATGCTACACAGCCCATCAGGGAGGAGGCACCAGAGGTTTCTGCAGTTGGATCTTGGATCTAGAGTTGTGTTTTTCGAGCCAAAGAAACAGCCCTGCTCTTCCCCTGAGCCTGGGAAGCAGGGTGTGCACAGAAGTGGGATTGTGGCTCAGCTGCCCCTGAGACCTGATGCTGTTGTCCCTCTGCCCTCCCCAGTGTATGGTTTCTGGGGGTGCTCAGGCAGGGGAACTCTGGGTTTACAGCCATTGTGCTGGGAATGGCCCACTGTGCAAAATGCATGTGGGAGGGGTTTAGGGATTAAATCACAGCTGATTGCTGCTGTAGAGATGACAGAGATTTAGACATCCATATACATTTTCGGGCTCCCCAGTCTTTGCCTCGTTCTTAAAAAGATTTTCCAAGTTCAGGGTCCAAGTTTCCTCCTCCGTGACTAAAATCTATAACCTTTGGTCGCTGTAAAACAGCTTCTCCTCACTGGGTGATGGATTTCTCTCTCGCTGTAGCACCTGTCCTCTGCTAACCATCCCACTTGGTTTGACCACTTCAATTGGACTGCTTAGACCTTTTCAGCTGTCAGAAAATCTTAGCAGTTACTCTCTTAACCCAGACATACCTACCCAGACATACCTCTATCTGCTGACCACGTATTTCCTCTTGCAGGTAAATAACTCTAAAACCAGGTTACCCTCTAGAGGTTAGGTGAAAAAAGCAGGAGGAGATTAAATTGCTGCCCGAGTTACAGACTCCGTAAACACCGTGTAGAAATCTCCTGCGTTCACCACAGGACAGAACCTGCCACGCTCTGCGTGAGGTTTGCACGGGAAACACACAGTGCCATTGCCTGAGATCATGTGCTCGAGCGTGTTGACAGACAGGAATGCTTTTAAATTCAAACACCTTCAAGACTTTATGAAACAAATCCTGCCTTATGTTGTCCCCCGGGTTAAGGGCCAGGGTGTTACTGGTGTATCACCTTCAGCGTTTTCTTTAAATTTGTCTTCCTTCAAGGAGTGGGGCTGAACTAGCAAACTGTAGCCTGCAGCACTCCATCTGTTCCCTCCCGAGAGCATCGGGACAGTGCGAGATGCTCTGGGCACCCTGCACACCACTGCAGGTTGCCTCGTTGTGCATTCAGAGCACAGAAACAACAATACCACGGCCATATTCTGGGCAGCAAAGCTGAGCAATTCTCAGATTGTGTTGACAAGTCTATCCTTACAAATCCTTTCTGCTTTGCTTCTGTCACGTTTATGAGAGTTACGGTGTTACTGGTCCAAAGAGCTCGAAAATCCTGAGTCAGAAACCAACTGTCTCCTTCCCCACTCTTCGCATAGTAGACTCTGATCAAATTTGATCTGCTTTGTGTTTGTTTTTAAACCTTCCTTTTGCTTATCCTTTCATGACAATGAAAGTCACAAATTGCTCATTCATTCTCCATGCAAAACTGCAGGTACTGAGCCCCTGCTTCCAACCTGCCATCCATACTCCTCCTCTCTGCTGCATTGCTCCACCTCAAGATGGCAAACCCTTCTTTAGTGACCAAGCCAACAGCTTTCCCTGTGCTGGCCTGGCAGAGGAAAATGGGAGTTGGTTTTGGTTGTGTGGTGGGTGCACATCTAGCTCTGTGAATGAGGAGAGTGAGGTAGAGGGCAGGTTGCTAAAACAACTTGGTTGGGTTTGCTCCCCGTTTGCTCTCATGTCCAGCCCCAAGGGAGTCAACAGAAGGTGGGATACAGAGCCAGAGCTTTGTGCTTGGCTGTGAACCTGGCTGGAAGTGCTGTTCCTCAGCCTCAAAAGGCTGCTGAGAAAGCAGATTCCCTTACTTACCCACATTTACTCTTTTAGCGGTATTGGAGAGGAGGTGGCAGAAGCTCTGGTGCCTATTCCAGAGGTCCCCCTAGAGCACCAGGGACGTCTTTGCTGCTGGTCACAATTAGCTCAAACAATTCCTTTGACCTTTCTGGATTTCTTACAGAGGTACCCACCAAATTGTATAGCTGGCAATAATTTTAGCTTTGCTTACACTAAAACCATCCTAGACTATCTAGGGAGCCTTGTTCTGTGTAGTACATTGTTCTGTGTGGTACATTGTCCACTTGTAGAGAAGTGTGGGAGCCTCAGGAGCTGTGCCAGTCATTGCGATCTGCAAAGCTTTACGTGTCTTACATCACTGAAACAGCTTAGTGGTGTCAAGATGAACCATGCTAGGGGGGTGTTTGTCAGGCATGGTTTGACATGGAGTTTGAGAACAGCACGGCTCCTTCGCAGCCTTTACATTGCATGTGGTACCAGTTTCTTTGTGTAGGTTGGTTTTGGGTTTGGGTTGCTTTTAGTAGAAGGTTTATGGTTTGTTTTTAAAGTTGAAATACCAAGGTATTACGGTATTAATATGCAGTGTTAAATTTAGAGGGGAAGAACCCTGGATGTCTGGAATGGTGCTGAGTTCACTGGGGATGTAGCACTGCTGGGTTGGGTGCTGTTCAACTTTCACATGATCATCTCTGGCTTCTGTTTCCTTTACTTTCTATTAAATTTTATTATCTCTCTTCTAGCGAAAAAGAAGTATTTGAATTTCAGAGCTAAGCTGGTGCCTCATCCTCACAGGAATTAGAGCTTGGCTTCTCCTCCCTTAAAGCACAGTCTCAGATCTCTGTTTCCTTTAAGTGCTATACCAACTTTCAGCTCTCAGGTGCCTGTTTGCTTTGACTGGTGTGTTAAGCGGGCAGTGAGTCCTGCTGCCTGCAGATTCTAGGTATTGTCCTGGGAGGATGAGGCATTATGGAATAGGGTGTTTTCATCTTGCAGATTGTGTTGTCTGGGTAAGACCTTTGGGCTATAATTAATCTTCTTAGGAACTTGCACGCTGTGGTATACAAGGCATTTTCAAATAATTCTTCAACCATTATGATGTTCCTTAGATACAATTTCATAACTGGGGGGCAAACTGCCTGAAGGCATAAAGTTAAAAAGTTGTGTGTCTGTAGGGAGGGGGAAATAACCTCTGAGTAAAACGTATGGCAATTAAATATCAACGTGATGTCCCTTGCTTAGCAGCAGCTTTGGGGAAGATCTTGTTATTTGATACCATAGATGGTGTTCTTTGTAATACCAGCGGCTGGGGACATTTTGCTTGTGTAGCATAATGTGTAGAAGAAGTGGTGCCCACTCTGCACGTGTGTGTAAGTGCTCAACACAATCTGCCACTTCGCGTGTTTATGCTGTGGGAACCTATCTGGGGCTAATAGGTCCTGGTACAATCTTAGAGGCATTACATCTGGTGAGATCGTTGTTATGTCATTGCATTGAAATCTGGCAACCCCATGAAGGTGCTTTGCCTCTGCCCCATGCAGAAACCACACAGCTATCTTTGTGTAAGGAGAGGGTCCAACCCCCAGATCTTGCAGTTCACTTCAGCGACATTTCTCCTCCCTGCTTCCTCCAGTAACCACTGCTCAATTTATTTAGACACTGTGTAAGTATTTAATTGTTTATACAACTGACACCGCTCTCTAAAACTGGAAGAGAAATCTGGAGATTGTTACTGTGTTCAGTGTGGCTGAGGCTGAAGTAGCAGGTGAAAGAAGGAATCTAATTTTTGCCTAATTCTAAGCATTGGTGTCCAAGTACAAAGTGTTAGTAAGGTCTTGAAAGAGAAGTGATGAAACTTTCTTACTGTCAAAATGTTAAGCTTAACCTATAATGCGGAAAATATAGAAAGTTTCTGTTAAGCCTTCTATGTTAATCAGTACTGGGGAGCTATTTTCTTTATCATAACATCTGCAAGTATCTCTCGATAGTGTGCGAGTGTTGGCTGTATGTTACAATGCTTCATTTTAATTAGACTCCATAGGAGACAGTTAAACGTTGATGGGGAAAGAAATTCTAGCAGTAAATATTATGGCACATTTGGAATCGGAGAGGGTAAGAACACGTTGGCTTCGACGTTTGATATAACTAACACTCAGCTCTGGGACACACTTGTCACTGCTTTTGACTGCAGAAACTCGGTGATATGTCATGTTTCAGTTTGGTAGATGTTCCTTAGGGGACCAGTTTGTCATTGGAATGCCCTGGTGAGGCAGATGCAGGAAGCCTTGCTTGTGTTAATCAGCGACCCACTGGCAGATGAGGGATCCCTTGGCTGGAGAGCCGATCGTACTGCCTTGCATGCTGGGCCCAGAACCTGGAGCTGTGAGTGGGGGCTGGGACTAGTCAGGGCTCGGCACGTCTCCTCTTGCTGTGACTGAGGAGCCTCCTTCCAGAGGGGCTCAGTGACAGAAGGAGCAGCTTGGCAGACGGGAAAGGACAGAGCAGTGCCTCTGTACAAGGCAAGCCAAGGGCATGCGCTCAACCGATCTAGCAGCGGTGCTTCTATTGCCGTGCTGCTTTTATTGACTGATTGGTTTCTTTGTAGCCTGTGGCCCATCCAGTGAGCCTTTCAGCCCTTTCTGTTGCGCTTTACTGGAATCGGAGTCCTTTTTCTTGCTCTTCGAGTGTAATTCATTGCAGGGTCAGCAGGCTGTGGCTTTTATTCACACTAAATGCTAAACTCTAAAAGCCTGATTAGAAAACTGAGCAGCTTCCTTCCTATCCCTGTACGTGATAGGGAAAGTAGTTTCAGTGGAATTAAGTAACCTGGGTTAGGTTCTAAAAATAAAGAAATAAAATCTGTAGCAAGTGTGGATTTCAGCCTGACTCCTGGCCCAAGCAGTAACTACGCCATTTAAAATGCAGTGCAGGTTCTCATCAGGATTCTTAGTTACTGGTTCTGCCATCCCAAGATGAGGTTTCATCTTGCATAGTAGGTGGCAGTTTGAAGCATTAACTGCTGTGGAAGAAGATGTGAAAGACAATTTCCCTTCTCAATTTTCTCTTCAGTCATTAAAATTCATCTTCAGTTCTTGAAACATCCAAATTTCGGTTCTGCTTAGGTGTCTGGATTGGAGATCTTACGATTGTTCCCTGCACTGAATCTCCCTTAAATTTATGGCAGACTGTTTGACACCATTTTACACATTGTCTGTGATTCTACGGATTTATCTTTAGAAATTTAATTCCCCATCCCCCCGCCAAATCGATGCTAATCTCACTATGAACTGAGTTTTAAACTACTTAAACCTGAAACTACTTCTTTGCTTTTTGCTTATTGGAGTTTTGTACTGCTAAGGCATTTTCTTGTAACTCTGTCTCCAGGTGGGATGTACTGGGACTCCTTAGTGCTTCGGTTCAGCGCTCTGCTGTGCGCTACAAACCGCTCCCATCAGTCGAGTGACTGGTGTGAGGAACTGGAATGTGCCACTCACTCCTCTCCCTGCCTTAAGAACACCTGCTTGGCAAGTGAGGAAGACTCCAAGTTTGTCTTAGAAGTGCAAAAGAGTATAAAAATAACTTAATTACTGTGCTGCCTTATTTGAATTTAAAATCACTCTCTTTTTAATTCATAAAAGCGCGTAGCAGGAGTTGTCAGGCTTTGGGTGTCAGAAGGGTGATGAGTTTGTGTGGGAGTGTGGGGGCTGGAAGAGTACCCGGGACTGGCGGTGCCGCTGGTTTTTAGGAAGCTTGCGGGATGGGAATAGCCTTTTGTCGTACTCGTGTCACATTTTATTTTGGTTTCAGACTGATGAGAGACGAGAGAAATCTGGCTGTCAAGAGCAGCCTGTCTCCCCTTGTCTGTCTGTTTTTGTTCCTCCGATCCTCAGCTTCTGCTGCTCCTTAGAGTATAGAAGAGGCAGAGCTCCAGCTAATCCAAGCAGCAGCATCTGACAGGGCTTTTCTTCTGGCCTCTGCTGCTAACTGCCCCTGCTGATGCCTCTCACTTTCCACCAAGGCAGTGATGTACTCTCATCTCTTAAGACTGGCTCCGTGCCACACTCCTTTTCACCGGTCGTATTTAACTGTGCAACCAGTTGAAGTGCGAGCGCTCTGCGATGTGTTCATTCACCTGGGATATGGCAGCTGCTTTTGGGTTTGATGTCTAGACAGTAACCCTGGTAAATGCTAATTTCAAAAGTTTTAAGGCCAGTCACAACACTCTTCGCAAGATGCTGCGATGATACGTTTACTAGCAAGTGCAACACGGGTGTAGATAGTGCGTATTTATATCCTAACCAGGACACTTCTCTGTCCTGGAGGAGACTGTTGGCAACTCTTCCTGTCTGTCGAGTAGGAAAGTGAGGTATGAGGAGGTTCGTCTTGTTCTCTGAAGTTATTCTGTGTTTAAAGGCAGACGCTAAAAGAGAAGGTTAAACAAATGGTGAGAACCTCTTCTTTTTTTCCTTTATTTTTTTTTTCTATTGTGCCTCTAATTGTGTGCTGCTCATTAAGTAGCCAAAGGCCTTTTGAAAACTCCTTTCATTTGAGAAAGATGCCAGACAGAGCAGCTTGTGAAATAATTATAGAAAATGAGTGTTGATGCGTGTTTTGCCTCTGCTGCAGGAGTAATTCTGTCTTCTCTAGTTGAAGTAATTACATTTGTTTCTAAATAGAGGAAAAGAAATGGTAATTGTAGAAAAAAATGCATAGATCTGACTCCTACGTTTCTGTAGTGGCAGATAGATGGGAAGCAAAAAATTAATTATTATATTAGTGTAGTCATTATTATTTTATTATTCACTGAAGTGAGGTACCATTATTAGACACATTGAATCGTGAAAGATTTGTGGGATTTACAGAGTCCTCTGCCTGATGGATACTTTATTTAGCACTGTGGAGTATAAACATTTTTATAATCTGCTGGGTTGTTAATGATTTAGTGTGAATAGCTGCAGGAGCTCACTAGCCATTAGCTACTTGAAAATTATTTTTTGATTCCAGATAAAGAAAGTTTACGGTCATTGTAAACTAGAATCCTCACCCGGGGAAGGGACTACAGCTGATATTTCTATGCCTGTGAAGTTTCTTCTCAGTTCAGATGGCCAGAGGGGTAAAACCATGCCAGCAGCTGTAACGATGCCCTTGCTAGGGGGATGGAGCTGCTGTGTTTTGCGTGGGTCAGGAAAGAGCTGGGAGACGGCACCGCTGCTGTTACCCCCCGGCAGCGCGGCCCGGGGAGCCCTCTCGGTCAGGTCCTGATTCACCTTCCATCTTCTTCAAAAGGATGAGAAATAGGGTTGCTCACCCCGAGACAAATATCCCTGAGTTTTTGCTGCCGTGCCAAATGGTGCAAGAGCTTCCAGCCTTCAAGGGCTGAGTATCTGTTGGGGATGAGAATCAAAGGCGCTGCGTGGGGAAGCCTAGGCTGCAACTAACTGCTTGCTGCTAATGGATGCTCTTCGTGTCTCTGGTGTGAATGTGGACCTCACGAAAAGCACCCATGTTCCTGGTCTGCAAGACGAATTCATGTAAATACAGATGCACCTACAGCGGGCTTGCCAGCAGCCCTAGCAAAGGAAACTCTTAGCAGAGAACAGTGTTCCTTCTGCATGAAAACAGTTATGCTGTGTCTGTCAAAACACAACAGGCAAAGAAAGCGTGTTACTGTGCGTGTCATCACAGCACGCTGGGAGAGCCACGTGTCCTTGGAATAACCAGCTGGACAGGCAATCACCTGTAAGGAAATGATGGCTGCACAGCAGGAGTAATTTTTCCTGTGTTGGCTTTCTGAAAAATCACTGTGCTTCCGCTGCCCACGGTGCTTAGCCAGGTCTGGAGCAGCTCAGAGCCGCACGTGCTGTTTGTTCTGGACGCTGAACTGTCCTTCAGGCCTTGCTGTGGCACGTAGGCTTCTTGATTCTACCTTCGGTCCTTCACAGCACGGGGATGTAGGGCAGAAATTTGTGGTTCTGGCCTCTGTGATTCTTGTGGCTGTAGCTGCCTCAGGTGAGAGGGTGTCTGGAGGGGATCGGACCATGGCAAAGCAGCCGTCTTCATTCCCCTGTCACTATTAGCAGTACTCTTTCCTGCTGTTGCAGGTCTCTGGCAGAACTTGAAGCCCAGACTGTGTGTAGGAGCTGCTAGCTGACATGCTGACAACTTAAAGAATTAAGATTAAGGGAAGACCTTTCAACATCCAAACAACCTCACTGGGTTTTTACGTAACCTTCTTGCAAAGTCTCTGCGCCCTTCATGTAACAGTAGAAACCCTTCCCTAGTCAGAGCTCAGGAAGGACAAGTTTTTGCTGAAGGCAAGATTGGATATGTTGGCAAAACTGGGTTTGCCAGCCCAGAGCTGGACGGTTGTCCCTGAAAGAATTGCTGCAAATATTCCTACTTGCCCCTGCCTCAGCGGGGCTTGTGTGTGTGGATGAGCAGTTCCCATGCGGTCTGCGCTGGCATGAGGCTCTGTACTGCCCGGCGTGTGCGCTGCGGGATGGTATCCAGGAGTCTGCTTTGTGCACACAGCTCTAGGAACTTCACCTTCCTCTGCCCGGGAAGATAAGAGGTCTGAATATTTGCTAAGCTTTTGTTTCAGCTTGACCCCCTCTAAAAATGTTGGTAGTTACTTTTGGAGAAACCTTTTCACAGAAGTAACTTTATCAACGAGTCTGGTGTTTACTTTGCTTCACTGCCTGGTGCACTTGCCATGTAAAAGATGATCTGGTTAGGCAAAAATAATTCCATTTAATTTCTTCACAAAGTCATTCACTCCTCCTGATGTCAGATCCTTTCCTTTTTTTTTTTTTTTTTTTCCCTCCCCCTTTTTGTGTGAAAAGGTGACCTTACCTGGAGACTGGACCTTCACTGAAAATTGGGATTAAACTTTTTGAAATAAAAATGGATACATTTTGGCCTAATATACTGAAGTCTTACAGGTACATATCTGAAAGCAGAACTAAGCATCTGGAACACAGATTGTACACTTGTGTGAGTTGTTTAATGATAGACCTTTAATTGCTGAGTGTATTGTTAAATATAGAAGTGAAAGGAAGTGGAATGATACCCTAAGTTCTTGATATCAGTTAATTTCCTTTTTTTTTTCCCTGGAAAGAATCTTATCTCTCTGCCTTGCTAATGCTTTTATTCACCTGACAAGATTCCTTTTTATTTCCAGGATTTGATAGTGCATATTTAACAGGCATACATCAGTGTGGTATTGTGGACTTCAGTGGACTTTTATGGGTAATGGATTTGACCTGGTAATGGGTTTGACTTGGCACTCTTTGCATTTCTGAGATCTGTGATGATTGGGAAAATTCTGCATTATCCAGTTGGTCACTGATCAGGGAAAACCTGTCCATGTAAAATCACTTAACACAGTTCCAGGATTCGGGCTGGGAGCTTGCTTTGTGTTTCAGCCTGTTTCCAAAGAGGACAGTGTTCAGTTGTTAACTGCCCTTCGTGTGGTGAACAGAGCAGCACAGTAGGCACCAAACCTCTCGATTCCAGACCCATATTGGGTTTCTATCATCCTCCAGGGCTGAATTCTGTTTGCAAGGCAATTCTTCTTTCAGTTTTTAAGGGAAAGCTGTCAAAAATGATGCAAGAATCCTCCCTGGTTTTTTGCAGAGCAGAAGGTCAGAGTCCTAAGAGTTTTGTTTTGGTGTGAAATATTGATGAGTTAACCAAACCACTGTGCAGACTCGCATGCAAATCACCCCTTAGTGAGTCATGAAATAATACTCCATTTCCTTTTTTTTTTTTTCTTGCTTGTGCTGGAAAGCTTTGGAAGACACATGATGCTGTCAAGACTGTCAAAACTTCATACAGTCAATTACAGCTCTAAAAAGGAAAAAAAAAGTAAAATAAAAACTACAACCCCGGTGTGAATGGGAACAGGGAGAACCTGGCAAACTCTTTGACGTGAAGGGATGAGCAGGGTGTTGAGAGATTCCCCCTCTCCAAGATCATGAGCAACATATGTTCGACTTGGGTTTTCTTTTTTCTTGGGGAGTAAAAAAAAAAAAAAAAAAGGCCATCTTTTCCCTCCCAAACTTTCCATCCTTGTGAGAGGAAACAGTATATGCTAAAATTTTGTGCTAGCCTCATGTTCATGGGGAAGCAGTGTCTGTCTCTGTGAATTGCTTCAGGTCACAGTGATACCATTGAGCTGTGGGCTGGCAGGTGTGAAGTCTACTTGTGAGATCTCACAGAAGTCTGTGAGTTACTGGAGCTTCTTGAAAATGCTATTTTCATGCAGAAATGTAATCACCCCAGCATCTGCTGGAAGGGCAGCATGGCAGGATGCAAGCAATCCAAGAGGGTTTTGGAGTGCAGCAAGAATAATTTTAGGTTGCAGGTGCTGCATGAGCCAAAAAAAGGAGATTCTCAGATGAACCTGCTACTCATGAACAGTTTGGGACTCTGAAAATTAGTGGCAGCTTTGGCTGCTATACCATAAGATAATGGTATGTAAGGTCCTGAGGGAAGTGAGGCAGGTGAGTGGCTGAATGACAGTTGTAATAAAGAGGATGGAGCTAAATCATCTTGGAGACGCATGGTGAGAGGACCAGAAGAAACGGATCTGTTAGCATTCCAAAGTTGAATGCGACTCTGAATTTAGCTGTGCTTTGGTGCAGGGAGTTGGATCAGATGACTTGCAAATGTCTCCTCCAGACTGAATTATTTTATGATTGATTTTATTCCGTATTTCTTACGGCCTTTAGTGGGGTATATCATTGGTTATTGTCTCCCTCTTTATAAGGGATCTTTAATTTACTGTTCCTCTTACTCAAAAAGCTCAATCTTCTGACCAGGAGTTTGAGTTCCCCCATCCTTCATTTTTAGTGCTGCAGTATCAGCTGTTGGTGTGTGTTGGAGGGGGGTTGATGACTGAGGAAGCAGCAGACTACATCAGGGATCTGAGGATTTATTTTTTTTTTTGTCAGGGGTTGAGGAGAACTGGGGAAGAAATGAGGGGTTTTATGGTCATTCTGTTCGGGGATTGTTGTTCCTACTGCAGCCAGCCCAAAGCCAGTCGCTCTCCCAGGGTTGTTATGAACGAGAAGGGCCATGCTGCACGAAGAACTGCTGCAGAGATCTTCGTGCAAATATTTTTCTCTACACTGTTCTTTGTGAACCTTCACTGTGCGTTTTTTAACTGTGAGGGAATGGCATTTTATGTTAACTCTATTATGCAGCCTTTATAAATTGCCTGAGCTACCTGATGGATCACAGACTACCAAAGAGCAGCTGCATAAGGAGTGCAGTCATTTTACTCAATGGGGAGTTGCATGCACTGGACTTGGAAAGACTATTTGAGGGGGAAGGGAAGGGATCATCAAAGCTGGCATTTTTCAAGTAAATAACTCTTTAGCTTTGATATGCCTGCCTCGTGCTGCCTTGTCAGTCGAGAGGAAAGATGTACCTTAAATCAAAGTAGACAACTGCGAATGAAACATAATAAAAGATTACAATGAAGAAAGGGAATTCCTGTCGTTAAAAAAAACCCCTAAAAAATAGAGGACATGGCTTAATATCCATTACAGCAAGTGTTCCTAGCAGTGAATAGCTAGTGTGCAGTCTGGGCTGAGATACTGTTGGTGAACTTTTATCCTGTACTTTAAGCTCTGCAGAGTGATGTGGAAAATAATAAAGGGAGGGGGGAGGGAATTCCCAACCACATAGGTTTTCTGTCACCTGGCAGAATTTCCTAATGTTACAGTTATGAAAGAAAAGTCTCCTATAGGCTAGTATTAGCTTTGCTGAGCAGGCAGGATGAGAGGTGCATAAGCACATGGGCCTGGATTCATTAGGCTCATCTTTTACAACTGAAATCAATCTGATGAATAATTAGGAGAGGAAGATGCCCCTGACCCTGAGCACTCCATCACTCCAGGCCAGCTGTGGGAGGGTCAATGGTACGGTGTCATAACTGAGAGCATTTGTCACTTGTAAGGAAGTTTGTTTGAGCTCCTGGTCTTGAGTGAGCGTTTCCAAGTAAACCCATCTTACAAAGAGTGGCTGAGGGGAACTGGGGTTATTTAGTCTAGAGAAGAGGAGACTGAGAGGAGACCTTATTGTTCTCTACAGCTGCCTAAAAGGAGGTTGTAGTGAGGCTGGTGTTGGTCTCTTCTCCAGATTACTAATGATAGGATGAGAGGAAAAGGCCTCAAGTTGTGTCAGAGGAGGTTTAGATGGGATATTAGAAAGAAATTCTTTACTGAGAGAGTGGTTGGGCAGTGCAACAGGCTGCCCAGGGAGGTGGTGGAGTCACCAGCCTGGGAGGCATTTAAAAAATGAGTAAATGTAGCACTTGAGGCTATGGTCTAGTGGTTAGGGAGATGTTGGGATGAAGGTTGGACTTGATGATCCCGGAGGTCTTTTCCAACTATAATAGTTCTATGATTCTGTGATCAGTGCTGAAAGTAGATGAAGCCAGTCTAGAGTTTCTTCAGCATTTCTTTTTCTTCAACTACTCCAAGTGGCTGCTGGTCTGGGGTAGATGGGTGTTTCCATGTCTAAATCAGCCCTACAGCACAGGAGTGCACATAACCCTGAGGCAGAACCTGCCATCTTTCCAGGCCTGTGGCTCTGTGGGGCCCTCAAAGTTGCTGGGATTTTTTGCTAAAACCTCAGAATGGAGAGAGCAGAGGAAAATGGGCAAGATGTGTCTATTCAAGTACTTGGGGCACAAATGGAGCAATGAATCTGCCCTCGCTGTAAGAATGTAAGGTGTGTTAGAGGTGGTGATCTGTTGTACAAGATCAGGGTGAAGTCTGTGTGTGTGTGGTTTTAGGCATTGCCTATCTGGGAGCAGCTGGTTTCTACTTCGTTTTCTTCTGTGGTCTGTCCTACTCCATTGAAAAAACAATGCAGCAGTCAAGCATCCAAACTGTGTTTGACACAGACTCAGTTCTGGAAAAATTAGAAAGATTGGAAGTTAACTAGGGAGAGAATATCAACTAGAGGCTGGGATGTGCTGGGTTGTAGAGGAACAGGAGAGGAATGATACAGGAGAGGACAGCTTCATCAGGGAGAAGTAGCAAAAGATGCAATATGCTGAATGCAAAATACATTTTTTTTTCTATGAAATATTACTGCTGTTCTGCATGCCGGTCCTCCAGGACATTTGCATGAGCAGAAACTTGGCATGAACTGAGTCCTGTCCAAGCTGATGGAGTTCTGCTCGAGTCAGATTTACGTGATCAGATCCTCTTGAAGTTTGGGTTGCAAATCTTCCAAGGATGGGACTTTGCACGTTCTGGGGCATCACATACATCATTGCAAGACATAGAATATGTTATAGGTGACGCACATGACCGTGCTGCAAAGCAGTGGATTGAAGCTACCTGGTAGAAGATGTCTGGGGGAAATAAACTCCATCCATGTCGTGCCTCACCAATCGCACCCGGCTTGTTAAAGCAGTCGGGGATAAAAACTACTCAATAGCAATCTGCTCTGCTCAGAAGAGCAGCCTGGCTGAGGTGTGGAGATAGCAGCAACACTGGTTAACGGTGCTTTCATCAGGAGACATTCACAGGCTCCTGTCTTGTCCTTTGAGAGCTTGTTGTCCAATGAATCACTTGTAGTGCAGTCTGCTGTGAACTCTCCTTGGGAATCCCATGGGATACCTTGGCCCTGAAATTGCCTTAAGTGCTCCTTAGCGCTTTAACCTGGATTTGCAGCGCATAAAGGCTTTATTTTGAGAGGGATGAATTCCTGACCTGGTATTCTTCAAATCTGTTGTTCTTAGCCCGTAATGATCTGCAGCTAAAATGGGTTTGGTGCTGCAGCATACCGTGTGCAGTGATACTCGGAGAAACGCGTGGGCTGTCAAGTGTTTGTAAATGTTTTCCTTCAGTTTTAGAATAAACGTGTAGTAGAGAAGAGGATAATAAGGAAATAGGGATTGAAGTAGCTATAACAGTAATTGTTTTTTTGGGGTTTTTTTTTAAGAGAACTGACAAGTTTAAATGGCAGAGCCATAATACCGTAGTAACAATTAATTCAAAATGCTTAATTATCATTTTGTATCCAGACTTGCTCTCCGTGCCACAAAACCAAGCATAAGTTAAATTACCTGCTGCTGAAATGTGGCCGCTAAGAAACTAAGACATAGTAGACATTTTGCTCGGGGAACATAATGACCAGTAATTTTTGTCACAGTGAGGTGGAAACATCTCCTAAGTCTCCATTTCAGTCCAGAAAAAGGGAACATTCTTGGTCCGTCTCACATAACTGTGTTTTGTATCAGCCAGAAGGGCCAGAGACTTACCTCAAAATGCTGGATATTGCACTGGGGATGAATTTTTGTGGTTAGCTACGTTTACAGAGGCACACAAATGCTCCACTGCCCTGGGCTTTATGGTGTGTGTTTTGAGTAAGAGAGTTTGTCAGCGGATGCTGCAGCACCTTCCAGGAGAGCCGGGGAAGCAATTACCTCCCTGGCACCCTCCCTTGGAGCCCC
>WUAM01000319.1:940530-967533 GCA_024336885.1 Actenoides hombroni | reverse complement strand
CCCTCCCTTGGAGCCCCAGCGACACTGGGGGGCAGGGAGCTGACGGCTCCATCTGTTGCTTTGGGCCCCTCGGAGGGAGAAGGGGTTGGTTTGTCTGCCAGGTTGGCTGGTGCACAGCACCCCGAAGGCCAAGGGGGCCTGGCCAGACAGGCTGGGCCTGGGGAGCAGCCCCGAGCAGGCTCTCGCTGGAACTTTAAAGTGCAATTTTGCTGTTAGCTCGTTGGCTTTATTATAACCTTAATGATTTTAGGTTTTTTTCAGCGCATCGTTGCGGTAGCCAGAGCTGTTGTGTGTGTGTGATCCGTCAGCCTGGGATCGATGAGGTTCATTGTTCTCAAGCAGAACTGGTGTTGGGTACATTTTTCTGCCCGTTGACGAAAGTAGGACCCCGAACAAAGTGAATGTGTCTGCTGTGCAAAACACGTTTCGGTGTCTGCACAAATTGCCGTGGCCCCCTGTTACATCTGCATTTGCACAAAAGTCTTTCAAGCTTGCACCAGTTTGTGTGGATGGTCTGGTTTAATTTGTGTTAAAAAAAATGTTCATTGGCTCTTCCACAGTCAAAACTGGTCCCGCAGTGTCTTTATTTGCTTATACATATGCATGTTGTTCTGATAATATATTAGCATTGCTTTGTAATCTTAGCGTTGTGAACTGCTCGGGGATTCTGGAATGGCAATTGCAAGATATTTGTGAATTAAAAATACCGTTTGCTGATGTGTACTCTTTGTTACTGCTCACACCACAGCTTCAAAAGTAAAAAGGCGTCCATGTGCCTCTCCCTGGGCCCTGTGCCAGCGGAGCCTTGGAGCTCCAGCTTTCACCCAGCACATCAGCACTGCACACCAGGCCTCTGGCAGTTCATATTATGCTTTTAAGTAGCCTAAAATAATAACAGCAAAATTCAAGCCGTGACAGGGAGAATTTCTGATGATTCAGAGTTTGTGCCAGTGCCGGTTAATAGCTTTTACTGGTCGGCACCTCCCGTTGTTTAAAACACTTCTGAATGTCCTGCTTGTAGAGTCTGCAGTGTCTCGGGTAGTGACTGAAGAGACATGAAAGAGCTGGACTTGTCTCATCTGAGCCATCTTCCCTAACAGCACTGCGCTGCGTATTTACTTCTTTCTGGGCACTTCTTGGTTGAATATAAATTGTAAACCCCGTTTTTATCTTGTTCATAAATGGCTGCTGGCCAGGCTTGTCAGGCACTGCCGGGCTAGGCGGGAAGGGAGGGAAGTTGTTAGTACTTGGGTATCATTTGCTGTCTGCATGGCTTGAATGGAAAGTGAATGGGAGCCGTGCTTACACATTGCTGGGTGCGTAACCTGGTTTTGTTCAGCTGGAGATGTCTTTGTGTAGAGAGATGCACAAGTCACGGTGAGATGGCAGCAGGGCTTCTTAAAACACAGATGTCCTTTTGTGGCTGTGTGTGTAAATATTTGCATTGAGCTTGGTAGGGTGCTTTTGTTAGGGAATGTGGTTACATAAGCCTTATGAACATGACCAAGAGGTGTGGGAAGCAGTTCATTATTCTGTGTCTCATATAAGCTCAAGAAGGCTCATGAAATAGCTGTTAGTTATTATAGGTACAGGAGGTTTTGAAATACCCGGTGATGCAAGAGCCCTTATTTTGTGTAGAAAATTGTGCTCCTCTGTGTTGTGTCCAGTCCAGGTTTCAGTTACTGAAATGATGGCGTTGTCCGAAGGTGCTCGTAGAGCTGTGAGTTTTAGTTGCTTTTTGCTTTTGTTGCTTACATTATGCAAACCCCCAAAACTCAGCTCTGCTGATTAGCTCATCAAATGTGTCGACTCCTCAGCACCAAACTTTGATCTTTGCTGTGTTAGAGATTTAAATGATAAAGCAAGTCTGTGATTTTTCTGTTGAGGAGTCAGAAATAAAAAAGCACAAATTTAAAGAGCCTAGGAGGATTTTTTAGTAGTCTAACATTCTATTTATGATGCTTTCTTTTGCAATACGCTCCACTTAAATCTCTTTCCTTCTCTAAATACCATCATTGAGCCTTCCAGCCAAAGACACAAAGATGTGCTTCGTTGGCTCAGACTCAGGATGCTGAAGGTATATGCAGAGAAAGTAAAACTGAAGCACCAGCTTGAATCTTTCTTCCCACTTGGCTGGCACGGGAGATCCAAGGGAGCAGCTCCCTGCCTTTCTGGCTGGTTAAGGGGTAACAGGACTGGCTGCACTGGGAGCCACTGCTGCTACCGCTCTTTGCTGTTCCTCTGCTACTCGGCCCCTTCGTGGTGGTAGCAGCAGCAATTCAGAGTGAAGGTTGCACAGCTCTGTTTTCAAAGTACCACTTTCAGGGGTGTAAAGCATCTTAAGACAAGGAGCTGTTGCCTGTCACCAGGTCCCATTTGTTACATTCTTGTCCGCAGCACGTCCTGCAATCCCTGGAAGAGGGCAAAGATGCCTCTTCACAAGACTGAATTGTTTCCCTGAGCCACAGTCAGTGAAATCAGGCCGTAGTGAAAGTGTTAATTTTACTTTATTGACTTCCCAAATTGTTGTGTTTTGAGATTGAGAAAAGCATGAGTTATCATTCTTATTTGTAAGATTAATTTTCAGAATTTGCCATTTCTGTGAGTGTGCTTTCAGATGGATGCTGCTGTTGTCGACTGCGACTTAAAAACACAAAGAATAACACCTTAGGGTTGGGACTGGTTTCTCAGTAACTACTTAAGGATGATCGAACTGCCTACAGGAGAAAAACAAACCCAGGTTTGCATTTAAGGCTGATTTTTGAAGAATTGTTAGCTGCAGTGAGTAATATTGATTTCTTTTTGGAGACTCGAGAGTTCAGAAAGACCACTTCTCATCTTGTGCCTGGTTTTGCAGTACACAAAGGAAAACTAGGAGAGACTTTTTCTTTTCTTTTCCTTTTTTTTTTTTCCCCTGCTATTCTAAATACCTAGATGCATAACTTTGACTGTGATGTCTAACTAAGTGATGTGGCTGCAACATCTTCTTGGCACGTGTAATAGTGGCTGCAGCTTATTCTTTTTAAAAGTTTCAACCAACCGTGTTCCCAAGCGGTGGGGGAATTTCTCCAGGTCAGGAACTTGACTTTGTTTAAGGTGTAACAAATACGTACTGCTTGAAATACTAAATAGCCTGTAAGAAAATACAATTTAAAGTCAAAGCACACAAAGCCAAAAGTCCCAAGAAGTTAATATATTAAAAAAAAACAAACAACAAAGACGACAACCAAACAACACACAAAAAAATACAAAAAACCCAAACCCAGTTTGCAGATACAGAAAAATGTACATCTCCACATTTTCCTCTACATGAAATGAGTTTTGTGATCCTGATACTCTGTTTTCTTTAAAGACCCCTGAGTTAACGTGTGTACTTACTGGCTGCTACAGCAGGAGGGTCAGTGAGGAACACATTCTTGAGGCTGAAATCATGGGTGCCTTCCAGTAGAGCTGCATCCAGAGCAAGCTGAAGCATCCCAACGAGGTGCATGGGGCGGAGAAGCAGTTTTGGCTACCGTTGCTCATGTGCTTGTTTTGTTGACACGAGCTTCCACGAGAGTCAGAACGGAATCCTCTCACGTCACCTCCACAGATCAGAAGAAAGACAAATCTGAGGCAGTAACAATCCTTGGTTTGATTTTTATAGCCGAGCATAGAACAAACACGACAGGAACAAGCTTGCTCTCTTGTGTAAAACCAAACCAAAAAACTTGGGCGTTCTGTGAAGACTTGTTCTGTATGCAATAAAACATACAACCTAGGGAAGCAAGGCTTCTCGTAGAGCATGGCTTCCTGAGGGAAGCTAAGGGGCAGACACATGCAGAGACAGGCACACGTGTGCGGGCATGGATTCGCGGGGACTTCGATACTGCATTTTGGATACATGCAAGTCAATGACATGTAGTAAATGTGACCTGGCATGCTTTAAATAACTTTGTGATTTGGTGGTGTTCCATGTTCTAAAACTCGCAAGCCTTGTAAAAGAGACTTGTAGAGAGACTCTTTTGGAATGTGGATGATCTTGGCAGAGCAAATCCTGAACGTCTGATTGGCTCGGAGAGTATCGTGAGGTAAGTGATAAGGGGAATTGCATAGAGATGAACTTTCAGTTCCTGGAAGAAACTTGGGTAATATAAAGGTGCAGATAATTTGACACTGCTCTATTTTGAACTCTTATTCAGTGCTGTAGTTGTAGATGGTCTGTTGATGGAAGCGTACGTGTGTATTTGGCCTATCAGCCTGTGAGGAGGAACTCACTAATTTATAATGCTTTCAGAGAAGCTTGAGCATCAGGAAAATGGGAGTGGTGCACAGACAGCTCTGTGGTGAGCAGATGGGGCTCTTGGCTCTCCTTCCTTCCCTCCCATTCTCATACTCTACCAGTCTTCATGGGACAAGGACCCTCCTGGTTTTTAGCACTTTTGCACGTAATTCCCTGAGTAGCACTTAAACCTGCAGTATTAAAGGCCCACACCAAGACCTTTTTTAAGTTGCATTACTGTCAAAATTGGTTATTTGAATTCAGCTTGGACCAGGCATTCAGTGGAGACTTTCAGATAAAGGTGGTGGGTGGGCAGAAGCCTCCATGCATCCTGCATTGGCTGCTTGTTGTCCCTTTGTGAGATGGGCCATCAACCGTGTCCCATCTGTATTAATGAAAGGTGAGTTTAAACGTGATCAGAAGACACCTCGGCGATGCAGGCCGTGTGTTTTTCCTGTACCTGTTGTCTCTACTGACTGCTGTTGGTAAGAGCTGTGGAGCAGTTTAGGAGGAGACAGGGGAGGAGCAGTCTGTGCTGTGAAAGGGCTGGTTACAGCTGGGGGAGAAGGGGAAACGGCATCTTCAGAAGCTGTCTTTGGTTTGGATTGGATTATATTGTCCTGTAACCCCACTGCCAGGTGGTTTCCTACGTGCAGGGGCAGCGTTGATGTTTGAAGTTCTCATCTGCATATAGCTTGAAGAATTAGGCCATATCTGCATCTCAGCTCACAGGGGGAACAGAGCAGAATACAGGAATCCTTTTCACAGCAGCGTGGTGTCAGTCACACCCTGACCAGACGCAGAGTAGCAGCTCACCGAGGTACCCTGAATGATCCCGCATCAGCGGCCCCGAATCCGTGGCTGTTCCCCAAAGTTCAGGTGGGGGATTTAAATGAGAAACAAATACGGTGCTAGTTGGTGTGTAGATAGGTGAGAGAGGAAGAGAAGAACAGCAGAAGGGATGAATTGAATGTGTCAGCAGAGGCAAACGTAGAACGCTGCGGCATTAATACAGCGTGGTGATGGAGCTGTCGGTAATGGGAATCCACAGAAAAACAAGGCTGGGAAACAGCAGAGGGCTTTTTCACTATTAAGCCTATGAACCTCTAGGCTACTCCCTATTAAAGGCATGCAATAAAACATTCTCAGCTGTTTCCAGAACACATTTTGTGGCAGTGACCACAGCAATATAGCGAAAGCATTGGCTGCATTTTATAGCGGCTTCTGCAAGTGTGAGATACTTGAAAAATACATTGGAGAAACACTTGAAAACACTTTGGGTCTGCCCTCAGGCCACTGCCGTAACGCTGGGCTGCTTGATTCTTTCCTCGATTGTTAATCTTTCTTTTTTTTCTGTGTACTTGGCTCCACGCCAGGCCCACAGTATAGAAAATCAAAATGTCATGGATGACAAAGATGTGTGAAGAGCGAGTCCGTTCTGGCAGGGAGCTGGGTGCTGGCAGGGTGGCCAGCACCCTCCGGGCTGTAACTGAAGGTCGTTATCAAAATCAAATTGAGCGTTAAGTTTTCCTAGTTTTTCAGGGGGGGATGAAGTTGAATGTATTTTGAGGAAAAAGTCCAACGGAATTGCACTGCCTTGTTCTTTTAAAGTACTTCATTAAAGCAAACAGTTCGTTAATTGCCCTCACAGGTCAGTGTTACAAGACTATTTTTCTTTCCCATCCATCCCTGGCAGTCATTGCTGCTTTTCGAGCCAGGTTTCTCTTCTTCCTCTAGTGCTGTATATTAAATTACGTGACCAATTTTGGTCTGTTTCCATATCTTGTTTGAGGTTTCCCTTAGCAGTTGCATTTCAAACTGTGCTTCAGTGAAAGGGGCACATCAATCACTTCCAAAGGAACTTGTGTTGGGTGGGAAAATGATTTCATGCAAGTTCATCTCTTGGCAGTTTCAGCCTTTCATTGCTGGCCTTGTGATCCCTCAATGAATCTTGTAAATAGCCAATTACATATATAGATATTTTTTATTTTAATTTTTTGCTGAAGGTTCTTCTGCTTTCTAAACAGAACCTGAATGCTTAGTATGTTTTTTAAATGTTTGGAAATCCAGTGATGTAAAAATTGTAATTTTTTGAGTGCTGCGATGTTGTGCTGTTCACACATTTTCCTTTGGCCACAAAATTCCTGGTGTAAAACTGTCATTGTTCATGAAAGGGGATAGCCAGCCCCTTCTGATCATACTGTTCATGAAGTACAAAATACAGGATGACAAATGTAATTTCTTAGAGGGCCCAAAAGAGCTGTGATTCAATACATTGTACGGGAGAATAACTGAACTGCTCCCAAGCATGCAGTAAAATAACTGACATACAAAGTTTGGGGGCTTTTGTTGAGTCCCCAGTGTGTATTCAACACTTACTGATGGCAAATAGTGTCTCAGGTCATGTGGTGGGGAAAGAATGTTCGTTCTGAAATTAGTAGCTAATTGCACATATTTTTTTGTAGTGGGTGAAGAAGCTGGAGCTTACCACCAGCATAGCTTCCTGTTTGTAAATAAAGACAAAGAATCGAGTGACCCCCCGACACAAGATGTCCTACCACAAAGTTTGTGTGCCAAACAGGGCTCTGAGCACCCTGCTCTAGTTGCAGGTGTCCCTGCTCCCTGCAGGGGGGTTGGTCGAGGTGACCTTACAAGGTCCCTTCCCACCCAAACCAGTCTGTGATTCTGTGTTAGAGATACCATGGTCCATATCATCTATATGTGTTCAGTGAACCTTTATGAACTAGATCTAAAGAACTTAAGCGTGAAAGCAAAGAGGAATTACCTTTAAAACTAGTGGAAATTAATAAAGAATTATGTCCACTCCTAGACATTTTAAGACCACCCTATAAAATTCCGTAGCAGGAATAATAAGTGTTATGTTCTGTACAATGATACGAAAACACTACGTATAGCATGTAATAGAAAATTAAATATTTCGTAAAGTACTTTCTCATAAGGGATAAGTAAATATCACTAGTCTGCCTGGACCTTTAATCAATAGGAAATTCAATTTAAAAGCGAATAAAAGGGGTAACAACTTTTTCTGCAAAGAGAAAATCGCACTATATCACAGTCCTGAGAAAATATGCAGTTCTAAAGCCTAGCAGAAATGTTTCAGCAGCAGAAAATGACAGGAAAAAATGTCCTCTGAATGGTATTTGCACACCAGAAAAGAACATTGTCAGAGTGCTCCCGTGTTTCACGGAGGGAGTGAAGAAAGACATCAGCGATACAGAATGTAAAATGAGGCAAGGCCAGGCTCCAGGCTTTGCAGGATCAAATAGAGGTGACTTTATTTTTTTTATTTTTTTAAAATAGCCTCAATAATTTTACCAGTGTTCCTTCTTCAGTTGCAGAACAGTGAGTAGTATTCCACATGACTGCACCCAGGCAGACCTGGCGATAGGTAATAATTCAAAGCCCCAGAAAGCCACGGACTGCAGAGGTGGAAAAGCACGCTGCAGACACACCGCTGTGCCCCGTGGAGAAGAGTGCTGCTTGGTGGTTTCCTAAGGGCTACTTACTGGTGGCGAGCTGGACTTGGTCATGTGTTCCCAGTTACATCTATGAGGTTGTGTTTTGTCTGTAATTGCATAAAACCCAGAAACTGTGTTATAAAAAACCATCCAACTTCATGGTCTGTACTATCTTGAAGGAATTATATTTTTAGTGATCCTTGCTGTGTAGAAACACAGATAGTTTTGGTTTCTTCAGCTGCTTGGTGAAATAATGAAAATCTTCCTCCTCCTAGTTGGAAAGATTTAACCATTGTTGGGTCATTTAGTACAAACCCCATTTTTCAGGTAGCTGACCTTTTTCAGTTCTGCTTGCTATAAATGCAATTAATGTTCAAGTTTCTCTAGAGCTACAATATAAAGAAATGTCAATGGCATGTTATAGCTGATTTGGAGCTTTAAAAGAGACACATAAGGAAGGAAGGAAGAAAAGGAAGAAAATGGGCAATTTCATAGGAAAGTAGGCACTTACAGAGGTGCCTCTTATCTGTACCTGTCATTGCAACATGGTCGTACTGATGTTTCTGATGTGCTGTTTTGTTTGGATTTCATCGTGAGCGTGGTAGGCGAGATGTATTTTAGTCCAAGATCTCTCACATCCCTTCGTTTTTAAAGGTGATGTCTTGAAATATGACAAAGGTGTGCTTGCATAAGGGCTCTCAAATGCCCTTGTGCCACTGACCATATCTTAATGACATCTCACGTTTGCCTTGCATCACGTTAAAGCCACATAAATCATTTCTTCCTCTGCCCTGTCCTTCTCCCATATCAGAAATGAGATTGCTGTGGTACCTGCAGAATGGATTTTTTCTTGGAAAATGAAAGCTGCAGCATTCAGTGGGCAGGGTTTCAAACGGAGCTGGTAGCATGGTTTAAAATAACTTTGGACCAAAATAGAGGTTTTGAACGTTTAGGCCAGTACTGTGAAGTGGAAGATGGCAAAAGAAAGTATCTTATTGTTTGGGATGTGTGTGTAGCTGTAAATATTTTATAAAGCTATAGCCAGCTGCAAGTAAATATTCAGTCTGCCCATTGTGACTAATTAGGAGATATCTGAGGTTTCTACTGACCCAGGGCCTTCAAACGCAAAGGGCTAGCAGCATAGTGAAGAAATATTCCTTATACTAGGCCGTTGGTGCTGGTTTATGGTTTTCCCCTTGTGCTCTACTGCTACAGACAACATTAGATGTCTGCCTGCTCAAACAGAAATCTGATTTAGCTTCCTTTCTATTATCTAGTTCTAATAACGTCGGATTAGATGGACTAAAACTTTGTTATCACGCTGTATATATTTGAAAGCAAACAAAAGAATAAAAGGTGGTCAAAATATCTGTATTCTATAGCTGTGGCCTTTGGCAAGAGCAGTGTATGCTTCTATAAATTCTGTTTGATATTGTTGGATCTCTTCTGTGACAGCAATGTTGATGTGAAAGAGTATTACTACAGAGAATCCAGGCATGAATAACACGCCAGCCAAGTGGCGTTCAGATACAGGAAGGTGGCCACAGCTTTGAAAGCAAGGTGTTCCCTTTGTTTTCCTTTCTCCTCCTGGAAGACTGGAAAAAATACATTTGAACAATGCTCATTTACAGCAGCTGACTTGCTTGTTCATGCAACCTTCATTGTCCTTTTCTTTTTTTTTTTTTCTTTTCCTTTCCCTCTACAAATAAAATTGCTAGAGGAAAATGTGGCTGGAGAAGATGGGTTTTAGATGCCTTTGAAGATGTAAAAACAGCAAATGGAACCTGCAGTGGCATAAACATCAAAGATCAGCCCAAGGAAAATCAAAGGATTTCTTTGAGTATATCAGCTTGCCCATAAATTGAAATGCTTCAGCTGCTGAATGTATACTCTGTACTGGGCACCTCACTATTGATTTTGATGCCACCCAAACATAAAAGGATGTGCAGTACTTAATTTTTTGGTCGACTTCTACATCTCAATTCTAAAATAATAGTTATGTTGAACTATGCCAGACTTTCTTCCTTAAATCCCCCATTTTTAAAAGTTTGGGGATACAGCCAGCAACCCTTCTCACTCAAAACTGTGAAGAAAGCAGTCACTATCACCCCAGAACTGGTAGTGGGTATTGCTGGGAACCTTTGACTAGTTGAATTAATTATTATTGGCCTGAACACTACAATATTTTGTTATCGAATGTTATATGTCAACATACTTGTGTAGAGTGTGTATAGTATCACAGAATTATAGAATGGTTTGGCTTGGAAGGGACCTTAAAGATCCTCTAATTCCAACCCCCCTGCCATGGGCAGGGATACCTCCCACTGTAGACAGGTTCCTTGAGGCCCCATCCAGCCTGGTCTTGAACACCTTCAGTGATGGAGCATCCACAACCCTCTGGGTCACCTGTTCCACCCTAATAGCGAAGAACTTCTTTGATAATTTCTAATCTAAATTACCCCTTTTCCAGTTTGAATCCATTACCCCTTGTCCTGTCACTACAAGCCCTTGTAAAAAGTCCTTCCCCAGCTTTCTTGTAGGTCCCCTTCAGATACTGGAAGGCTGCAGTAAGGTCTCCCCAGAGCCTTCTCTTCTCCGGGCTGAACAACCCCAGCTCTCTCTGTCCAGCTTCGTATACAATTGTATATTTAAATAGTTCAGTGTTAAATGTATAGTGGAAGTTCTTATTAGTTGGTTAATTCTGCTGGGCTTCCAGTTTCTGTCACGTGGGAGATGATGTGTGCATGGCTTTGCTGAAGGAGGAGGAGAGGGGAATATCTCACCGTGAGCTGAAACTGGATGTCATGGGCAGTAGAGATTGACAGTGGCTGAAAAACACATCACTAGCTCCTGCAGCCCAGTTTTGTCTTTGTGTCTCACAGACTTGCTCCTGTACCCGGTCAGTCAAGGATTAATAGTAATGCCAACGGGCCGTGCACGTTGCACTGTTTTTATATTATTATGCATGTTTTCCTCTTTACGGCTTTTCAGACTGGAGAAAGCCAACTTAAACTGAGTTTGATGTTGCATTGACCTCTGTGGCAGCCTCTCTCAAACTGATTCTCTTTGATTTGGGGGCAATGATCCTTGGGGAAGCCAGTAAAAGATCCTTCTTAGCATAACGCAGAGAGTGAATTCCCTGGCATGGAACCTGAGGTGTTGATAGCTCAAGTGTTTGTTTCCTCGAGGAAGAGTGAAATGTTGCTGTGACACAGTTTTATGTAGTGACTGTCTTTGGATGTGTCCTAAACTGCTGGGTATTAGAGATATTTATTTTTTTTAGTGGGTAGTTGGCTTGGCTTTGCAGTTGTGTTTTGTTGTTGGTTTGGGGTTGGTGGTTTTTTATTGTTATTTTGTTAGTTAACTCTGTTTTATGCATTAGCCAGTTACTGCTGTTTATTGCTTACAACACCAGTTTTAGTTTTATATGAGGAGGAAAACTGATTTATTAGTTAAATTCTGTTCCTGGAAGTTTTAAACCTGAAAAGAACCTTTACAATTTGTTAGCCAAACAGGGGAAGACTCCAATCTTTTAGTCAGGAGAGCGACCAAGAGAAACGATTTTCTGAGTATTCCCTGGGCTGTAGCCTTGTGTCTGAAAGATCTTCATCATTAGAAAACCATCTTGAAAACGCTTTAATAGGTTCTAAATGTGGGTAGGTTTGATAGAGGGTCTGTTCTCTTGGCGTAGATCAGCAACTCCTCTCCTTTTCAGGCAGTGCTTGTAGGCGTTGTGAGCTGTACATGCCATAGGGACCTGTTCCATATGTGGTGCCCCGTGGAGTGAGGGTCAGAAGTCATCAGCAGGGACTGCACCTGGAGCTTCTGCATTATGTGTTATGGCTGCTGGAGAAGGGGATTTGATCAGAATTTCTTCCTGGAAAATGCAGCTCTTCAGCACTGGTAGTAGCAGTGTATGGAATCATGCTTTCTGTATTGGACAGCTACTCACGAGCTTTAGATGTTTGCATGTGCCTTGAGAATTTGGGGGCAGGAAGAGAGCACGAAATGAGGTATTTCTTGGAGCAGCCTTGTTTTGGAACGGTGACTGGGACATCTTCAGAGGCTCTGGGTTTGATACATTTGCCTGTGGCTCTGCTGCACACCAGCCAGTGATCCTTGACACGATGCACTGTGGAGTGTCTGTGGTTTCTGTACCTCCTGGTCAGGTTGCCCTGGGGAACTGGGAGGTCCTGGTGAACCTCTGCCTGGCACTTAGGAACATCTCACCCCAAAGCAAGATATTTGAAAGGAGATCTCAGTTGCTTGAGCCTCAGATAGTTTCTGTTGGAATTTTTGTTTCTTTCGATAATTTTCCAATTGCTTTAGTCTCTGGGCCTGTTGCTCGAGTTTCTGTGCCTCCAGCACCACATAGGCAGTGTCAGGGGAAGTTGTTATTAAACTGATAAAAGGGTGAAAAGAAGAAAAGGAACAGCTTTGACAACTTGACAGTAAAGTACCAGTTTAACAGCTGTACCCTGTAAAGCTGTGCTGCTGGCGCTGACCCAGCGTCCCTGCCAGCTTGGTCTGCAGAAGCAAAGTGCAGAGTGATCCACTGGTTTTATTTCTTCAAGAAATGAGAAAATTCCTCTTACGTTTCCCCCCCACACACACCCCTTGCCCAGAAGCAGCTCAATCCATTTAGCACCTCTCCTTTGGCATTACTGGAGCTAAGAAGGTGGGATGACTGGAAAGAGTTGTTTGTTTCCAGCCAAGATTGGCCCATTACTGCGTGTCCCTTTGTCGGGCATTCATGCGAATGCTAAAAACTTGTTAGATGCTTGATCTGGTTACCTCTCTTACTGCCTGAACTGAAAAGCTGATTTCCTTTTCCCTGACTCGCCTCAAAAGCTTTTTTCCTGTCCTCTAAGGATTTTATTCCTTTCAAAGGCTGCAAAGTAATATCCTTGACCACGAGGTCAGAAGTTAGTGGAAGTATTTACAAGTGCTTGGGTTGGGAGAAAGAGGAAAGATTGTGTGAGATTGGGTTCTTTTGCCAAGCTAGATTAGTTGGATGGATCTTTCCACAGGCACTGGTACATGTTGGGACATTGCTGTATGTTCCTCTGCTGCCCAGTGCCACTCCTGTCCCATTTAACTAGTTTGCTGGTACCTTTCTGAGAATTGCTTCTCCGAATGTTCTCTTATCAGATGATGCTCATTTAAGCAGGTTCTTCTCCACATTGATGAACAAAGCAGCGACCTGCTGGTTTGAAGATTTCCTTTTGCACGTAGGTCAAGGCAGAACACCAAACTAAGGGATGCTGCCTACAAAGGGACATCTCCATGTTGCTGCAGTGGCAGGATCCTTATTGCTTCCATCCAAGGACGTCTGCAGCCCTGCTCTGTTGGGGAGCAGGAATTCCCAGTCATCAAGCTCCATATAGGGGTCACAACTTACTTTGCTTTCTATGGATATACCCCTTTGTGGGCAGCAAGTCCCCTTTGTTAGGTTTTTCATGGCATGCTTTTTCTCTGCCCTCCTAAAGTTGTTTTGATACAGGGATTATCTCAGTAAAACTAGAGGCGAAGGAATCTGAGGTCACTTTGAAGCATTTTTCTGTTTCTGAAGGAGCTCTGTGCTGTTCTTGTGTGTTGTGTTTTCCTGGAAGAACGATGGGTATTTAACCGATCTGAAGAACCTTGATATTTGACATCAGAAAACACTTGATTTTTAGAGTTCTTTATTAAAGACAAGCGCAATTTTAGAACTACCAGGACTATTCAGACTGTATATGGAGCAGTATCATCATCATGTTGCTGGAACAGTGCTGTGTGTCTTTGTGTGTTTTCTTCACTCCTGATGGGGTAAGAAGCGAAGACAGTTATCTGGGTGTATAAACTGAACTTGGGAGAAATCACCTCCTTAGCAAGCTTTGCTAGAAAAAAACATATGCTGTGTTTCATGCTGGTATGGGAAATGAGAGAGAGAAGTGGGAAGTCTTAAAACAAAAGAGCCTTGAACCATGGTGGTGGACCTGCACTTGGATGCAAAGGAGCACCAAGCTAAAACCTGACTACCTCTCAGGAGGCTGTAGTGGAGGATGCGGGGTGTTTAGTGAGTTAACATGGTGTGTCAGGTGGCTTTTCTGGAAGGTTTCTTTGAAGTGGTTTTGTCCTGCAGCAGCAGCACTTTGCTTTCACACTCTATACACTTGTATTTGCTTTGCTGAGCAGTCACTGGGATGATAAATGTAAGTCAGTTCTAATAGCCTAGTCATACCTGAAGTAGAAGGAGCTTCTGAGTCTGCTCTTTAGAGTACCCATCAGAGAGGAGTGATAGCAGGAGGCGAGGGGTGGTAAGACCACACGAGCACCCAAGCTGCAGCTGGAACTGAAGCTCTGATAATACTTGCATTAGGAAATGATGATTTAATTATAAATGGCATGATAAGTTGGTATGATTTTAGAAGGGCTCTTGGTATCAGTTAGCTGAAGTTGTTGGTACAACATGAACATCATGAATGAAATCTTAGTGAGTGTGCAGTGCAAAGGAAGCACTGACTTTTTTTTCAATGCCAGACATCCCTAACCCCTAATAACTGCCATTCTGATCGAACTTGACAGGCCTTCAGACTCTCCTGGTCTTATGGTTGGTTAAAACTTCTCCATAGCTCCACGTGCAAGGGGATATTCTGCATTTCTGTGCCTGGATGGATGGGAGAAGTTGATTACATAAATGTTAAACTACATGTAAAAAACTTTCAGGCTCCAGTTTGATGCCTCGTGGCTTGACAAGTTTGGAGAATGTGTTCATTTAAGAGGAAAGAAAAAAAAAGCTTTATTGCCTGTTTGTGATAAGTCAGCAGTCCCTGTACGGGAGGGGTGTTTATATAAGAGAGCAGCTGGGCTACTTCTGAAGTGGGCAAAAATATAGCAGGACCCAGTAGAAATTTTTTTTTTTTTTTTTTGGACGTTCATGTATTTTGTTTCTGACCTGGAGGAGGTTGTTTATTGCCGTGTTCCTCTTTTCACCCTGTTCTTTCTTGGTGCTTTCACGAAAGAAACATCAGTATCTACATAAAAAGTGCCTATCCCCATTAATGCTTACACCACCACTAAATCTAATTCAGGTGCTGCTCGGGGAAAATACACAGTTCATTCAAGTACTTGTTTCAAAGAACGCCCACTGGGTCAAAAACAACGGATCACACATCCTAAAGCAATGCAAGGATTATTGGTATGATCGCTGAAAGATCAACTTCACTCTCCTGTATGGCAAAGGAAATCATCTCAGCCGTTCAAAGAGTTCTTTTTTTATTTATTTTAATCCCTCATGCTGACTGCAGGGCTTTGAACCACCATCTCTTTTAAAAAAATGTTTCCCAAGATTACTTTTTTTTTTCACCATTGTGTGTTAAAAAAAGGTGTGCATTGTGCATTTTGGGAAGAGAGGGGTAGGATTAGGAAGGAGACTGGTCATTTAAATGCAGAACTCCTATTATCTGCAATTCAGGGGGTGCTAGAATTAAACTCACATTTCAAAGTTCTAGCGCTTGTACCTGTGTCACTGGAAACTGTTTAGAAACTCAACTATGTGAGAGTGCAGGGCTGGTGGAGTGCCCTGAAGTTCAGTGGGTTTCTGCCCTGCTTTCAGTGCAGTCTCTGTAATCGCCTTCTGCCAGTAACCTGTGGTGTCAGATGCTTGTCTTTTAGGCAGAGGCAATATATGTGGGTTTAGGGACTGTTTCTGAGTTCTGATGTAAGTTCAGAGGGCTGTTTAATGTGCAATGCTGGAGATTGCACAATTAATCGAATAGTACTGTTGGTACTGTTTGTCCTTCCAACACAAATGTGATAGCTCTTGAGGCACATGGCAAAAAACCCAACCTAAACCACCCAAACAGACCTTTTCCTCATCCTTGGTGGCAATGTTCCCCCCCACATCCAGCACTGGGTGGAGATTCTCCTTGGCTCTTTGTTGGTAATGTATTTGTAAAAACCTTTTTTTATTATCTCTTATGACAGTGGCCACATCGAGTCCGATCTGGACTTTTGCCTGTCTGATGTTCTCTCTGCATGACCCAACTAGATCCCTGTACTCTTACTGAGTTGCTTTCCCCCTCTTCCAAAGGTCTTCCCTACTCAGGTCACAACTCAGTCAATGATTTTTTTTCAGCATACCCAAGATGAGTGCAGTGGGGCAGGCGGTTTGGGGGAAAGGATTTCCTTCTTGCACCCAAAGAGACGTGGATTCAATCCATCACACGGAGTTGTGGTAACCTTGCTTTGGATATGAGTTGATTTCACAGGAAAGCTGGTTGAAGAGGGCCCTGCAGTTTGACCTGACATTAATAGATGAGAGCCAGAGCTTGGTATATATAAAATTTCTGCTTCAAGATCCGTTTGACAAGATTAAGAACTGCACTCCAAAGTATAATTTAATAGCATGCAAGAAGGAAACAACAACAGCAAAAAGATAAACTATATTCTTTAGCTAAGTGAACTTTTTTTGGTAGCAATGCTTTAGAAATGTGTGTGCTTATAATTAAATGCCCAATTAAATATGAGCATCTCACCTTGATAATTAAGCAGTAAAGACACATCAGGCATTGCATTTCTGGGTGATTATAGCCTGCCTCGGGTGATGCTAAAAGGCATGAGGCCAAAGATTAAGTGGTTTAAACCACCTGAGAAATTCATTAATACCTAGAAATTTTCTGCCTAGAGTGCTTTGCTGCTATTGAGTTCTAGACCTGTACATAAAAACAAGGAAATCAGGTCGTTTTATTGGTGAATTTTACGTGATGTGGCTACTTTCAGCAGCAGGTATATCGAGTGCTATCAGAAGATCATTTCAGACTTTATTGTACTAATTTAGGAAGACAGTCTAAAGGGACAGTGCTGGTTTTAAGGGTCTCAGATGGCTGCAGAACAAAGCATTAGTATGATATTGGAAACACTAATAATTTTTTCTCCCTTTCATCTTGTTCCTGTTGGTCCCTTTTTCCCTTGACGTTTTTTTTCAAAATTCAAACAAATCATGTATATATTCCACCTAATAATATGCTCCTTATGCTTAATAACAAAATGTAGGCAAATGCATGTGCATCTTGCTTGCATTTTTTTTTATCTTTAACTCTGCAAGACTTCTCTTAGTGTATTTTAAGTCTCTAGTGCTAGTCCCTGTGACTTCCCCAAGCTCTGTACGCGTGTTAGTGCGTTAACCTTCACTGGATTCTCTAAGTACCACTTGGAGATAAACATTAGGCAATAAAGCATGCTGTGGTTGGGATTAAGCAGAGAGGAGTGCTGAATGTTTAACAGCTTTGTGATTCTGTGTTCGCTTCCTAAAACGACCTGCAGCAGAGTCTTTTCTCTTGCATCCAGCTTTCCACCAGAGCTCTAACGTTAAGGGAATTAGCCTGGGTTTACAGGCATGCAGGAAATCTGAAAGAATCAAGCCATTGTAGTATATTTTGACAAATCAAACCATTATACATTTTGATGGGTTTTTATCCCTTTTGGTTCATTTAATATTGATGTTCTTAATTTCCTTCTGCTCCCGTGCACATCCCCAGAATGCCTCTTGAGAAGTTTGTTTTCTGATGACTCCAATGCAATGCCTTCCTAGACCAGCACAAATACCCGTGCACAATTTAGTGTCGGCAGGGACTCGAGGAGCGCTGCGCAGTCAATAGCTTTGCCTGTCACCAAAGATGTGATGCCTGTCTGCTTATTTTTGGTTGGATGAAATATAATTGCTCTTCTGGTTGACATTGATAAATGGTGTTGACTGGAGTGTGCTCTTCTGATTGCTTCCATGAGTGACGTGTACCATGTGCTGATTTTTGACTGTGAAACAAACATCGGAAGAAAGTAGATTATTAACTGCTTGCAATGACATAAGAATTAGATGCTATAAAAATGGGAGTAAACAAGGGTCTCGTGCTCCTTGGTGTTGAGCGAGGAAGAGGTTTCAGCGAGTTATTAGTAAGATCAACAGGAAACAAGCTCAATTCATGCTCCCAGGAATAGGATGCGCGCTTATTCTTTTTATGCTAAATCTTAGTGAAAGAAATGAAGCTAGGATGTTATGTACAATACCACAACGGCTTCTGAGTTGAATCAAATTTATTCAGAATTCTACGTTTCACTGTTTGGTTTGCTGGTTTGGTTTATTTTAATGCAAAACCGGCGTATCTCAGCACAGATGTAATTGCTGGTTTAGAAATAGAACTGAGATTTGGGATGCGCTAAATATCTGCAGTGACGTTTTGCCTCAAGTTCTGTTTCATTTGAATAAACAAACTTTGGAAGGGCTTTTGGGTGATTGAGAGGCAAGAGATTAGAATTTCCTTGCCACTTCTGAGAAGAAGTATCTTCCCAGCTCTCCTTGTTTCCACCTGCGCTGCTTGAACCATCTTACCCTTTCTCTTGTTGTCTCTGCACGTGTCCTGTCTGATGTTCACCTCATCTCCCTCTGTCTGATTTCTATATTTATTTCCAAATTATTTCTTTGTGACATTTTTTCTATGCTTACATTCCTAAGATAATGCCTAAATTTGTGCAAGGAATTGGTCTTCAGGTACGTTTTTTTTTCCCCTGAGAATTTTGTGCTACCGAGTTCAAAATGAAGGCAAAAGGAGGCTTGTAAATGCTTGTTTCCCAACGTGGATGGAGCACCTGATAGATTCCTTTGGATCTTCCATAAATATTCCTCACAGACAAATCTCCCGTGTGCAAGAATTTCCTGAAAGACAGCAAAAAATGGTGCCTGATAAGAAGAATTGAGTCTTCCATTACTCACTTAACCTCACTTCAAATAGTTTTCTGACTTTTCCAAAGTAAGATGATTTCACTTGTTGTGGTCATTTTACTTTGCAGGCAGGGTACGTAGGGAATGCTGCAGATCATGACATAACTCAAATGTTGGTCATCAGCAAGAGCATTTTTTTTTTTTCCAGCTGAATTTTTTTCAATTTTTTTTTTCCTTACATTTTGAACATTTTTTTCACATTTACTCACATAATATTCCAGATACAACTTCTGGACCTACCAATCTTACAAGTTAGGAGGCGTATTTAGTGCTCTGGTTCAAAACATGGAGGGTGGGAAAGTGGCTGTGTTCCTGAACATGTTATAATAATCAGTTCTGATTTTCAAGATGCTGAAGACCTCAAAGTCTTTGAAATAATATCACACAAAATACTGAGGGGGATAGGAGATATGAGCTGTAAAGAGGTAATTAGACATACATGCTGTGTTTTTACTGGGTAACATCTGGGCAGAAAGTAAAAACAACAACAACAAAAAAAGGTATATAATTTAGACATTTCCAAATGGGGGGAAAGAAAATGTAGGATGATACCAAGAATACAGCTATGAATAGCTGGATGGAAATTAAGCAAGAAAAAACCAAACTAATTGTATTAAACCTCAGTCTTGGGAAATGTATTAGAATTAGTAGCCTCTTTGCCTGGGGCATTTAAGATTAGAATGGAAATTGTAACACCAGATCATTTCCTACAGTATGTTTTATAAAGGCAGAGGAGATTATCTTAATGATCTGTGGTCCTGAGGCATTTCTAAATTAAACTTCTTTGTTCATGTAAACATAATGCGTTGGAAAAGATAAATATTCATCTTTTTCTGCCACCTTTTCTGCTTTTTGTTGATGTCCGAACCTCAATAGCAATATGAGTATTTGTGCTGGCAAGCTAGAAGGATCAAAACCTGTTAACCAAAACTTGTTCCTTTAGGAACAGTGATTGTGCTTCTTAACCTCTTCCATGGAAGTCTAATGGCTGTGCCATGTGATTTGAGCAGTGTGTGAGTGACATGGTCATTGTCCAGGTGCACCACGCACTTGAGCTTGTTCAGTTACGAGCAATGTTTGAGTTAAAAGTCTATGGGTAACAGTTGGCAAAAAAAAAAAAATCCTCCAGAAAGATGTATTTAAAAGTATATGTGTTGTAACATGTGGTTTAAGGACTTCCAGTCGTGATGTGCTTGAGCTCACTGGTACCTTCCCAAGAATTTCCATCTTCAGTCTTGTCTCTTCTGGTGCTGTCGGTGGTATTGATCTCCCATTGAAGGTCAAGCACAGATCAGTAGCCACTGATCTACAAATGTCCTTTCAGTCTCCAGAACTCCTGAAACTTACACCGAGCAAATCTGAGTGACTTCAGCTTGATTTCAGTAAAGAAAATAACCAAGGCTTCAGTGCCCATTAGAAAGCAGCCACCTCAGAGTGCCAGCAAACCCTTCCTGACATTACTGCCTGCGTGGACTCCCTAACGCCCCTACGCTGACATCATTGTGAATGTATTGCTTCCTAACCCCGAGTTAGTTTGTTCTTTGGTCTTGTTTCTGATGTATGTTTGGACCTGTCTGAATAGTGCACATCTGGGCTACAGATTTTTCTATTACCTTGGGGGAAAAAGCGAGAGCTATCACCCTGCTTCTTAGTTGCTCTGTGTATTCCAGCACCCTGCTCTCTCACTTTGTTTAGCCTGTAGCATAAAGTGCATACAAGTCTCTGTAATTCGAATGCAAAATCACTTGCGAAAGTAGAGAGAAATAAATGTGCTCTGTTTGCATTCAAATGCAAAAGGAACCTATTTAAGAACAAATGCCGAACCACAGATTGCATAGGAGCAAACCCCTGGATTCCTGTTTAGTAAGGGAATTTCAGTGCTTTTGCCACACTGCCTGGCAGAGCAGGGCAATTAGAGAGGTAACCACCCACCCCCGAGTCCTCCTTCCCTGAGCCTCAGCATGCAATTGAAAAAGCCACAAGTACACTGAAGAGCCACCTGTTTCCTCTTAGGATTATATAAGGATGTAAATATCTCACTTCAGAAAATCTTAAGAATACACACAAGTATTTGCTGATTCATGAGCAATTTTGCTCCAAGATTACCTACCCTGTGCAGCAGTCCTACTAAAACACAATCTAATGTATTTTTTAAGCAGTGTGGAAACCCCAGCAACCTGCCCACATAGAGTGGCTCTCCTTCTGGAACGTATCCTGTGCTCCATCTCCTGCATGGGCATTTCCTTCCTCGGGTTTTCTTGCCCTGCTCTTCCTAATTGCCTATGAAAATCTACGTAGACTGCAGGCTCTTTAAGGGCACGTTCAAACCTGAAGAGCAGACAATGGGGGCTGCTGGAGCTGGGGACAATCAACTTTTATTTCTTCTTGAGCAGGCTAAAACAAAGTGGTTGCCCTCTGAACTAGGGGCAAAGTGTGTTTTCAGTGCCAGCTATTGAAAACTTGAACAGAGCAGCTATTTTGGAATTAGTTTGTCTGCAGGCTATTTTATGTACTAGGTCTGTGCTAAAGGGCAAACTTGCATTTTTGACAAATGGGACCATTATTTTTTCAATAACGCTTCTGAGAAATGCCTTTTTAAAATCTTCTCGTGCTATTAGAACCATTTGAGAGTTTAAATAGGTCAGTATAAACACACCAATGTCTGTGATTATCGGCTGGCGAAAGCTTTGCCTGCTCTGGAAAAAATAACATCTAAATACAAAGTTCAGCCCTTCCTGTTAAAAAGGATGAAAAAAACCAAACTCAACAAAAGTTTGCGAAAATTTCAAAGGCAATAAGAAGCAGCATGGAAATGCTAAATGAAAAGCTACCGATACGTTCATAAAGGTAACATTATGGCTTCTTAATCTCGTTATTCAATGACAAATACAGGAGTTTTCAGGCAGTAGCAAGAGGGGGCTGCTCCACAGGGGCTGCCGAGTCGGGAGCCAGAGGAGAGGGCAGGGCAGGCCCAGGCAGTGCCCTCGCTGACAGTCCCACAGCATCTGCAGAAGATGAGCTGAGCGTGTCTGGTGTCAGTAACTGGGGTCCCGAGACAGCCCAGATTCCCATCAAATCCATAGCGATGAGGCAGGCCTGAGGTCAAGCCAGAAAATCAAGTAGGGAAGAAAGGGTTGTGTCCAGATCAGCGAGGCACAGGCATGGCTGCTGCATAGGTCAAGTGTGGACCAAGGCAAAAGGCGTGAGCTTGAATGGATCCAAGGTCACAGCTACCTCCCGTTGAGGGCTGGCCCTGGGTAACTGAACTCCCCACAAAGTCCTGGGAGAAATGAAGCAGCACCTTCACTTCCTATGCAGAATTTCCTTCATGAAAATACCCTTCTGAGGACCGACACGCAACGGAGAGAAGTTGCAAATGCCAACATCTGTTAATATTTATGGCTCTTGTCTACAAAGAGGGCTTCTGCTGCCTTTCATGTGCAGGACATGCTCATCAAAGAAAGCTCCTTTTATTCCCATGTGATTACTATTGCAGTTTTGGACTAGGAAAAGAAAATTTGGAGATAAAAGCAGATGATCACTAGTGAACGAGAGTTTTTCTCTGCCTCTGGTTAGCTATAGACAGATCTCTGTGAGCATTGATACTCGAGTGACACATTCAATAGGCAGGCCAGCCTTGTTCTGTCATTTCATGCTCTCAAACACAGCCTTTTGTGGCTTAAGTACTTCCTCAGTGGTGACTCCTTTACCAGGGCCACGTCATTCCTGTTGTTGCTGTGTAATGTTTAATTTTAGTAACATTCCTGAGCTGACCCCAGAGCCTTTGTTGTAAAAACTGGAGTTAATCCGGGCAGAATCCTCAGCTCTGGCACGATTCAGGGCCTGGAAGGGGAGCAAATCCTCCCAGATAACCGGTTTATATTCCTACTGTTTCTGATTCAGTAGCAGGATTTTCCCAAACTGTCTGACCTTTTACGAGTATTTTAGATGGAGACAGAAATGTCATCAAGTTTTGGTGTCAGGGTAAGGTGGAAGCTCCCAAGCATGAAGCAGAATGTCTATTGCTAATACAGTGATGACAATATTTATTGCATCAAAGAGCCAAGCCTTTTTTCCTGCTTGACTTGTGGAGTATTTTTGTCTACTGGATATAGGTAGAAGTTGAAAATCTGAGGGCATTTAAATGTTCCTTTTTTGCATGTCATGCTCACTTAGGGCTTTTGATAGATAACAGACTTAAGAGATTTTAGTATGTTCCAGTACTCTAATTAGGAGGGAAAAAATGGGATTTTTACCTCTCTTCCTATTACAAGAATGAAATTTGTTCTTCAGCACATCTGAAGCTTGCAGCCTCCATCTACATCTCCTTACGTGCAACGCTGTATAACTAACTTGGTGTCTTCTGGGCTGAAGCATTAGGCACAAAACAAGAGAGAAAAAGGCACTTGGGGACTTTCTGTCATGCGTGTTAAATCTTACATGCCTCAACTCAAAGCACAGGCATCAAGATTTTTAGCTCCTTTTGCAACAGATTTGGTGTATTGTAGGTAAAAAATATCCAGGCTCACCTTTTTCAGAGTACAACTCTAGTTTGATCCCATTTGCAGCAGTTATCTTCCCAGGGAAACTTGTGTTAACATATGAAGTAGTGTTGATCCATATTCTGTCTGATTCTGTCAGGATTCTGTCTGGATCCTGTGGGTCTTTATGCATACGTAGTGATTACTTGCATAAGAAACCCCCTACCATTCTTGCATCTGGCCTCAAGCTGCCAAGCAATGCAACGATCTACTTCATCATCAAGTTAGTCCTTCTCGTTGTATTTAGTGTTGGAAATGTTGTTGCTTTGTTCAGGATGTGTGGCTCCTTCCCAGCTACCGAGATGATGCCGAGTGCCCCTGTGCTGTGAGCAGACACCCCCCACACCCCCCAGCCTGCCATTGCTTCAGGCTCTGAGATGCTTCTGAGCTTCCACCCTTCCTATGAGCAGACCAGGATTAAGTGACAAGGCTGGCTTTTTATCACAAGGAAGTGTAAGACTGGAAATGCCAAAAAAATGTATTCTTATGTAAAGGCTGGTATTTCAGCTGATGAGCTAAGTAAGACTGATTTATGGTTATTTCTACCTGGGTATTAATTTCTGCTTATAACAGAAGCACCAGACATGTGCTGTCCACTGCAGCTGAATGCAGCTTTATTTCATGTCTTAAAGCCATCTCCTAGGAAGTTGGATTTGTCACATCTTTCATAGGAGGATTAGTTTCACAAGAATGTTAACCCTGTAGCTGAAAATTTTGGGTTCTTCATTTCTGGTTCTTCTTTCTTCAAATAATCCTTATTTTCTGGCTGAAAATACACTATAAGATGATTTTTTATTTATTTTTTTTTCTCTTTGATACTATTGCCTTCTGTTCATGGAGACGTGCCCAAGTTAGTTTTAGACTACTATTGGAAGCATATCCCAGAGGAGAATGGGATTCAACAGGAGAAAACAGCCCCACATTTAATGAATTTCTTCAGTGGCACTTGCAGCATTTATGGAGTTTCAGTGGCAGCACTACAAAGGATGTGCAATCAGTGCATTTTAAGGCTGGTTTGATGTGAGTAAGTTAAGAATACTTGAGAGTTGACAAGCGTGTTGCTTTGCACCCTCATTCCTGGAGATTAAAATCTCCTTCCTCTAGGAATGCACAGAAAGGAAGGAATCTTTCTTAATAAGCTGCCAGACGTTTGTATGCTTTGACAGCACCATATATGATGTCAGGAAATTCTTTATTGCTTTGTGGTTTCTCCAGATTATCACCACAGACCGTTACAGTATCAGTGCTTCCTTTTCATGTCACTTTGCTTTAGATATAAATGGATTAAGCAGTAACATTAATTGAAATGTTCTAGGCAGGGGCATGTAAAAGAGGATTTCACACATTATGGCAGTAGTTCTTGTACCTCATCTAGCGCAACGACCTCTTTAGTTTGTGGGGTTAGAGGTTTGTCTTTTGGCACTCGAAAGCTCCTGTTTTTATGAAGGTGAAGCATATAGCCCCTAACGTCGATAGCTTTAAGGAATTGATCTCCATGACCTGCACAGAGGGGAAGGTTCTTCCTTTGCTCTCAGTTCTCAGGCTCACACCCTGGGAGCCGTAGCTGGGTGCGTTGCCTCTAAGGAGCCAGCCTCTGAGTGGCTGTAAATTATTCCAGCTGACTGATGAATTTATTCAAATCGGCTGCAAGTCTTGTGGTGGTGAAGACTTCTGACAAAAATTGAAGTTACAAATTTGAGCTGCGATGAGTTGCCATAGAAATCTCCTTATACTACTCCCTGTGTAATAACATTAACTTTTCTTCTGGTGCACTTCTGCGGCAGTTGCTATGGAAGTGTATGAAGGGATTAGTACTGTATGGGTAATCTATAACTTAGAAACCCTTCTCAAGAATTTTTGAGTCTCCTTCGTTAACCCTCACGTGGCCAGTTGGCTTCCTGGTAAATACACGCTGACAGAATTACCTTCACCACACCCAGGCAGTGTAGTCGTTGGTACAAAGCATAGTATGAGAGTAAGGAACATTCAGAAAGATGCCTAGCAAAGCTGAAATGATGGTACAGTGTTTTTATTTCTATGCATGATGTTTCAGTTTTGAGTTTGAGTCCCTATACAAATATATTCCATTTCTACCTTGATACACGTTTTCTTACACTGATGATCACATCCTAATTACTGTGTGAGAAAGGGTGGTTGGTGCCTAGCAGTTATTTAACAGAACTCAACCTGAGCCACTTCTGCAGCAGTAAAATGGCAAAGGTCATCATCTGAGCAAAATACTTAATGTTTTAGTTCCCATTTCAAATGAGTGTCTTAGGTGTGATGGTTTCCTTGTTGGTACCTATGGGGATGGGAGCCTCCATGTTTCACTTTGGAGTTCTGCAGCATCTTTCACTCAGCAGTATCTCAGACCTCTGCAAACAGAAAAGGCAGCAGTCTAATGTGGAACCAAGAAGTCAGAAAAAATTCACCAGAGCTTAGTTCACACAAAAGGTCTGAGCTGTGTCTGATGGCTCTGCTCTGAATTATAACTTCAAACTGTTTTCTCAGTGGTGTTTTTTTTAAATTTTTAATGCAATTCATGTAACTGGAAACCATCTTTGACACTATTAAGTCTCAGTGCTTCATATTGCTACCCATTATATTGTTACCCATTATTATGTAAAATCTTTTTTCATACAATTACTGAGATCTACTTCAAAACCTAAATGGAACTTTTTATCATTTATTTTAGCTACACTTAAATCAGAATGTTATTTCTTATGGCATTTGGAAATACAGAATGTAGTTTTTGTACTTTATTGGTTACTACTTCTCCTTCATTTTTCAATGAAAATATGAAAGTAAAGGTAGATGGTTCTTCCCCCATCCATCAGTCATCTTCCCTCAGGATCAGATCACTAGATTATTTCATCATCTTTGCTTTTAGACAAGATGCTTCACCAGGAGTAGTTGATCTGGGTTAATTGCCTATTAGACCAGCTAGAAGCATGAGAGTATTGGGGAAAGAAATGAAGTTTGTGATGCTTGGTCCTGATCAATATTATATATGCTGTCTGTCTTCTACATAGCCATTTTTCTCTGGCTCCAGGAAAAAAAGTTTCCTGAGTGGAAGTGCTGGTGGGTAAAGCAAACAAGAAGACATGACCAGATATGTCGTGCTGGAGATGAAGGGCAGTATGATTCATTGTAAATTATTGGAGGTATTTTGCTGAGTTCATTCGTTTTTGTCTCTGAAAACCATCAGTGCCATATGTAAATGCAAACCATTCAGATGAATGGGAGTCATCTTGTGAATATGTTAAATACGCTTTGTTGGGATGATGGGATGTTAGCCAGGACAGAATCAGAGGCTCTGATTTTCTTCAGCCCTTAAGACAGACTCTGACGTGTCATTTGTGGGAGTCAGGCTGGTGTAAAAGGATGCTCCAGAGCAGACTTTCTAGCTGAAGAAATGGGGTTGCCTGTTTTGCGTGTGGACTCATGGATATATTTGACAACTGAGCTGAGAAAGTTTGCACCTGTATTTATGATGTTGTGCTCTGTGCCTGTGGACAGACTGTGGTTTGGCACGTGCTGTATTTGCCCCCGATGTCTGATGCGTACCCAGCTAGCCAGCAAGTGTTGCTGTCTCTGCATTCCTGAAACCCCAGGTGCTATTTGTAGGGCAGATCACAACTTTAAAATCCCAAACTTTGTTCTACTACAGAAATAAACCAAGATGTTCTGCAGTTTATCACCCCGTGAAGCAGATACTCATAGTCTGTTGCTTCTTAATTCACCAAAAAGCCTATTTATTCGCTGAAGTTACAGCGTAAAGTTATTCTACACTTTACTGTTTTCTGCTACTTTCTTTCCACATAATTTCCAAGTAAAATAATTCCATTTGGCTGATTGATTCAGGAATTTTACTGTCACATTCAAGGTATGACATTTGCAAACGCACACTAATGGCCTTTAAATGCGTTGCTCTGTTTTAAAGTGATTTTTTATATATATATT
>WUAM01000319.1:905395-925149 GCA_024336885.1 Actenoides hombroni | reverse complement strand
GATTTAACGTAAAAAGAGGGGGGGGGGGGGAGGGGGAAAGCCCAACCCACCTAGTATTCCTTACTAAAATACTTGTCCCATTCCTTAAGGTAAGGCATTGTTCTAAGTTAGGCCAATCCTAGAAGCATTTAAAGGGTGACTACAGTATATTCAGTTCCTTGGCTGGCAAAATGACTCTCAGACTATTGAGGTCCTTTCAATGAGCCAGGCCTAATGGCAGTTTTTAAACAGAAGGCTGTCTTTTTAAACATTGTAAAGTGTAGTCTTGTAACCATGTTCTCATCTTTACAATTATTAAATCCCATGTGGGTTGCACATGGGTCTTGGGAAAAATAAGGATGTGTTTTCAGCTTCTGACTAGCTCGTTTTCTCAGTCACTGCTTCTGAAATGTTGTAAATCTCTATTTAGATCCCAGGAATAATAATATAAACAACTTTCATACACAGTTTCAGCTCTTTAATGGGATGCCTGGGGCCTAGTTCCTCTAATCCCAGTGGATCTGAGTTTAAATTGCTCTTCAGAGGTTACAGATCCTCTTAGTTGCCACGTGGAATCGCAGTCTGCCCTTCGTCACCTCTTCAGTTGCCAAGATGCCATTTCTTCTCAGTCATGCCACTCACTTTTTCTCTGGGAGAGGTCATTGCGAGGAAATGGCCTCTTAGAGGGTCACACATCAGGTCAATATTTGTGAGATGCACTGCCTGCATTTACAATAGGCTGGAAACAACTTTCTCCCACCTTTGAGCCCCGAAATGCATACTTATTCTAACACAAAGGTGGATTTTCTGGTGTGGTAGCTCTCCACTGCAGGGACATGCGTGCAGTTCTATTCATGGCCCTTTTCCAAGCTATTCATGAAACACGACATTTTTAGAATCAAATCTTCTCTGCTAAAAGGTATATTTAAAAAAAAAAAAAAAGGTTTCCCGGAAAAAACCAGAAAGGGTTGGGAACTCAGCTTGGCTTAGTCATTTGTTTGTTTATTTAAAGGTGGTTTTTTGGTTAAGAAGAGTGAAAAATGGCTCCCGCAAGAAGGAAAGCAACAACCACAAAATGTTGCAGCCGATTTATAAAAAGCTCTGCGGTCGGAATAGTGGAAAGATGACAATCCTCGGAAATTGCCTTCAGTGAGAAGTGGCTTTGAATGTTCCCATGAAAATCAATCATGTTACAGCTTTCTCAATTGCATTCTGTGGATGCACGATACTCCTGGGACGAAGCTTTCTCACTGAAGCTCACTGAGCTGTGCTGAAGGAAGTCCATGCTGCACACAGCTGGCTGCTGCGTTTAGCTGAACATTAAGAGAACATTAAGGAGACACTGTTAAGTGCTCAAAACCCAAGAAATGATCAATTAAAGGTTGTATATTCCGTCGGAGAGTTATCACTCTGCTGTAGGGGCATCTGAGAATGCAGCCTTCACGCAATGGGATGTTACTTTCCATTCATCTGCAGCACTAATGTTGTTTTCCTTCGGCACCAGGTTTATACTGTGTCTTGCACTGCAGTGTGTTGTTTGTCCAGAGTCCCTGCAAGTCAGTTACACAAAGAATAAGTGTTTTGCTCCATCTGTACGATGCTGAATTAGAATTCCTGAATAATCTAATCCAGCAATGGAACTGTGTGGCCACCTGTAATCTGTGTACATCTGAAACTCTGTCAGCTCTACAATAGGCTGTGTCATCCTCTCAATTGCATGTAAGGAAAGCAGTGCATATATAGCCCAATAGATTGAGATATATATATATATATATATTTAGCTGGATAGATTGGTCCTGTGGTTAATGGCTTTTTGCCCAGAATGGCACAGAAGATGGCTGGGCTGTCTGAAGAGCTTATTGTGTAGTTGCTGACTGCAGTATTCACTGAGCAGTGGTGGACAGGTTGGTTAGACACTGCCAATGTTCTGAGCCCCACTTAGGCAGGATTCAGGCCAGAATTTGGGAAATGAATGCTGCCGATGACACTGCTCACTGTTTTATTATCTTTTTTTTGGCAATGAAGAAAGGCTATAAACCTGAGCATTGCTCGCTTTCTTAGCAGGTTGGGATGCCGTGTCAGCAACAGACCCCGTTGTTCTGTTTCTGGGACAAGGCAGAGCTTAGCAAGACAGCTTTCCATTGAAATCTGAGGAGCACAAGGTGACAAGAAATCTCTTTTCTTTCAGTCAGCAGAATCCTGCAGGGAGCCCTCTTTCCCCGTTCCATGCTGTCTAATAAAATAATATGGCTTATAAGCTGCCTGTCAGCCCCAGAAATCTAGTATGTGCTTGAATGACCCCTCAGCCATACACAGGACATTGAAGATGGAGGGAAGCCCTCATTTTCCTGTGCGCAGCAGTATAGAAGCCAACACGTGCAGGTGCTGTTCTGGTGAACCAGGGCGACTTTCCTTCCACGGTCGCAGCTGGAAAAATAAAATGTGGTGGCAGGACCACAGTCAGTGGAGCCGTGGTGATTTGAGGCTGCTGTGGGAGATAATAGAGAGTTGTGGATGCTCCATCATTAGATGTGTTCAAGACCAGGTTGGACTGGGCTTTGAGCAACCTGATCTAGTGGGAGGTGTCCCTGCCCGTGGCAGGGGGGCTGGAATTAGATGATCTTTAAAGTCCCTTCCAACCCAAATCATTCTATGATTCCATGAATAAAGACCTTAAAGAGCTTTTGAACAAACTTCTTCAAATTATACAGGATTCTTAATTGTGCTCTACTCCCTCATGGTTACTTCCAAGATATACTTAACTTGGAAACATTTATTAATGATGCTTTTTAAAATCTTACAGTTTCCAGTAACATCTTGATGAGAAAATGAGCGGGTTTGTTGAGAACCTCAGATGTCAGGGGTTTTTTAAATGTATGACAACCTCCAGGTAAATAGCATACTTGTGTTATAAATAGTATGAATCAACTGTTTAAAAAAATTGCTTGATCAAGCTTTCCAGAAATAAAAGCATAATGCGGTCCCTTGAGCACAACAATTTCTTTGATTGCCTTTTTATTGTTCTTTTGAAGCCAGTAGACTTGCAGCAATATAAATCCAATGCAAATGAGAAAAGATATTTGGCTACAACAAAACTTTTTTTTAAGGGAATTTTTTTATTGTAGTGTGCATGTTGGGCTCTTTCTATGCTGAACTAAGTGATAAGAACTGGAAAAAAACAAAACCTTTTTTATAATGAAGTTCAAATTTAAAAAAATAAATCCTTTTGTGGGTATGTGAACTTCTTGTCTTTCTGCCTTCCAATGCTTTATTTTCTTTTCTAGAAAAAATACAGTTTTGGTCTGTTATTCCTTCCTTATTCAAACATTCCTTATTTCAAACATTTCTCTTTGTTGCTTATCCAGGAAATCAGTAGCTTCTTAATCCCATTTCTTCTATCTAATCTTTCAAGTACCAACATATCTGTGCAGTTATTGTGATACAGATAAAACTCTCTTAATTCCATATTCAGATCTTGCAAGATCTTGCTTACCAAAATGTAGTAGTTAACTAAGTTGAAAGCAAACTACAGATACAGGTTTGTACTTCCTTCCTAGCTGGTTATTTCCCTTTCATCTTAAGTGTTAATTTAACACATGGGTAAGATTGAAAACTCCAGAAGCAGTGGCTTTATCCTGGTAATTGATGCAACTGAGGAACTGTGTAGAAGAGGAAGAGCCAGTCAAAGTGACCTTCTCATTGCCTTCAAAAGGAGGAGACACCAGTGTTATGGTTCCTTTAGGGAACTTAATCTTACCTCAGTCTTAGTCTTTTGTGTGTGCCTATTAGACACAGCCGTGAACCGTGGTCCTGCCATCCAGTGACAGGGTGGGCTTGGGTTTGGGTTTACTTTCCCGTGCCCTCCTGGCATTACCAATTTCTGTCACTCTGAGTCTCTTACTTAGCTCCCTTTTTGCCTTCTTGTGCCCTCGGTGTGCATTACTGGTTTTTTCCTGGTCCCTGTCCTCCCTGCTGTCCAGGTACTGCAGCTGCCCACGAGGGTGGGATGGCTTTCAGAAGGATGCTGGCAGCTGCTGGGTTTTAGCCCGGGGAGAATGACTGGATTTCTTCCTCTTCCCTTTGTTTCTAATTCAACCGCTTTTGTCTGAAATGGTGGAAGGCAGCTTAGGGTGAGGCAGATGCTTGACTTGGGCAACATGCACAAATGGCCACTTTTAGATTTAAAATACGCGGTCTTACAATTATCAGCTACAGTAATAGCTAGGACTGATGTTTTATCTATAAATGCAGCAAAGACATTTTATCCATCCGTGGGCCTTGCTCCTGTTCCTTTATGGTGTCGAGGGAGCAGAGAAGCTGTGCGGGGTGTGGTTGGTTGGTGCCCTTCTGGGCTGTTGGGTTGGGGTTTTGTTCGTTGCCCGCAGCTTCGCTACGCCCAGTGTATCATGGCAGAGCAGCTATGAGAAGAATTAAGCAGTGCTTTCAGCATCAGGAACAAACCAAGGAACAAGGATGGAGATTGAATAACCGCCTCGATGCTGCCGTCCTATCAAAGCAATTTCTATACTTGTCATTTTCTGCTATTAAACTGAACAATGAGGCTCTCCAATAAAATCATATGAAATAACAGCTCATTAAAAACTCTCCTTAATATATAGCATGCTAATTAATGTCAGTGGGGTGCAAGCTTGAATGGCAGAATAGACTATAATGTTTAGAAAGTAGGTAAAATAAAAGAAGATATTTTATCATTAATGACCTTTTAGTAAACCTAATGGAATCCTTAATGGCCTGAATACATTACTGAGGCGCTCCCAATTGCTTTGTTACCTACTTCATTCTTCCTCCCTTTCTCATAAGACATTAAATTTGGTTTTGTTTGTGGAAAACAAAAAGCAATAAAGTCCTAAGGAAACAGGAACATTAAGAAGTAGTCTGAGCAAGAAGGAGAGCAGATGAGACTTCCCAGCCCTACTATCCCTGTTCCTGGTCAAGACCAAGTCTGAATATAGGACTGTGTTATATCCTGTCTTGTACGTGTATTGTCTGGGTTTGTATTGAGGTTTAATTGACCCCGTGTTTGTGTGATTCTCAGTGTATAGGCTAGGGAGCAAATGGGCCTCTTATTTATGGGATCTCAAGGTTAACTTCTGTTTTCATTCCTAAAACTGTGCTATGGCTTTTTGTACTGCTACCAGCCACGCTGTGCTTGTGTGGTGATTAAAGGACTTGATTCTTCAGGGCTTTTAGTCTTCACATGTTGCCAGCCTTAAATATAACTTGCAAAAATGCTGTTTAACTCACGCTTAACCTTCTTCCAAAAGAAGGAGTAGAAGAATGGAAAAATGAAAGGCCTTTGCTTCCTCCCATTTCCTGAATGAAATTTAGTGGGCTGGGGAGTGATGTAAGTAGCAGTAGTTGCCTGACATAAACTGAGTTTTAAGATGGAAAATGTGCCCAATCATCTGGTCATAAAATATACTCTTTATTTCTGAAGTCCAACAGTGGAGAAGGATTGTTCACTAACCTGTTCGCTAACTCTTTCCTGTTCATTAGAAGATAACTTCCTTCAAATTACTCCTTTTGTGTAGCACTCGGTGCAGTTAGCTTGAGTCTTGTACCCCAAATGTCTGAAACTTCCTGATAAGACTGAAACTAATGTCCATCCCAGCTGCAATCCCAAGTCACCTGCAGTAGTAATTGTTCCTAAGAAGCACAGGCGGTTGGCGACTCTTAGGAGAAAGAGCCCATGGCTTGCTGTGTAATCATGTTTCAATCAGCTTTATAGAACCATGAAATTGATTGTCCCCCTGACGTACCATACGCGTCGGAGCAGATACTGTGCTAGGCAAGTTAATTCCTTCTTTGGCTCCAAGCACACAAAAGAAGAGAGCTTTTTGCGTCCCCTCCCATTCTCACAAACCAAGGAGGAAGGGAAGCGTAAATCACCTTGAAATGAGAATTTTGAGAGCATAGCAGCCAGCCCTGTTTTGTTTTCCTCATCATCCAGTGAAAAACACGGTGATTTAGGAGAAAGATGCCTGGGCTGTTGGCTGCATACGGGGGAGCTTGGATGAGTGACAAAACCCGTGGTGATGACCAGGTAATCAAAGAGATATAGGAACCATAAAAGTCTGACAGAAGGAGAGCTGAGTGAGCATAGTGTCCTCAGTGAAATTGGAGTTGGCTTCTCTCTTCTTCTGGAGTGAAAAAAAAGGTGATGCTGTGAAGAGGGTTTTGAGGCAATGAAGAGTGTGCATCTTCAGAAACCTGCAAAGACAGTCTGGCCCTGGCTTCATGGAATTTAATACCTGTTTCAAACTCCCTCATTTCGGGAATATTTTGGTCTTTCAAAATAAGTGTAACTCCATTCAAAATAAATCCAAAATCAGTCCACCAGTGAAAATGGTAGGAGCTCCCATCTTAAGCTGAGTCTCATCCCTGGAATGTTTAACAGCTCCAACATTTCTGTATTGTGTGTTGAAATGTTCCCAATTCAGGGTCACTCTTCAGTCTGAAACACTGCTCCTGCTGGAAGTGATTCAGTAGTCCCTGAGCTTTCAGGGGCTAACTCTCAAGTTCACAGAAAGGAATAAAGAAAAGCAAGGCTGTTCCTTTCATCCTCAAAAACGCTCCTACAAGGCCCATGTCTTGGATAGAAACTCTGAGGGAGGACACAAGCTAGAAAATAGATAATAGAAAGAACACAAACCAAAAAACCCTGCTGAAACAGCAGAAGGTGCTTCGATCTTGTTTTATGTTGTCTTTTAGAACAAACTATCTTTCTCTAAGGCTCTCTTTGGTCACTTTTCCAGAGCCTTGCTGGGCAAGTTCAGGCCATTTCTCCTCCATGAGCAGGATCCTCTGCAGGGCTGCTCTGGCTGTGAGTGATGGTTGCTCCAACCCACTTCCCCCAGCTCCTCCCGTAGCTGGAATGCTGGGAGCAGAGCCCTGCAATGTAGTGGGGGCTTTTGTTTGTTTGCTTTGTTTTCTTTCACACAGACCACACAGGGTTTGTGGCTGCAGAATACTTATTAGTTTGTTTATTGGAGAAGAGAAATAGGAACACGAGTCATGCATGAAGAACTCCCACGTATTACTGTCTAGGATATCTTTCCTTGTAGTGCTTGATAAGGCTCCTTTTTTAACTCAGCCGAAAGGTTTCTCTAAGCTATTTAACTTTATCTGTCTCTGTGACAGTGTTAAATTTGTGTTAAATTCAGAGGAAAACAAAGTAATGCGTATGCAGCATTATTAACTTGCCAATTTCTTATTTAGGACACGGACAAATTAGAAATTATTCAGGTTATCAAGACAAAAGTTACATCCTCACCTAGCTATCATCCTTATTAAGGATGAACCTTGTGAGCTCATCCGTGCTGCTGCTGAGCAAGCAGCGCCACTTGGTCGCTGTAACTCAATCCTTTTTCTGGGGACTGTAATCTTTCTCTCTCATTATATTTTATAAAATCTGTCTTGTAGTGCTCCATATTCCAGAAACATTCTGTCGTCTTTCCAAACTTCTCTATACAGTAGACCAGATTTCTAGTGAAATAAAAGCACAGCTCCCGCTTTCAGAGGAGAGCCAGCAGGAGCCAAGGCTGCCGCTCAACTGGCACTGAAGTTGGAACAACCTTGGCTTGGGCAGGAGTAATGAGACACAGCCCTGGGCTATGAGTTACATCGACTTGGGAAGGAGGGGAATTCATTCTGCTTTGCCTGAGGCAAAGGTCTGCTGTGCTGTCAGCTGAGTTTCTTAGCCTCTCAGTTTCCTCTGGCATGGTAATAGGGACCAGGAAAGCTGCTTATGAAAGAGTTTTGAGGAAATCCCACGTTACCTGCTACTAGTTTAACTTGTGTAATCGCAGCAGCAGCAGTAGAGAGACATCTATTTCTAGCTGCTTTATTGACAGATTTAAATAAATACGGTGGAGTTTGTGGACCTTTGGAACAACCTTTATGGACCATGAGAAATTCTCTGCAGCTCCAGTCATTTGCCAATAGTTGTCATGTGAAGAAATAGGATCGATGAGCTGCAGTTCTGCCTGCTGTACGGAGATCTTGGTGTTTTCCTTTGTTACTCAGAGCTCCGCAGTGGCATGAGAAGAAAATGATGTCTGTGTTTGACATTTCTAACAGGGGAAGCATGGTAGCAATGGCTTTTTTTTTTGCCCCCGAACAAATCTGAGATAAAGTGGAAGCCCTAGCAAAGCCTTCGTGCCTGGGAAGAATCAAGATGTGTAGTTTGCCCACTGCTTTGTCATGTCATTACATAATTGTTTCAGCAGCTTTACTCCTAAAGGGCTTCACACACATCTCAGTGACCAAGTTATTTGCTGGGATTTAATGCAGCGCTGTCTAAACAGAGTATTTGTGAACATAATCGTTAATGATATGCTGGGGGCACACACTGCTTGTGGAAGTCTTGCCTGTGATTAATCAATTAAGAATAAGATAAACCCATCAGAGGTTCCTCTGTTTCGGTATACGATTTGAAACACGCTGAAGCAGAACATGACTCTGTACTTGTTCAGAGTTCCACATAGGATTGTCAGGGTTGTCTCAAATTAGCTAAGCACAGAAATAAAATAGCCAACTAAATAAAATAGGCCAAGGCCTCTAGGAATGACAGCATCTGATTTTTGGAGAATGTATCCTTCGTGTGCCAATAGTAATATTTATGGTGCTAGCCAGGACAGCAGTGGTTATTGCACTCTCGCCTGTGTGTCGGTGGTGAAGAGAATGGGTTTTGTCTTTGCTGATCTGTCGGTGTTACTGGGCTCTTCGCAGCTTGAGTCGTGGGTAAGATTGGCTGAATTGCCACCTGATCAGGAGATTCTCAGAGTTTTCACAGGTCTGTTACAGGTCTTTTCTGAACTTAGGTGCTCTGTCAGTGTAGATGAGAAAACACAGAAACTCTTAGCCAGTGGAGTGTTACTGTTGTACTGTACTGATCTCATTAGGAGACCTCCTTGCTGCTTGTCTCTACAGCAACATGCGGACAGGTTGTCCCTCAGCACTCAAGTGTTCCCATCATGTGCCATGTCTCTTACCTCTACCCAAATAAGCAGAGTGAAATAAAATAATGGCAAAAGCAATTAACAGCTTTGAATCATGCTTCACGTGAACTGTTATAAGGGAAAGGCGGCATTTCTGAAGATAGAGGTGTGGTTTGGTTTTTTGTTTGGTTACCTTCAGAAAATGTGCAAGCTCCCGCTGATAACGTTTCTGGGACTTCAAACTGAAAAAGGACTAGTATTAATTTATGGGAAGAGCACTTTCCTCTGCATCCTTTTCTCACCTAAGGGGATGCAGTATTTGGGCAGTGTACTCTGTGACATGGTTAGTACAGCTCTTAGCAGCATACCAATCTCTAAATTTATGGTTTATAAATATTTCTGCATATAAACTACTAATTATAAATATTTCTGCATATAAACTACTAATTATCAATATTGCCAGCAGCTAAAGGCATTGCAATCTGGCACAACCCATTCAGCCTTATCTGCCCCTCCGAGAGCCATTATTTTATTGAAGAAGTTATCAGATGAGGTGACAGGGCTCTTCTCTGAGGTGACACTTGTTTTTTCTACTTCTTGCCCTGAACGTAAATGTAGAGGAAGATATGTTGCCTTCTGTTCAACAGCTTTTCACACTAAAGTCCCTAGAGAGAAATATGTTTCAGTGGATGGGACTATTGCTAGGTATCATTGCCATCTTCTGCTGTTAAATGAAGCTGAACATCACCAGCGAGAAACTGTGATGTTAAGGAGCCAATGTCATGCATTTGAGGAAGGGACAAGAGATGACCACCGGAGAGCTGATGGGTTCCTGCCTTCTTTTACAAATTTGGAAACTCAGTTGATGGCTGGATAGAGCTTTGTAGTTTAAGAACCTGAGCTATTTGCAGATGCCTTTGTGAAAAATCTATCTATATCTGGTCTGAGTCCAACTTCTAGAGAGATTTCTGGGGTCATCGCTTTCATTCACAACAGATATACTGTAAGGACAGCCTTGGCTGTTGAGGTTTTTGGTGCATCTACATTCACATTCTAGATAATTATGATGAGAGATTTATCTAATAACAGTGGGCTTGGAGTTTGATCATCGGTTTTGCTAGCTTCTTAACTGAAAACTGGCTTTTCTTCCCTCGTGTCCTGGTTTGTGGCTGTGGTCCCTGGACATCCTTGGAAATGTTACTGTTTCCTTAACCTTTTTTGGGTGTTACAGATACTGCAGAGGGAGAGTCTGAGCAGGGGACAGTATCTCTGATCCAAGTGTCTATAACATAAGTGTTTGTAGCAGCCATGTTCTCAGTCCATCGATTTTTGTCAATATGATAGTAACAGTAAAAGTAACCGTGCTTGAGAGTGAAAAAAGGGTGAACAAAAAGCCCACGTACCTGCCAGTATCGGAAGGTAAGCAGGTCCTCATTGCTGTAAGAGTGGAAAGAGTGTTCTCTTTGCAGATGAGTTTTGTGAGCAGCAGGTCATGCAGACATCAAAGACTATAAAATAATGACTTCGTGTCAGAGTGTAGATTGTGCTCTTGTGCTTGCATTACTTCTCTTCCCACTTAAAGTACTCATTGTACCATACTTCTGACGTGATAAACATATCTGGAATGAAAATGCTTAAGCTGTATCCTATTTATAGAAGCACTGTTTCTTATTTTGGGAGGTATCCTGAGGTTATGATGACATGCTGACTGAATGCAAAGTGGTGCTTTTTGGAGGAGTTTCTGAAGAGTAATTCTGGTTGTCTTGCTTCTGTCAATGCTGTTGGCAGTTTGGGGTCAGTCAGCTTCCATGATGGATATGTTTTCGGATTGCATCTTGACTTGCACAATGCTGTCCCAGGCATGCTGTGATTAGATCTGTCTCACCATTCTCATTTCAATAGTCACCTGGATATGTGGACCTGCAGAATGCTAAGTGTGAACAGTAGCTCTCCGTGGATCTACTAGTGGCGGTACGTAGCCCATATGTAGCAGGTGGACATTGACTGGGTAGGTAGGTACAGTCGTGAGAAATGTCTGTGTAAACTAATGCTTCTGGAGGGAGTGGGCCTGTCTTCTTCATGGACATTTTGGCTTCATGTTGTGAGGAGTGAAAACTTCAGCTGTTAGCCTTAGACAGCCAGTGCTCTGTGCTTCCCCATGGCTCTTTGTCACTTACTGGTCAAGTTGGGTTGCTGGGACTCATTTCAAAGAAATCCTTTGAAAAAGGATTTGTGGGTCAGATTTGGCCTGCAGAGCCATGAGAAGAGTTGAAAGTGAGTTTGTATGGCTGGCAGCTGGAGAGGTTGGGGTTGCTGCTCAGACAAGCAGCCCAACGCCGCGAACTCCAACTTCAGTGAGATTTTCCTCTTTCCATCAGCTGACAATTTGGTTTGGTATTTTCTAGAACAACTTCAATGCACTTTTTCTATTAAATTCAAGCCATTAAGAATGAAAGTCTGCAATACATTTCTAATTTTTAACAAATGCTTGAAAATAGGATCATAATTAGATCAGTAGGAGGCAAGTTTTTTAAAATTTATTGCACCGTGAAAACTAATAGAAACTTGATGCAGTCATCAGTGCCTGAGTCTGGCTTAAGTTATGCTAGTTTTCTCCAGAAATGGCCCATAAAATTTTATATTATTTTTAGAGCTTTAATTAGCTAAGTATGTAAACTAAAATAAATTTGCCTTTTGGAGACATTCAGAAGGGAAGAAAAGGCAATATAATGCTCATTCTAACCCTTATTTATTTGAAGAGTAATTATTTCCTTTGGTGCTAAATCACCTTTTCTTCTCACTCGATCCATGAATTTCCTCTCTGCTAACAGAACCTTGAGATTTCATTCCCAACTCTTTGGGCCTGTCATTCAGCTTTATTAAACCATCAGTTTGTTTGAACACTTCAGTTATTCATTACATTTTACATTTTCTCTGGCTGTATTAATCACTGCATTTTATGAACTGGGAAGGTGAATGATCCCTTTGCCATCTACTCTGGGCCGCGGTTTGCCTTGGGAAGAGGCTCCTCAGCGTTTCATGCGGTTTTCCTAGTTGTGTAATAAGTGAGTTTTTTCCCTTCACGGTAAGAGTCACACTGGATCTTGCTTTTTACTATTTTTTTCCACAGAACAGTTCCCCCCAAAAGTCAGACTTTGATAAAGCCTAACAGTCTTGTTTCCGTGCTTCTCTGGCATGATACGGTGTGTACGCAGACAGCAAACTGCAGAGGTTGGGTCTCTTCAAAATGGCCGCTCTGGGGCTGAGGGAGGGTAATTGCTTCTATCAAATCCTTGCGCATTCAGAGCGTGTACACACAAATAGAAACTGTCTGAAGTCCCTTGTGAAAATTTAGCTTCCTGAGATCGATAACCTCACTGGCGTGCCCCTTTCGCCGCACAAATAGCCCCTTCGTGGAGATGACCTTTCTGATCAAACTGCTCGTGGCCTGGCAGCAGTAACGGCAGCGAGGTGACACGGTGAAGGCAGGTGTAAAGGTGGTGTGCCTTTCTTCTGGTGTTTTACACTCAGTGGTTCACGATAAATTTTCTCATAAACATGAATGTTTTGTAGTGAGGAGCTCCAGAAGAAATGGGCTTGTCTCAAGAGCTAAGGAAAGGGGCTCCAGTAGCTGTCTCATGGGAGCTGATAGTGGTAGGTGTGCCCGTGAATCTTATTCCTTGCTACAGCTGAGGAGAATGAGGAAATGGTTTTTTTTATCACCAGTGCCGTGTCCAACTGGTTAAATCCTGGTGTTTGTAGCCCCTTGCACTGTCCCTGTAACTCTGGCTGTAGGAAACCTGCTACTGAGGAGGAGACAGAGCATTTAGGTTAGGAGATGTTGGCATGTCCACATGTTGTGGTGCATGTGTGCTCGGGAGATTCTCTAAGACGGCTGTAATTTCTCTGGCATCACAATTTGTCTGGGTTTATCATTGAGGATTTAAATCTAAGTTTGAGAAATGACAAACCTGGAAGACTTGAGCTTCCCCGTGAAGCAATGAGCTTCCCTTGGCAGATGGTTTTGATACAGAAAACACCAGTGTTTTGGGGACTGAGATCTACACTTCAGTGTCCTCTGTGGTAACGTGATCTCCCTGGGATAGTTCAGATTTGTTCCCTGTTTCCCAGGGCTAAGAGCTGTGCAAAAAAGGCACCTCAAATTTCCTGTAAGGACAAAGACAGCTGGCAGCTGAGAGGTCTTGGGACTTGTGAAAGCTGTAGAATGATTGGGTTTTGTTGGTTGGGAGGGACAGAGTGGATAAGAATGATCAGACTGCTCATGGTAGATTAAAAGAGGGAAGAAGATTCTCTTGAAGTGCCTAATGGTTGAGTTCTCTCACAGCAAAGTTTTATGCCCGGTTGGTTTTGTCTTACTGGATGATCCTAGGCTAAAGCAATGGCAGGAGAGCAGTAACTGCCAGTGAATCCCCCCTGCTACTGCTGGAGAGCTGCACCCAACAGTCTGTGTGTGTGTGTGTGTGTGTGTGTGTGTGTGTGAAGTGTATCAAAACACACTTAGACTGCTGTGTCTTTAGGCAGTTTCTTTCATGCAAAACATGGCTCTCCCCCCACCAATAAATTGCCCTTAATTTGAATCAATAAAAAAACCTGCCTTCCATTACTGTGTGATGACTCTCTCCGGCTCCTTAGTGAATTCATAAATCTGTTTCACTTTCAAGCCTCCAAATTATTTTAAGAAGAAACAAGGAGAAGCAGTATAAACTAAGTTTTCTGCATGGCTTTTCAGGACCAGGTGTCTGTACTCTCATTTGCCACATTTTGATGCTAGCCTACTTGCGGTTTAGACTTCGAAGCCTAAGCTGCTGCGCCTCATTCAAATTCACATTCTCATTATTACTATTCAGTGTCTGAATGCTTGTTGGTAAAAGGCACTAATATTGCAGCAAGTCCAGGAGCAGCTGGTAAGTCTGCTTGAATTAAACTTTGCAGCAAGCTCAAAATGGCAATATAGGATCTTTTTCTTTCTATAAAACGCCTCGGTATTTTTTTCATGGTAAGTTCAGTCAGCAGCCACCTCAAGGTATTTTATTTACCTTTTAGGTATGGCTACAATTCCTTTTGGAATCTATTGCCATCTTTCAACTGGTGTACTACATTTGGAGAACTCATATATAGGGTCTGTAAAATCTTGAAATCAGGATAGAAGAACCTGGCATAAAATACTGTATTCACAGCTTTGATATGTTCAATAACAGGCAATTATTTATATGTTCTTTGGGGCTGAACCACTGTAGGCTTTGAGGTTGAAACAGTGAGTCCCTTGAGACTATCAGAAAATACAGACCTGTGCTAATCAAGCGCTTTTTTTGTTGAAGTTACAACTCAGCCACAAATAGACATACCTTTTCTAAAGGTGTCATTCAGATTTTCGAAGCCTTTTTTGTGAGTCCTACAGGAATGTGTACATATTCTACCCATTTTTGATCTGTGGAAACCCCTGGAATACTTCCTTCCCCTGATATTTTTTATACAGGTGCAGATCACTGGATTGTTTTTTCTTAAGCACCTTTAAAACAGCCTGCAGAGTGTCAAGCATCCGGAGGAGCCAAAAAAAATGATGTTAGGATTTGGAAAGCGTGCGATGGATGGATGGATGGATGGGAGGGTGGCTTTAGAGTGATCTGCTGCATGAATCGCTGTGACTAAGTGTCCTTTACATGTCTTCCTGAGATTGCCAAAAGCTGGATTCAAAACCTGAGAGGTTCTTCCTGCCTTTTGCTCCCTGTGCCCTGCCGCAGTTGTCTTGCAAGGCAGGAGGCATGGCTTAGGAATATGGTTTGTGGAAATAGGGGCCAGGGTGGGAGAGAGCACTAAAAGAAATACCACGAAGAGGAGGAAAATATTTTCTTCTTCAGAAGAAAAATATCCACTTCAGAGAAAATATCCACTCTTTCTTGTTCTGTGGTCCTCTAATTTTGCTTTAGAATTGAAGTATGTTTGGAAAGTGCCTGAGCCCTTCCAGTTTAGTTTTATTCTGTGATTCCCAGCATGCAAAGCTTCAGTCTCCATCTGCAGCAATTAACCTTGTTCACCTCCTCACCGTGACAAGCTAAAAACTCTTGGCTTCCTCTGGTTGTTCATCAAAGTGCCGCCGCTCTGCCTCTCTCCACCCACTCCAGCTCTGCGTCCAGACGTTGTGGTGGCAGAGGTGTTGGCAGCGTGGCTTTTCTGGGCACTGTGTGACAGTGTCAGTGAGAAGCCAAGCTCTTCTCTTCTACTTCTGCCCCTTCATAACACTTCAAGAGCTGGGGTGGGGAGGAGAAGGACCAAATTGTACCAAGTGTAGGACAGATGTAATGCACATTCCTACTGGTGCTCATGGAGGCCAGCAATGATCCTTGGCAAGGTGGAGGGCTCTAATGGGGAGGACCAAAGAGTTGAGGTACTGTTTTCATAGAGATTGTGCATCTTATTTATGGAGCGATGGAGCTGGTCAGACTCATCTGACAACTTGATGCTTGATTTTACAGCTCATTAGTGAAAGGCAAAGAAGCAAAACTAGGTTATCCTAAAAGGGGGTTGGAACAATGAACGGGACTCATTTAAAATGTATCTTTTACCTGTGATGCTTTTATTGTAACCTAAGACAACCCAGAGAATCTTTGGAGCATCACAAGGAATTTGGTGATAAAAGAGGCAGAGTGTGAAGACAACTTGGAATGTCACTGCTAATGTGGAGAACAAAGGAGAGGAGACTGAGCCATTCTAATGGAATATCCAGTGAACACAATTTATGGTTGACCGTATTCCTACGGAGGAAGTAAAAGGATAACCCAAGAAACCATTCAAAAAGGAAACAGAAAGGTATCTTTTCTCACTTGTTCTGAACTCAAGAGCAGGCAAATGTTCTAGACTACAGCAAGTGTGTTATGCCAAGAGTTTTGCAGAACATTTTACAAGTGTGGTGGAAGTGTTTTTGTGTGGATTGGAAATGGATTACAAGACCACGAAACTGGAACTGGAGTTGGGAGGCATCTAGAGATCTTAACTGTTCACTTTTCATTTGTGTGGTGTCCACAATGTGCGTTCAGGAAACAAAATAATGCAGCTGAAAAAACCCAAACCCCTTACAACGTAAAATACACCATAAGGTGCATAATACAGTTATTTCTGTGCTAGTCAGTGTTTGAGTGAATGCCCATATTTTCTTGAATTGGATAAAACCCAAAAATCAATGTAACACGGGGCCTGAAGCTGCCTTTAGCTTGTACTCGTGCGAACAAAAATGAATCAGACTTCACCCCGAGTGCTCTCTGTTTTCAGCTTGCCCTTCAGGAAACACAGGCCTCTTTTGACCAGGCAGTTACAGCTGAAGGAAGCAGAATTTCAGTGTTTGAAAAGAAACTCTTTGGCCCCACTCAAGTTTCTCGCTGGAGCCGTCCACCTTGTGCAGCGACCAACAGAGGCTGCACCAAGCTGCCAAAGATACCCGAGATCCTGCTTCAGCAACTTGAAGAGGGTGAGAGAGATAGTAGCACCCAGGAGAGGTGGCATGGCATCTGTGAGGGGAAGGAGAATTACGTGGGCATCGTACGGTGGTTTTTCTGTTGCTTGTCTGGTGGGAATGGAGAGACACAGGGCACAGAAGCATCGCTGCCCAGGGAAAGCAGCCACAAACAGAACTTAACAGGGGTAGGTGAGTCCTGGAACTTTTTTCTCTAGTCTTTTAGTGGTCAGAAGGCCAGTGAGCACTTGCTTTTTAGGCCTTATCCCCTGAACAACCCTGTCTGGCCAGTTATGTCCAGTGTCCTGGGCACAGGGTGAGTGCGATGCCCCCACTGAGGCTGCAGCGCTGTGCAGAGTTGGGGGGAATGTTGCTTCAGCTGACGACTTCTGAAGATGTTTTCAGCATTTAGGCTACTGCAGGTTTTTCCCCTTTGCAAAGTGTTTTTAGCTGTTTGGTGAGACACCTCTTGCTTTCAGCTCAGAGATGCCTTTGTGCGGGAAGTCACTTCAAAAAAACTGGAAATGTTTTTTTGGTAGGAGTTTTTAACTTGTTTTGTACACCGTGCATTTTACAGCCTCTGGCTTTTGCAAAAATACAGTTCAGGTGAATAAACCAGAAAAGTGACCGCAGGAAACCTGATTGGAGATGACCTCTTCTGCAATGGTAATAGGATTTTATTCATGTAGTACCCAAAGTATCTGCAAAACCTGCATCCCAGGTATTTGCTCTAAAGCAGTTATGTCCTGAGGAACAGGGGATGTAGTTTTTCCAAGGTGATGGAGGATTTCCAGCTCTGTTCTGACTTTGGACTCTCCCCAGGACATTAAAAAATCAGGCTCAGGATTTATTCAAGAGGAAACCAGCAACAGTGACTTCTTTTTTTTTTTTTCAGCAAAAGTCGTAAACATCCTGTGCACAAATGAAAGCCCTCTGGGTGTAAACACTGTGAAGTCTCTTTAAGCCCTGATACATCAGGCACAAGATTCGTTCTTTCTGATGAAATATTTTGATTAGGGTGGAAAGCAAAATCACAGTGTAAGTCGTATGCCCCTGAGTGAGAAAGGGAGCAGGGACTTTGCAGCAAGGGTAGGAAGAAAGAGGATGTTATGTGATGATTAGGAATTCATGGTTTCAGGGGAACTGAATGGCTTTTTTGAATGAAAACATAGGACAAATCCTTTAAGGTTTAGATGATAGAAATGTATATAATTGAGCTGTGGAAAGATTGTCAGAGAAGATTTTGGGGCTTCAGGGGTGGTAGCTGTTTATCCCCCAGGCTCAGCTTCTACATATGAGGGGTTGGGTTGTGTTGTGGTGGGTTGTACCCATCTCCCCCCAGAGCTGCTGGTGTGGCACAGCCTGGTCGTCCCACCCGCGTTTGCAAAGGTGGGGGCACATCACCCCTAGGCAAGGGTTGATGCCTCAGCCATGGTGGTATTTCTCTTTTTCCATGCAGCTGCAGGGCTCCCTGATGCTCTTCCTAGTGCAGCTACCACCAGCTGCTTAACTCAGAGGTGTTCCCTGTTTGGGATCTTCCCTCTCTTTCAAGGGAGAAGACATTTCCTGGTGGGTGAGTGCATTCCTGCTGTGCTGCCAACTCTACCAGGGTCTGTTCTCCCTTTCTCCATTTCCCCAAATCCACCTCAGTGAGATGGGCCTGGGTCCTGGATGCTTTGTCAGGCTGTTAGGGCAAGATGGGGCCAGCAGGTACTCTGCACATTACAGCTGAGTAATATTCATGAGCACTTCAGCCGTGTCTGCCTTTGCAAAGCTACTCAGGAAAATGTGTTCCGTCTTGCTACAAATACTAATGTGCAAGACAGCATCTTAACCACTAAATTCCAAGCAAATATTTTGCATATAAAAATTTAGTTTCTCCATTCTGTTATCTGCAGAGTGCAAAGCAGACCATTTTTTGACTAGAATATTGCAGAAGCAACTGGGCTTTTTTGCTGGCTGAAGCAGTTCAGGTGGGTTTATTTGCTATTACTTAAGACATTAAAACAAGGATTTTTACACTGGCTTCGAGAAGAATTTCTTGCCCTCTTATTTATGACAGTTTAGGCTTTAGTGAGGGAGCTGGGCTGTGTTCCCTTCTGTTTCCTATGGCTGAATTAGACTTGCAGCAGTTTTCAAAATCTTTGCAACTGGCTCGCCTGTATTTTGGGGAATTATGCTAGACAGGAAGGGTGGGAGGTATGAAATTAAACCCCAGAAAAATTAGCTTGGAAATTGCACAGCCTATTTCCATCCTTGACTTACTCTGTACAGCTGCTTTTTAATCATTCTGGTGAGAAAAAAAAATCCCAAGTTGGGACAACTCAATGGCATAACTTGAGAGGCAGCTTTACAAAAGTGGAGCCAGTCAATTGATTAAACACACAGTGCCAAAAAGTGGTTGTACCTTCCAGTGTAACAGTGTTCTGCCTTTCTGGCATGCTGTGGCAAGCTCAGCTTAGTGTATGGAGGGGATGGCAAAGTATAGGCAATCAGAGTATTTAGTGACTAGCAAGGCATGACAGCTCTTACACATTGGTGGGTATTTGGAGTTTTTAATGCCAGTGTTCACAGTTCTGCTCTAAGTCTGAAAATTGAAAGATCCAGGCAAAAAAAGGAAGGGACAAAAAATCAATGCATAAAAGTAAAGTTTGATTTAGAGATGCTTGTGTGAAAGAGGAACCACACACTAAATATTTGCACCCAGGGTTGTGTCAGAATTGATTTACAAGCGAGTTCTCATCCTTAGTGCTCTGTGATCCTGTCATTGAAGATGAATTTTTAATTTTTTTGTGAGAGTTTTCACAGGTTGATGTTAAGAACGCAGCTCTGGGCTGGATTCGCTCATTGTCTGCTTTGGAGAAGAGCATGTAGACATGCACTTAAAATTCCCTTGACAGTAAAGGAAGCTAAATGTGGGTTTGAGTAGTTTGCTGGGCACAAAATATGTGCTTAGGTGCTTCCAGTGGTGTACTGTATAACATATTCCTACTGACAGTAATACCTTCCTGCGGGGCATTCGGGTGCGTAGCCAGGCTTCTTAGCATTTTTGTTCCTCATGAATATCAACACCTTTGTAAGACACTTCACGTGGCCTGGTTTGGGTTTTAAGCTGTGGTCTGACCCCGGTCCGTGCTGCTTTCGCTTCTGTGTTGAGTCATCTTCTGTCTGCTGCAGGGTTGCTCATTTCGTGGAAGCTGTGAATATGCACCTTACTTGAATTAGAATCTTAGAATCCCACACTGGTTTGGGTGGGAAGGGACCTTTCATGGTCATCTCATCCAACCCCCCTGCAGGGAGCAGGGCCATCTGCAACTAGAGCAGGGTGCTCAGAGCCCCGGCCAACC
>WUAM01000319.1:876347-905295 GCA_024336885.1 Actenoides hombroni | reverse complement strand
CAGAGCCCCGGCCAACCTCACCTGGGATGGTTCCAGGGATGGGGCAGCCACCACCTCTCTGGGCAACCTGGGCCAGGCTCTCACCACTCTCATTGTCAACAATGTCTTCCTTCTCTCCAGTTTGTATCTCTCTCTTTAAGTTTAAAATCATCATCCCTCGTCCTGTCCCAACGGGCCCAGCTAAAAAGTCTGTGCCCAGCTTTCTGACAGGCCCCTTTAAGTCCTGAAAGGCCACAAGAAAGCCTCCCTAGAGCCTTCTCTTCTCCAGGCTGAACAACTTCAAATTTGCTGATCTGACACCTTTTCCTCCTCCTTTCCCTGTGGGATAACCTGTTTCAGTAAGTTGATGAAAAACGTGCATGCTTTCATTTGTTCTGTGAAATAAGTTGAAGATTTTCCCCGTTGTTACTAACTGGTGAAGCCAGTGTGTTCCCCAGCATCCCTGGATGGTACCTGGATTGTGCCTCGGTCCCATTGCAGCGTGCAGACGGGGCAGGTGGGACACACTCCTCCTTTCCTTAGCCTGTGTTCAGAAAGGTTTATTTTCTTGCAATGTCTATAGATATCAGGCTGATTTAACCATATTAGCAGAAGTGACCTCAAGCAATCAGGGGAAATACAGCCTCTAATATTCCTCTCTTTGCAAAAGCACAGCGAGCAACAGCCAGAGGGGTGGTGCAGAGGGATCGTGCCACTCTCCCGTTCCCTTCAAGAAAACAAGCAGTTCTGAGAAAAAAAATGTAGAAAAGGAGTTCCTTATGTTCTTCACGTCTTATCTTTCACACCCAAGTGAGACTCGTGCTGGAATGTGAAGATGGAGATGAGCTAAACAAAATATTTGCACGCTTTGATGTAAAAACACAGAACTGAGTCCTCCACCTCTGACACTCTCAGCTTTGAAGTTGAAATCAAATGTGCAGCCCCCACCCAGGCCCCTGGTTGGTTGTGGTTTGCGTTCTGCTTGAAACCAGCCTCGGAAATGTACGTGGCAAGTGTTACCAGATGGTGATGTTGGAAACAGGAGTGGGGACCGTGCCAGTTGTGTGTGGCTGGGAACCTGGAGCAGAAGCTTTGTAGCGGGAGGAATGCGCTGCTTAAAATTATACAAAACAACAATGATGTTTTGTCTTTAGAATGGAGAAAAATAAATAAATATGTCTTTAACTGTTTGCTGAAGCTGCAGTTTTGCCAGGATATAACGTAGAACTAATAGCAGAGGGTAAAGATTTCTGCGGAAAAATCGGCGTAACAAAAGTCTCATGAATTTGTAACTGCTCTTTGCTGTTGGGTTTCAGCTGACAGTGATGCTGCTTCAGAATTTACTCCCTGTAATGCATCAGCTTCTTAAAACATTTGGTAGTTGTCTGGGCAGTGGTGTTTTACCAGGGAAGTGTGGTTCTGAGAATGACCCTGAGCAAGAGGCTGCAGGGAGGAAAAAAGCTGATTTTTCATTCTCAAGTGAATTTCAGGCTGGGGGAGAGGTTTGAAGCAGCAGTGCCAATTGTCATCATTCAGTTTAAGCCCAAATCCTGAGAGATATCGCTGAAGAAGAGGAGGCAATTAAATCTTCATCTCTTAGCCTGGTGTGCAGCAGCTAGGGAGAAGCCAGATTGTGCTCACTGGTGGTGCTGGGCTGATCTGATTATGTAATTCTAAGAACATCTTGCTGGTCCTCATGTTGTCTGCTCCAGCCAGAAGGTAGGAAGGGGAAGCTGTGGCTGGAAAAAGCTATTCCTTGCTGGTCTTTGCATTGAAATCTGGATTGGCTTTTTATGTGAGGTATCTTATGAATGATAGACATTCCAGTTCAAAAAGATACGTTTCAGAAACTCAGTGTGGACTATGTAAGAGAAATGCAGATGTTGTGTGAGCTGAGAAGAAGCCTGGCAAAATTTGTGGAAGGTCAGTGGTGCCCAAAATGGTGGCAAGTGAGATGCTCAGTCAAACACCGTCACCATGTGCACCCTCTGGACATGCTGAATTCAAACAAAACATTTCCAGGAGACACCATAAAAAGTCATTTGCAGAGTTAAATCACATTTCATGTGGCTTCGTGACACCTGGCTTGGGGAACACTGCTTCCCTGAGGCAGCGACTTGGGAAATGAAGGAAATGTTTGGATAACTTTGAGTTCAAGGATATTTCTGTCAGACTTTAACGCATCAGTTTATTTGGGGGAAATGAAGGAAAAAATGAAGTTTTCTTGTAGGCTTTATTAGAGTGTGGAGTGGAATATGTAAAGCAAGATTAAAAACTAAATAGCCTATTGTTTCCCAAGGTGTTTTCAATCGTGAAGCCTTGCAGTTGGTTCCCCCTCCCCTCCATCTGCAGTGCTGAAGCCTGTGGAACACATCCAGCACTCCCCACTGATACCTGCCTCCCTTATCTCCACCCCCCCAGGAACTGCAGAATGATTTCTAGCCCCGGAAAATGATGCTTGGACTGTGACAAACTTTTCTTCCTCATCCATTTGTGAAGTTTTGTGCCAACTCTGTGATGACGTGGAGGCAAGTGGCACAGGGGGAAAGTTCCTGTTCCCTGCAGCCTGGAGGTGCTGGGCAGGCAGGACCACAGCCTGGCAGTCGAGGAGATGGTCTGCTTTGCAGTGGAGTGTGAATGCACTGCTGCTGGGCTGCGTTGAGCTTTTCTAAAGCTGCACTAAGCAGGATGTAAAACACCAGTAGGTCAGGCTTGTACAGCACTGAGCCTGCCTGCTTGTCTTCTAGTTAAATAGAAGCGATTCTAATTCAGGAGAGGATTGTGTGGTTGGGAAATAGCAGCATCTTTCTAGTTAAGTGGTTTGCAAATGAGGGCCCCCTTTAAAAAGGAACAGCTTAAAGCTGTGATTGATCTGTGGTTTTCATTTTTGGGGATGCCAGCAGCTTTCTTTTCTTATGTCAGTGGTTTGGAGAGCAGCCTTTCCCATCAGGCAGAGCAGGGCTGGCTGGGACGTGGTGGCTGTGTGCAGGTCCCTTGGGGTAGGGGGGCAGGGAGCCCAGCCCAGTGCAGGCTGAGCTCCAGCTCCTGGGCTGTTCTGGTCAGACAGGCAGGCTGCCCTCCTGGCCTCCCTCTTGCTGAGCAGCACTGGAGGAGCTGACACCTCTGACAGTCACTGGGGACCCTTATTCCCAGTCCCCCTTCTGCTCTACCATGCACTTGCAGGCAGCATGATATGACAAGAACCAATGGATAAAAAGAAGTCTTGATTCCAGGTGTTGCTTCACAAAAGAGGAACGAGTTCAAAAAACAGCAATAAGCCAGGAAAAGCTTCCTTTTCTTCTGGCTTGGTAAAGTGAGAGAGACTGGTTGTGGTGTCTCTGCAGACCTAGCTTCTGACTGTGGCACAGTCAGTGGCTGTGTAATGTTCTGAGGTTTGGTTCTTCTCTTATCCATAGCAAGAGATGGTCTCAGTCTCAAGGCGATACCAACTGAAAAGCTGGGGGGAATGATTTTTACATAGAGAGAGAGAAGGAGAGGGAGAGGGAGGCTACCTGTCAGCTCCAAAGCATCCCCAGAAGTTAGGGGTTCTGTGAGGGTTATGGAGAGGCAGAATGGGCAGGTTTATAAAGACAGGGACATAAAACATCAGTGGCAGTGTGGGGGATAGTGTAATGGATTTATAGGTTTCCAATGCCTTCCCCAAACCACTCTGCAGGCTGTCACTAAAATGGAAAATAGATATAAGGTTGCATAATGCATCCGCAAAGTAGCGTTTGATTTAACAGCACCACTTACCATTTGCATTGAAACAGGCTGCAATTGCTAAAATCAGAGGGGAAGCTCAAAGTCCTAATGCTGGATGGTGAATATGGTTCTAGAGAGCAAAATCCTGCCCGCCGTGGCTGATGAATTCTATATGACAAAAAAATGTAAGCTGAAGTGGTGTGTATAGTGGGATTAATTGCTGGAGGAAGAAACATAGGAGCGTATTTTATTTTTTTTTGCCTTGACTGGCAGGCTCTCAGTCCTGAGACATTAGAGTTTGGTGCCCTCGGTTTTAAGGTTATGAGCACATGAAATCCTGACAACTCGGTTATTCATCAGTGTGAAAGCTTACTCAAATGTATCAAATGTATGGGAGGGCTAAACGGATACATCAGCCGTGATTTGAGCAGAATATTCTGTCTTGTTAATTTATTTATTTAAGAGGATTAAAGAGAATCTGAACAGCCATCCCGGGCTCCCAAAGGATTTAGTACTGGAGGGCAAGAAGGACCATTACAATGAAGTGCTGAGATCTTTATCGCGAGTCGTTCTTGTATGAAGCTTAGGGCCTCGTGGTTGTGCCATAAATACATCCTTCAAAGGAATGTCTGAACCCGAAGGGTAATTTGTCACATCACTTGTCGGTCCATTTCACTATTTAATTACCACATTTTTAGCTATCTGTACCCTTTTTCTTCTACAGTCTATTTTATTTTTTTTTTAATTAAGCTTCAGTTTTCAACTACACTTACTGATGCTTTTACTTAAAAAAAGCACAGGACAAAATCCCCACTGCATCCACCATGCACAGAGAGAGTGGAATTCACAACAAGGGCAAGTGTAGAGCCTTCTGGGAAGGAATAACCCCATGGACCAGTATAGGTTGGGGATTGACTTGTTAGAGAGTGGCACAGGGGAAAAGGACCTGGGGGTCCTGGTGGCCAGCAGGGTGACCATGAGCCAGCAATGTGCTCTTGTGGCCAAGAAGGCCAATGGCATCCTGGGCTGGATTAGAAGGGCTGTGGTTGATAGGTCAAGAGAGGTTCTCCTCCCCCTCTACTCTGCCCTGCTGAGGCTGCAACTGGAATATTATGTCCAGTTCTGGGCCCCTCAGTTCAAGAAGGACAGGGAACTGCTTGAGAGAGTCCAGCGCAGAGCAACAAAGATGATGGAGTGGAACATCTCCCTGCTGAGGAAAGGCTGAGGGAGCTGGGGCTCTTTAGCTTGGAGCAGAGGAGACTGAGGGGTGACCTCAGTAATGTTTATAAATGTGTAAAGGGCAAGTGTCAGGAGGCTGGAGCCAGGCTCTGCTCTGTAATGTCCAGTGATAGGAGAATGGGCAATGGGTGTAAGCTGGAGCATAAGAGATTCCACAGAAACTTAAGGAAAAACTTTTTCAGTGTGAGGGTGCCAGAGCCTGGCCCAGGCTGCCCAGAGGGGTTGTGGAGTCTCCTTCTCTGGAGACACTCAAAACCCACCCGGACGCGTTCCTGTGTGACCTGCCCTGGGTGACCCTGCTCTGGCAGGGGGGTTGGACTGGATGATCTTTCGAGGTCCCTTCCAGCCCCTCCCATTCTGTGATTCTGTGCTGCCTGTATTTGTGAAGCGTGGTGCAGAGATTCAGTGAGCCCCTGGGCACGAGGTGGCTGCTGAAGTGGAGGGTGAACCGCTGACTGCTGGCTCAACTTCTTGAGCAGGTTGGGAAGTCCTGATTGAGTTTTATGCTCTGCTCCACGGCTGTTTCTTGGGCTGAAGAGACATATTCAAGATACGGCTGATAAAGCCTTATATATGATGTGTGTGTATATCTATATATTATGTACTAGATCTATACATATGTATCTATAGAATACATAAAATATATGTAATGTATTATTTCTGAAGAAAGGTTTGCAGTGGAAAACAGCCTTGTGCTTCCTAGTTTAGTTAATGCCTCTGCTGTGGTCTTCCCTTCATGATGAAAGTTTTATAAGTCCTCGTATTGTAATGGAAGTTTTACAGTCACAGATGATCACAGTTAGCAAAGCACTCACATTTCCCTAGAAAATTGTGTGAAATTACTTCCCGTGAAGGAGAGAGGAGCTGTGCTTCTGCTCTCCCTATTATATCTTCATCTCTGTGGTAGTTAACATAGTATTTGCTCAGTAATTTCGAGGAGTTAATATTTGGAACTCTTAAAAATGGATAAAACCCAGAGGGGGGGGATGGAATAAGAGAGGGGATGTTTCTGGTTAATGGGGACTGAGAGTGCACTGGTGTAGACTGGATGTCTGCTTAAATAACAATGACTGAAGTCACTAACTGTCCCGTTTCTTACACTGAATTCTCCTTAGTCTATCACAGCAGTTATATATCACTGAATACTTGGAAATTAAATATATATGAAAAATAGAAAAGGAAGTTAAACATATCGAACCTTTTTTTGGTAGTTTCCAGTAGAGCTGAACTTGGACTGCTGACCTGTTTTACATTTTACACAAAATTTGGGTTCATGTAGCCAAAGTTTGCAGAGTTGACCAGGGACTTGAATTGTCTGTGCAACTCTTGAGTAAATCTTTCCTGTCTGGGTGGGGGGGTGCTGGGCTCAGGGCTCTGTCCCTCCTGCTCTGCTGGGAGCGTGGCTGTTCTTCACCCTTTTGAGTTCCTGAGACATCTGACTTTCAGATTACTGCAAATTTACTGATCTTGTTCCTTCAGTTTGGGAAACATTTAATTAACCACAGCGATGCTGGCCACTAAAACTTTTCCTTAGGAGCATCAAGTTGCCCTGGAGTTGACACGTAAACTCTGTGTTACATGTGCAAGCTCAGGCTGGCCATCCCAGTTTGCAGAGGAAAGACAAATTTCAACTGCCTGCTGTGCAGGAGATCAACCAGGGAGCTGGTTAAAAACCACAGAGTTTCAGTCTCATGAGAAAATTCCTCATCTTTGTATTTACATCAGTATAAGACCAAATATTACCAGTATTTTCAATCAGAGTGAAATTGGTAAATATATTTTTGATTATTTTCTTGTTCGTTTTCTGTCTAGATTTTTATACATTTAAATTAATGTTATTGTCTTTTATTTTACAGAATACAGAAGTTTTATATGGTATGGCTTGTCTTTAAAATAGATTATTTTAAAATAATTTAGAACAGCTGCTTTCTAGTGATTGAGTCATCTCATTTTCTAGATTAGAATCTCTTGTTTGTTTTGTCATTAAATGGTTTGACACTTAGAACAAGGAATTAAGATAAGTACTCAGCATACCAAGCAGAAGAGCAGGTGGGGCTTTTCAGCATCCCTCTTGTTCTAGGGAAGTGCTGTATTTCTCCTCCAGACATATTTCTGTGCATACATAAATGTCTCCAGAGTTGGAATTTTCTACAGTTTTTTCTTGAAAACTTTTCAGTGTCTGGTTCCCTGGAATTTCTCTTGATTCAGAACTTTTAGTTTCAATCAGTGGAGGAGAAGAGTGACAACTTTTTAGTGTCTTCATTTCACCTGGTTATAACTGGATGCATGGCACATTTCTACGTGCAAACTGTCGTGTGAGTGATACATTAGAGAATCTTTCCTTTCTACAGGAGAAAGCCCCTGGCGCAGACCCGTACGTACACACAAACACAGATGCTGCAGCATGTTACAGATATTCCAGGGAGGAAACAACAGCTTCACTAAATGGAGAGATGGTCCTGGCTCTGCAAAGTGTTGCAGAGCTGGATGGGGAGCCCATGGCCTGAGCAGCAGGATGTGAGAGAGGAGCAGCCGGGCAGTGCTCCATCCAGCTGGCTCTGCTGCCAGGAGCAGTTCTCCTGGAGCTGAAGCTGTGGCTGCTCGAGCTGTACTGGGAACCCTATGGAGGAACAGACTTAAAGAGCTCTCAGATGTTAAGCCACACTCAGGGTAGCAATAATATCTAAGAAACAGCAGATCTCATACTTGGAAGGGAAAATGATTCTTTTTTTTTTTTTGTCTGAGCTGCAAGAGAATTTGCCTCCTTTTCCAAAGAGAGTGCTCTGGTTTGGGGGCTACTTCATCTGTTCAGCTCTGGGTTTGCTGCTTAACCATCAGCACTTGGCTCTTACAGAAACCCACAGAATCCCTCAATCATGACAACGCTTATGCAGAGGAGTGTGATGGCCCAGCCCTCGTTTTCTTAATGGGCAAGTGGAGACTCGGAGAGCATCAGCTCATCGTGGTCCTGATGGAACTCATCGGCAGAGGGGGGCACACAGCCCCCGGGGCTTGTGTCCTCAGTGACCATAGGTACTTCTCTCACCACTTCAGTCACTCTGAGTTTGCAGAAAGCAGAGACAAGCTTGAGACTAGCTCTCATGAGAGCAGGAAGCTGGTAATGAGCTCTGTCTACAGACACTGTTATGCTTGCCAGTCCCTTTCACCTTACGGAGTGGGTGTATCTGGGCCACGTGCACGAGTTTGTACTGTTGCTTTCCTATTCTTGATGCATGGCATCGAGGTACTGTTTATGTCTTAAAGTTAAATATTATGTATTGCTTTCTCTGAACGTCTGCATGTCACCTGGGTTAACAGGGTGTGTATCTCTTGGAACAGAGAGTCTGCTGCAGCAACAATAATCTCACAGTTTGGCTATGCCACAAATATCTCTTTCCTGTAGTTTGTATGGTCAAAAAAAAAACCACCACAGTTTTGAGGAATAGTGAATTCTGAGGTGAGTGAGCAATCTTTCCAGAAGTTGACCCAAACTTCAATCTCAAGCTGTGGACATACTCCCTCCTAATAACAATTTTCTCCTTCTCCATTTCTTGTAAGTTGAACCCAGATTGTCTTAAGATCCCTTGCATTTGCATTCTCTGGTTTAGTCAACAGAAAAAGACTGGGTTTTTTCATAAATCAGTGACTTTCCTTGGGTTTTTTCCTCACTTGAAAACTTTTCTAGCTCTGTTTGCCTTCAGGGGATAGGTTTTTTTAATGAAGAAAAATAACTCAATAGTGATTTTAGAACTGGTGAAGGTACCTGAATACTTTTATTTAAATGCAGATCAGGGACAAGTACATCTTCCACTTGTATTTATAGCCTTCTGTACAATGTGCTTGAAAATAAATTTAACATAGGCTACTACCTGGCATCCTGCAGCTGTGGTTTTCATTGGCCCAACAGTAGGATGTCCCCTTTCTCCTTCCCAAACTCCTCATTTGCTCATTCTCCTTTGAAATTCTGTAGAATTGCTATTTCTCCAGCATTGGTTTGCAAACAGAACATACAGAGCACATCAGTTCACTCCTACCTAACAGAATAGATACAGCTTCCTCTGTGGCATTGGCTGTGGCATTGACTGGGTCATGTCTATAGTTTAAAATCTTTAATCCTCACTCTTAACTCTCTTTGAAGAGCAGTCAAAATACTGTCCCATGCTGTGCTGCATTGCATGGTCCTCCCCTTACCTGAGGAAAAGGAGTGAGTGTAAAGATTTCTCCTCCCCACATTTATTCTCTTTGTTTTAATGGCCACTGTGCCAAGTTCTCTCTCTTTCTCAGGTTTCTGGCATGTAATAAAAATTTAAAACCAGGTTTAATTCCTGGAAAAATTAGTAGGTTTTCAATGAAATCACCTGCAAGCTGTTCAATTATAACTCCTTTAAGAGTTCTGCTGTTGTAATTTCTTGCTGCTCTCTAGGCCCGGGTGTAATTCACAGCCCTTCTCTGTGATGGTGCCTCATCTTGGGTGTCAGCTCTGTCTAAATCGTTCTTCTCTGTCCAAATAATAGGATTCATACCCTTCTCTGGTGTCAGTAGCATCAGTCTCTGTCTCTCATTTATCCTCTAGCTATTAAAGTCCCTCCTTTTAAACATTGTATATTTATTTTCCCCTCAAAATGCCACATTTTCCTCCTGTCATAAAACAAGCGACTTACAGATTTTCAAAGGCTCTTTCAGCAAAGCTGGGAATTAGATTCTTGCGGAGTCCTTCATAAAAAATTGAAGGCTTCATGTATTAACATACATTGATTTATTCATAGTGTTTCATTACAAATAAGCGAGGATCCCATAATATCAGGAAAGGTTAGGAGAGCAGCGGAGCACGTTATATTATATTGACAGCTCAGTTGAAATTGAGCTGCCTTTTGGATTGAATTTGGAACACGGGCAAGGAATTGGCTGGTAAATAAGTCATGAGTTTTACTCGCCAGTGTCTGTGTATCAACAGGGTAGCCGTGGGTAAGCGTAACGGAGCGCGAGCAGAATTTCAAAGGTGTGCCTGCAGCTTGGATTCCTCAACGGCTCTCCCGGTCTGGAACCTGCTGACTTCTTCTCTCAGGTGGAAACCAGGCGTGGTGTCACGTGTAAACCTGCAAGATGAGGCTAAAATAGGGATGTAAAATACAAGCTCAGAGAAGAGAAGGGCTTTTGTCTAAAGACTCGGTATCTATTTCATTTAAGCACACCATTTCAATTCAACACCTCACTTCTACGTATTCTCTTTAAGTCCCTAAAAGACTTCAAAACTCTTTGTTATCAGTGAAAGGCTCCTGTTGTTTTCAGTGGCCTTTAGAGAAGACCATTTGCCACCAGAAGGAAAAAAAACCCAAACAAGGTTGATGGAAAACGTATTCCTGTTTGCACCAAAAGTGCTTGTATGCTGTGGGGGGGTTGTATGATCTGTTCTCCCTGGTGACAAGTGACAGAACAAGAGAAAGTAGCCTGAAGTTGATCCAGGGGAGGTTCATATTAGGAAGCATTTCTTTCCAGAAAGGGTTGTCAGGCACAGGAATGGGCTGCCCAGGGAGGTGGTGGAGTCACCATCCCTGGAGGTGTTTAAGAGCTGGGCAGATGTTGTGCTTAGGAACATGGTTTAGTGGGTTTTGATAGGGCTGCAAATAAGGTTGGACTTGATGATCTTGAAGGTCTCTTCCAGCTGAAACTATTCTATGAAATCCTCATAAAAATTCTGCCATGCTCTGTGCTGTGGTTTGTCTGCAGAAGTTCTGAGGCTTGGAACAAAAAGCAATTCTTTGGGTCTTTTGTTGTCAGTCAGCACACGCTGAGGTTTGAGTGGAGAGAAGAAATTAGATTTCTTTCCTAAGTAAAGCTCTGGAAAAATTGTCATGTTTGTTTGACAGCATCCAAGTACAGAACCACTCACCGGAGATACGGAAATAATATCTGTCCTTGTATTTGCAATGTCTGATCTGAAAAGATGGCAAAATAGGGGAGCAGAGAAAGGCCAGGTGCAGAATGCCCCGTATCACCCTACTTTCCTTGTTCTTCATTTGCAGATTACATACAAGGCCGTTGGGTCCCTGGATCCCAGTGCTGACCTGTCCAGCCAAAGAGGGAAAGTCTTCAAACTAAGGAATGAAACACATCACCTCTTTGTAGGATTATACCCAGGGACTACGTATTCATTCACCATCAAAGCCAGCACAGTCAAGGGCTTTGGGCCACCCATCACGACACGGATTGCAACCAAGATTTCAGGTACTGCTTTGGAGAAGAAGGGAAAAAAACCACATTTCTAAAGCTTTGTTTTTTAGACACACAGCTGATGCATGAACCAATAAAAAGCTATTCAGCTTTGTGTCTCTCTAAAAGTTTCATAGGGCACGTTTTTAAAGCAGCCACAATCCAGTATCTGTGTTTGTTCAGGTTACAAATGCAGTGGCTAATTTGTGGATATATTAAATATACACAAATATCTTTGTGGGACATTTTAAATGAGACCCTTCATTACTTCTGGAACGGAACTATCCCTGTAATAATTGTTAGTGTTTTCTGTGTGGCTGGGGAGGCTCCTTCGACAACATGGCTTTTATTTTCAGAATGCACCAAAATGGATATAATGAAGTAATTGAATTAATAGTACAAAGAAACTGAAAATAAAGGAGGAAAGCTGGTTTTATGTTGTTTTTCTGAGTGAGGGCAGAGGGGGGGGCTTGAGGTAGGCAGACAAGTATGTGAAAGACACTAAAATCAGAAGGCATTGCAAAGAGAAGGCACCTCTGTCTCTAGGAAAAAAAGGAAACAGGCTAGCTATGAAAAAAAGAGATGGATAAAGGGATGGGGAAACTTATATTGAGTAGATTTTAATTTTAACACTTAATTGATAGCACTAAAATAGGTTCTTGAACAGAGTTTAAAATTGTCCTTTTTGGGAACACCTTATCTGTTCAGTAAAGCCAAAATTAACATTGGTTTATTGTTGTTTGGTTTGGTTTGGTTTTTTTCTCCCATCTTCCAGTGAGTAGGCACAAACACCACGCAGGCATTAGGGTAGTATCTGGTATTAGATTATCTCTTGGTCAGTCCTATACATGTAATTTGGAAATAACTGTTAAACTTGCTTTAAGAGACAGTCCTGAGGTTAGGTGGGAGAAGAAGGATTATTTGCATTGACTGGAATGTCCTTGCAAGACCGTACGTATTTTAAAATGAAAAGACTGTCTGTGCTGTAGCAATGCATGAGTGTTTATGTTTCGATGGGTGGACATGTTTGTTTATGTCTTAATTGAATGGCAGAATTCTTGAGGACTTCTCTTTGGGCAGGCCTGGGATCTTGCAAAATAGGTATGAAATTGATGACCAGTGCTTGCTATTTTAGAGAGGTCACTACCAATTATCATTTTCATGAGGTACCTACCACACAACTGCTCCATGTTGAGTACACAAGAAATCTACTGTATCTTATTTCAGTGTCTCCTGACTAATACAGATTGCTCTGATTGCGGAGTTAGACCATTAGCTAGTCCTGCCAAGACCTGTGTTTCTTGCATTTGCTTCTCAACTCTATGGTGCCTGAAAGGAAGAGTGTCAATTCTCTGTGGCACGCGCCGTGTTTTACGCAGAAGGTCACTAACCAGGCCTCTCACACAGCCAGGAGGAGACACCTGAGCGAGCGAGTGTAGCAGGAGCAATTTAATTTAGAGGCCTCGGTGCAGCTAGGCTAGAAGAAGCTCCCTCAAGGGAGGAGGATGGAACCAGGAAAGGCACAGCCCAGTCTGTTTCTGGTGTCAAACTGGCCATACAACCTCTCTGTAGCACTGTGGCACCATTCCCTCTGGCTAGAGCAAGTGCTGAACAGTTCTCCTCGTGGCACCTCCAGTAAGTGCGATGGTGTGGGACAGAAGAGCGTTGTTGAATCTCATCAGCTTGAAATGACTCGCTCTGCTGCTTCCCCTTGATGCCCAGCACTGCTTCCAGAGAAATCCTCTGTAAGGAGCTGGCGTTCATTCTGAACCCATCACCAGCGTATTGACAGGGGAAGTCAGTAGCTGAGCTGATAATAGCACCCACCATTCTTGACAGTTTTCAGGCATTCAGATAAAAACCCTGATGGTAAACAGGATTACAGGGGAACTTGCTGGGAGAGGATTAAATATGGGACCCCTGCAATGCAGCTTGCCCTTGTGAGTTGCAGATGAACTATTTGTGTGAATTCTGTTCTCTTTAAAGGTGTCTCAACAAAACTTGCATCCTTGGAATAAATTTGATACTGCTCTGATCTCATCATCAGTTCTTCCACAGTGAAAATTATGCCCCAAACAGATGTCTGCTATTGGGGAAGAGAGAAATAGCACAAGTAGTAAAATATGTTTCCTCAGTAAGCATGTTCATGAAGGGACCCTAATAGGAGATGATAAAGCAGAACTAGAAGCTATATTTTGGCTAAGTATAAATACTGAGTAGTTTTCCATGTTGCTGTGGGGAACACACCAGTGAAGCAATGGGGGTACTGTGCTGGCTGCTGCCTGAGCCTGCCACTGGAATCTGTGCAGTTGCCTCTTGATTCAACATCACTAAAGCACTGGGGTAAAATGCCATGGGTTTGAGGACTAAAATAACCTGGCGAATTTATGCTCCTCTCTTCTCATGCTTTTGTGTTTCATAACACACCCTCCAGCTAGTCAAGGAGACACAGCTTAAGTCTATGTATTAAAAAATTTATCCAAGATGTGGGAGGTCTGATCCAGTGACCAGAAGAGTGGACAGGAACCAGGTTTCCTGAGTGCTAATGTTAGCCCTGCCACCAATTCACTCATCCTGGGTGGTAGCTTTTAACTTCTCTGTGGTTTTCTTTCTTCACCTTTAGAATTGAAGGAATGTTCCCATCTCAAAGGATTACTAAGTCTTAAAAATTCAAGACAGGATTTTCAAAGCCAGCTTGAAGATTTAGGTGTCCGATTCCTGTTTAATTTTAATAGAAAAAAAAATGTATAAATATATAAGACATTTTGACAATTTTGCTCATAACATTGGGAAATATTTTGATATTTCATTTGAGAAATGTTAAACGGTCTCCAAGAAATGTTAATATTACGTTGCCATCACTACCAGAGACAGTAGCTAGTATGTAACTGTTGCTCTGTGTTCTGCTGTAGCACCGTCGATGCCAGAATACGACACGGACTCCCCCCTGAACGAGACTGACACAACCATCACTGTCATGCTGAAGCCAGCTCAGTCCCGGGGAGCACCTGTCAGGTAGGGCTTTTGTCTTCTCTTTTCACAGCTCTCCCCTCTCCTCCCTCCCCAGGCTTCACCCACGCCTCTCTCATTCTCCTCTGGTGACTTGGCTGCTGAAAGCGAGTGCTGGGTGCAAAGCCAGCTCTGCTGTGGATTCTGCCTTTTAGTCTGCTTTTTGAAACACCTCAAGCTACCTGCCTCCTGCTGTTAACCTCCAGGAAGGGTTACTGATGGCACTGCCTGGGGTTATTACCCTTTCAGCGTCACTTCGGGTGCCTTTGCAGCCCTGGAGCCCAGGAGCACGTGCAGCTGCTTGCAGTGACATTGTGAATTGTCACCGTGCAAAGGTGGAGGCTTCAGGTCTCTGTCTTCTGCCCTTCATGGTGGACAAGGTCCTTCTGTAGCTATCATATGAATGTCCCGACTCTTTAATGCTTGCAGATGCATCATTCAGGTTCTGGATCTCACTACACTCCTCTCACCTTCATGTTATAATCCAGCTGTTGCTTCTGGGATGGTTGTGGAATGAAGTAGTAGTTTCATCCAGAAAAGATGAACTCTGGTTTAATGAGGCTTTCCCAGTTGTAGGCAACCACAGTTTCAACTTGTAGAGTATTTAGGGGCAGGGAGCTTCCCAGGCACCTGTGGAATAGAGCGAGGACCTTGCAGAGAACATTTCTGACTGTCTCTGAGCTGGATCCCATTTTAAATGATGAGATGCTGGAATGGGACACTCAACTTCAGATCGCTCCCTGACCGTGGAAACGCACCTTACAGAGGTCCATATGGCTTTGTTCTCTTCCATCCAGGGGGTTTGTACATGGTGAAAAGTGCCAGCACAGATGAACAAACTTCCCTTCTGAGCAGGCACTGCCTTATCTGTCCCTGGCAGAGGTGCCAATTGGTCCTTGCCCCTGCCAGTCTCTTCAGCCCAGAGCACGAATTAGAATCACGTATGATAAAACCAGTGGCTGCTGCTTTGCAGAGATATGCAGCAGCCACTACCTCCCTTTAGGCTCTTCAGGCTTTTACCTCCACTTTTCACAAGAGACTTCTGAAATTTTTCCTATGGTGTGGTATTTTAAAAACCCATAGTCCCTTCTTTCCAAGTGACTTGGGTTTCTGCACCCCACTGACAGGTTCTTAGTGCTTTTGAAGGATGCCTCACTAAGTATTCAGGAGCAAATTGGTCAGATGTAAACTCCCTGATTCCATGAAATACCTCTGTCAGTTGGTAGTCTACTCTATATCACAGCTATCCCCCAAAATTGCATTGATACTCTCAAGCAAAAAAATCTTCTCTTCAAGACTTAGCACCATCCCTTTTCTAGTTTTTCTGAGTAATGTATTTTAAAGTTTCCCTTTCAATCTCTGGTACTCCATATGAGCGAATTTAGGAGCTTATTTTCTGAGTCCTTTAGGGATGTTTTTCTGCTGGAAAAGAGCAGTAAAATCACACAGCTCTGTTTTGTTTTATTTCTTTATATGAGGGAACATTCCTATATCTCGTTTTACCACCTGCTGTCTTAAAAGTGTTGCTATTTTGTCTTTTTATGGAAAAGTCTTGTGATTTTTCTCTAAGTCAATTTACTATACTTTAACTGCATTCAGTGAATAATGTCTTTTCCAGCAAATGCTTCAGTTACAAAAAATTTGGTAGAGATTTTTGGGAATTTTCGCCCTGTTTTCTGTAATTGCATTGTAGCCTATTCTCCAGACATTTGCAGAGAGTGCAATATTTTCATGCCACATCTAAGTGATAAGATTGCTTCCTATTATGAGCCCATTTCATGGACTTACATGTGTGTGCATAAAAACCAGAATGGACAGAGGGGGGGAAGGGGGTATTGGGGAGAATTTTAGCTTTTTATCAAGAGTAGATAATAGCCTCAGAAGGTTTGAGTTCCTTTCTCTGTATAACCATCTAGACTGTTGATAGCCTAACCTAAACAAATCCAGTTATTTCGACCTTAGATTTTCCCAAGCTCCTTCGTTTTCCTTCCGTCTGTTGCGCCCACTCTGCAATACGTGTGAATTCTCTTGAAATACTATATCCAAAAGCAGGTAGTGTTCTCCCAGGGGCCTCAACAGCACCCATCAGATAGCAGACTAACATTGTGAACTGCTTGTGACACTCTTAACACACAAGAATTGAGGTGTTTTTTTCCTCCTTGGTGGTTGTTTTGGTTTGTATTCACGCTGACAGCCAATATATTGTCTTTGTTATTGGCTGGTTGATTCTACCTTTTGGTCGTATGTGTTTTGTAAGTACAGTATTTTCCACTCATCTCTATTTAATGGGATAAAATTTCTCTTCAAAATGCTTTAAAATTCTGCTTCGAGATGAAATGACTTAGAGCCCTACTTAGTCTGATGCCATCCTCTGTTCAGTTACTGAAGGCATTAATGCCAACACAGCTTCGAGACAAATGACGGAGAAATCTGGGTGCGCGGCAGCAAGGTACTGGAGGGGATCCCACATGATGCAGTGTTGCTGGTGTGATGCCTGGCTTGGCCTCCCTTGTAGATGTGGCCATTCTTTCCTAGACCCTTTCTGGTTTGCACGCTCACCTTTCATATCCTGAAGAGACGGGTCTGAAAATCCATCTGAAAAAGCCTTTTCCTCACCCCTTCTTATAAACCCTCTGATATTCAGGTCTTTCACTATGCAGCAGTAGGTTGATCCCTCATCTTATCAACCTGACAGTTTCTGCTCTTGAGTGCTCTGGGGTTTTATTATAGTCCTTCCAGTCTGTAAAGATGAAAAATACTAAATGATTGCACAGTAATTATTCTTAATATTTCCTCTTACATGCTGGAGAACATGAGTTGGAGTATGTGTAGGGGTGTGACTGTAAACTAGATGGAGCGTGGTCTGCAAGAGCAGTTTTAGAGTAATATTGGAGAATATTTAAAAATAAAATTCATTGTCTTTCCATTCATCTGAAATGCATGTGCACCAAATCCAAAGTCACTTTCAACATTAAGACATTACTGATGTTCCCCAGTGCTCCTGATAAATAACTGAAATGAGGTTGTTTATAAAACTAACAGTCATGAACTCGACATTGTTAACGATCTATAGGTAACTATGAAGAGGGTTTCATATGAACTAATAGGAGTAATGTAAACGTAGATATTCTTTGATCTATTTTGTCCTATTGCTAAAAGAAAGATGAAGCCTCAGCAAGCATAAATATTCTCCCTTGTGGCACCAGCATTTCATTCTTGTCTTTATTTTCCATGGTATAACCTGCAGAGCTTGCCTCCACGTTGTCCTTTAAAAATAACTTTTAGGTGTTCTTATATCAATCTAAAGCCTGTGAATGGAGCTATGATTGATTTCCTGAAGACTGACATTCATCTATAATAGATTCAGAAGAGGAAAGAAGAATGCAAGTGTTCTCAATCTTTACTCCTCAACCCTTTCCTGAAAATCTCCAATGTGATTTTGACGATAATTCTGCCTTTGAATCTGTTATTGTCGGGAGGGCTGAGTCAGTCCTTCATAGATTATTCACATATGACATCTTTAGACTTCTATTTGAGAATTTATATCCCATTCACTGCTTGAAAATATCACTGTGAGGGATTTTATCTACATGCCATGTCCACTGGGCTGGTTTTTGTGTGTTGAGTATTTGAAAGTCCATCTGGTTTATTAACATGTGGTTGGATCTTTCAATCTACCTATACTACTATTATGGAGGAAATCAAATTTCCAGAGCAGGTATTAGTTTTGAGGATTTCAGAGTTTAAATAAATGCTCCCCTTAGGTGTGATTGCCATGTCGATATGCTGCTCTGCATGTTGGAGCTGTAGGACACTGTAGAAGGATCTAAATAGGAGAATGAGAATTTAAATATTTTAAATATATTTAGAAGTGGTGAACAAAGGTGAAACAAATATTTTCATATCAGTAGCCAGCCAGTAGGAGAAATTAATTTATATGCACCAAGCCCCATGTTATTCTTGAGTATTATCACCTAATTGTTGGTCTCCCAAACATGAAATAAAGGAAGGATTTTGGGTTTACATGATGCTAAACAAATTAAGAGAAACCAGCTGTAGTATTTTTTTAACAGAGCACTTAAGAACAGTGGGGTTTTTTCTAGTTTTATGCTCAAGCTATTCTCCATGCAAACAGTCCCATGTGATATAGCTGTGTACTTAAGTATTCCTACATATAGTAACAGATGAAAATTTCCTGTGATGAAGGGGAGTGTTATTGCTTCCATTTTATGTTGGAGAAGTGAAACTTTGACTAGATAAAACTTGCCTTCCATTTCAGTCTGCAACAAAGTAGAAACTGAGAATCTCTAGAGCCACAGGCTGTAACTGTAATCTCCAGATAATTCTTTCTCTTTTTTTCTTTTGTGATTTCAGGCATCATTTGTTCATCCTGAGCTTACTTTTCCTAGAGCCCTCTCACTGGTATCATAGAATACCTCAAGGATCATCTGGTCCAACCTTTCTTGGGAAAAGCACATTCAGTCTTTGGTTTTGGTTCTAATGCACAGTACTTCTTTCCATCATTATGAAGGAGTTGTTAGGAAGCCTAGTGACCTTGTCTCTGTGGTGGAGGAGGAATGAGACAAGAAGCCATAAACCTGCAAAATGTGCTGGGGTTTTTGTTCTGTTTTACAGATGGTACCCTTGGTGTGTAGATCCCTATAGCTACACAGGGAGCGATGCTGTTCAGCTCGCCGCTTTGCAACTGCTTAAGTGGCATCATGTGAGCTTGCCTCAGGCATTGATGTTGATAATTAATTCAATAATGCCAAGAAAGGGTGGCAATTTCTTGCTCTTAAAACTCCTACGCAGCATACCTTGTGTTTGAAAATAAAGGCTGGAGCCAGGGGTCAGCGAAACAATAAAAAAGGCTCCAACGTGGAAAGCAATGAGGAGCATCACAAATTAGCATGCCCTTGGTAATTCTGAAAGTTCAGTTGCCTCGACGAGCATGTTAAAAATACCTGCAAAATAAAACTCCTGGCCTGCTTCTTCTCAACTCATTCAAATGTACGTGTCACATGACTTGGCTGATTGAATACAGGGCAAACAGTCATCACATTAGATCTTTTAATTTTGTAGTATCTAATGAGGAATGAGATTATCAATCTAGGCTTCTGGTATTATATGCCTAATTAGCTGTATTAATTAACATCTCCTATAATATACCTCAGGGATATTGTTCTCAAATCATTCAAACTGGGTTTCCCCTGCATGGCATTCTTCCTTTCATTTACCTTCAGAACTCTTGCCTAAATGAATGAGCTTCTTTCCTCTTAAAGATAAACCAGATCTACTTTTTCTTTAGCTATATGTGAATGTGCAAGACTGGAAATGAGAATTTGAGTGAAACCTGGGGAATAAAGGCAGCATGACATTTGTTATACTGGAAAAGGAACAGAATAGAGTTGCACAGTAAGCATTTGCAAGCTTGACCTCACTGCTGTGTCCAAAGCCCGGTGAGCTGATCCGAGCACTTTAATCCTGAGCATACCCTTCCATTTCACCTGGAGTCATGGTTTAGATCATATGTGATGACTTCACTGGTACTTGAAGTTATTCTGGGTCTTAGTAGTTCTTTGCCTACTGCATCAGGAAAGAGGCATAATGGAGATACGGGGAGGCATCAGGATGCAAGGTGACAACCATCAGTATCAGGAAGAAATACTTAATCTTTTGTGTAGCACAGCACAATTAGTTGAATGGGTGTTTCAAGTTTTGTGGGTTTGGTTTTTTTTTTTAGTTTCCCCTGAATAATCAGGTTTTGGCCCTAAAAAATGAGGATAAGGGGAATTTTGGGTCAGTTGTCACACCTGGCACAAGAAATGCATTTTCTTACTGGATCATCACGCTGTTCATCGGAGAATACTGTCCCTTAAATGGTGATAAAATTGCCATTGCTCATTTATCAGCCATCAGAAGCAACCATTCTCCGAGGCAGGATTAGCTGCTGTGGCTTCCTAACCACTCCACAGAGAGCTTGGGCAGTAGAAAGAAATGGGAGAGGAAAGCCATAAAATTTGCATATATTTTAATGATAGTATTTTAACAATCAAATTACACATGGAGCCAATTCTTTTGTGTCAAGCAGCATTTTATTAGCTCTCCAGTGAAGCTTTTCTTAATGCTTTTTGGTGTTTAGGAAGGCCTGATGATACTGAGAGTTGGGGAGTGAATGTTTTTGCATAAATCTTTTACGCTGACCGCGTAAATTGCCAGATTAAATTCCAGCAATCAAAAGGTTAATGAAGTCTGAACTTTAAGCTGAGAATCACAAACTGATGGCCATTTTCTCACATCAAGCTGTCATCCAGTAAGATGAGGGAACAGGAGAAAATACCCGTGGTTGCCAGTTCGAAGGTTGTTGGGTTTTTTTTTCCCCTAAGACATTTCTTTGCTTCACAGCTCCCAGAGCCAATATGCCCCTTCCTTGTTATCACAGAATGAAAGGGTAAGAGCAAACCACGTAAAAGATCTTAAAAATCAGACACTCTGAATTACTCGAGGCATACGGCCAAGCCTCTTTTGCCTGTGAGTACCCTTGGATCAGACCCTTGAGTGGGATGAACGGAACCTGACCACAGCTACTCAGGGTCAGAGCCAGCCCCCGGGAAGGAGCTTGGCTCTTTTTGCAGATCACAGAGGATGATTTACCTAATTGAAGCAGCTCCTTAAGGTCCTTAAAAAGGGATGAGTCCAGGCACAAGTCCCTGGCAAGCGTCCACCCCTCAGAAGCAGCACATGAGCTTTATCCAGCCAGCAGCCCCTCTACTAGGAGTGAGGCTGAGGAGTTCAGCGAGCGAGGGGGCTCCTTCTGTGACAGGAGATGTTTACACTGGCAGGTGCCCCTCAACGCATCTGTAATAACACAAAAACACCGTAAAAAGGAAGATGAGTAAGCTCTGCTTTGCTGTTGCAGACTAAGGCATTTCAGGATTTAATTATACTACAGGTATATAAATTCCGGAAACATGCTAATGCTCCCGTGATTAAAATTATAGAGGGCCTAATTGAAAAAGCATAAACCAAATTGAAGAATTCCTAATTATAGTTTGCTTTGAGGTGTTAATTTCCTCCATAATGAATGCATAATTTCTTGGAACTAGAAAAAGGGATTGCTGCACCAGTGCGTGGGCTGCAGATGGAATGAAGGGATTACCATAAATGCAGCCAGACAATTCCGAAGACTAAACCTCTGCAGCCACGATGCTGTTCTGCCTCTCTGTGATTTCAGCTCTCCTTGCACAGCACTTTGCTGGAGCAAGAGGCAGAGGTGGGAGGTAGGGATAGGTTTGCTCACCGTGCAAAAGGAAGGGGAAATAGGACTGGCTGAACTATAAGTAGTCATAGTGCTGAAGAGAAAGGTGAGGAGAGAGGCAGAGCACGTGGCCTTTCCAGTGGAAAGGTCCAACAGCAGAAGAGGAGGGAAGGCCAACTTCACTTGTCACGCACCCTAAGTAAAGACAGGAACTAATGGTGATGCACGTTGAAGGTGTTTTGTTCTGCCAAAGGATGCACCCTAGATTTGATGTTTTCTATCAAAAACACTCTTAGTTTTGAGGGGAGTTGGTGAACTCCGGGATTATCAGACACAACCTCCTAATGTTTAGATCTGCCCCATTGCTACTGTGGTGGAGGTAAGAGGTGTTCACAGATGATGACAGACTAGCTGCGAATTGATGCAGAGAAGTCCTTGCCCTTGGGACTTTCCTTCTTCCCGTTCTCCAGCCACAATTTTTCTTCCTTTTGGGGCAGGAGGTAGTGAAGGTACCATTTAAGGTCTCTCCCTGGTGTCATAAGCGTGATCACTGTGCGCTTTCTGAAAAGCACAAAGTGTCAGAAGAATCTGGCTGATGCTTCTGCAGCTTCAGATGCTGAAAGTCTGTATTACCCTTACCCAGGGGAATCCATCTTTCTGTTGCACGTTGATGATGTAACTGTGAGCAGAGGGTTACCTGACCATGTTGGAAACATGGTTAGAAACAGAGCAGGTTCCCCCTTTTCACCTGTGTTTTTGTTAGCCTTTTAGTTATACAAGAACCAAACACACCCAAAACCAACAAAAATATTTTTCTAGTGTTTGCTTTTAAAACAGACATCAGATTTCTGCGTGCGAATTTTCCCTCCGCAGTTTGGTAGCTACGGTGGTGGGAAAGAGAGAGAAAGCTTTGAAATCCAAACTAGGTTATTGCTGCATCCAAATAGACTCAGTTTCATGGAAGTCATTGGAAATTCCCTGATTAATTCTGACTGAGAATATCTGCTTATATGCCCATCCCCTTGTCTGAGCTACTGCTTCTATGAAGGACGTGGCAGAAGGCATTGGATGGTCCCAGCAAGGGTGTGCCTTGTTCTGCAGGTTGTTCCAGAGCTACTTTGACTCTTCTTGTCCTTGAAACTTCCTTCTGGTCTTAAACCAGCGATCACTGAGGATGACAAGAAGGCCTCAGTCAGCAATGCCTGTTTAATGCGAAGCGACGTTAACAAAAAAAGGGATTGGTTGGGTTGGGGTTTTTTTTATTATTTTTGTGTAGATCAAACAGATGGCAGGTGGCTCAGGAGGGAAAAAAACCCACCTCCAAAGCCACTAACATTAGCTCCTGTTGCAGCGAAAGCAGTGTCTGTCTCCACTCATTATCTTTAATCTGCCAGCACAAAATAACTTTGAACTGGAGAGATAGAGACTGGGCCTGTTCCACTGGGGAACAGCAGCTATTATGTCTAATCTGTGCTGCGAGCCAGGTCAGGCTTATGGAGATGGCTGAGATAATGGAACACAGAGATTTCAAATGCCCTCTGGTTTGGTTGGCTTGTTTGTTTTTATTTTCCTTTAAATTTTCATTTCCAAGAAGATTAAACGGAGAGAATTTAAAGCATTTAGAGGAACAATGCATATATAATACAAGTCAGTAGAGGCAGTAACAGTGTTTGGTGGGCTGGGGATGGAGAGGAGGTAGTTTGGTGGCTGTGGATAGCATCTTTTATTAGACCAAATGATCCAGCTGGGAAGAATGGGCTTTTAAGCACACAAATCCTTCTTTTAGGGTCAGTAAATACTGCCAGTACAGTTGCCTTTTTGACAGCTGCTCACGTTTTGTGCCCGTTGCTCCATTTGTGTTTGCTGTGCTCAGGCGCTGTGGCAATGATCGGACTTGCTCCGAGATGTCTGGGAGTATTTTCACTGTTAGATTTCATTCAGTAGCTGCCCTTGCTCGGAAAGACGTGGTCATTAATCACTCATAGAAGAGTAACAGAGCGGAACGTTAGGAGGTTGAAAGTGCTGATTTTAATATATGTATGTATTTCTAGGTACCCACGCCTGTGCAAACAGCCGGGCGCTGAGATGCGCACACGTGCACGTGGCTGTTAAATAAACCGTATACTGGCCCAGCTTTGTAACTGGTGTTCATGGAAGTTCCACAACCTGTTATGTCTTTGATGTGGTGCAGTTGTAAGCGACAGTCTGCAGACCACTTCTCCTTCCCAGCGCTGTCTGCTCTTCTTTCATCTCTACAGTCACATCTTAAGTGATGCCCAGAAGTAGCTTTTTCTTTCTTTTTTTTTTCCCTTCTTCTCCATTTTGCCTTTTTGAAAGACTTTGTGGGATTAGCACGTGTTCAGGCTGGACACTGCAGACTCCATCAGACAGGACATGTTGGCTGGTGGGTAGAAGTAGGAATATTGGATGAGAATGTGGGGATTTGTTCACATACAGCTGACAGTGTGTGATACTGGGCAAGTAGCTCGTTGCACTTTCTCCAAGCCACTGTTATTACATCTGAAACGGTGGGGTAATGATGGACTGTACTCAGAGGTTTGTCAGGGTAGAAGTTCACCCACCAAGGGTCTGAAACCAAGTGGCATTACATTTGATGTTACATTGTGGATCAAACACATGGACCAAAACTAGGGGTGGGTAGGTTCAGATTGGACATTAGGAAGAAGTTCTTTACCATGAGGGTGGTGAGACACTGGAACAAGTTGCCCAGAGAGGTGGTGGAAACCCCATCCCTGGAAGTTTTAAAACTAAGCTGGATGGGGCTCTGAGCAACCTGCTCTAGTGGGAGGTGTCCCTGCCCATGGCAGGGGGGTTGGAACTAAATGATCTTTAAGGTCCCTTCCAACCCTGACAGTTCTGTGATTCTATGATTATCACTTTTTTTTACCAAAAAACCCCAGCCACCGCCACCATCAAAACAAAAAAACCCACCCGCTACTTTCTAACGGATTTTTCATTTCATGGTCAGTTGTGGGACTTTTACTTGATGCTTCGGTACTGACTGCTGAGGAACTGCAAAGCATTCCAGCCAAAGATAGCATTTGGTACAGTGATGCTGGCAGGATGCTTTTTTACAAATACAAAAAAGAGGTTTTGTTCAGTTTTGCTTTATTGTGAAGCTTGACACAGTGCACAGTTCCTTAAATAGGTACCACCACCTGTCCCACAAGTAAATCATCACAGTTACTGACACTGACTGGGGACAACATGGGCCCATAGCTCTTTTCTCTACAAGGACCATCCAGCCTTTACACTTTAGTACTTCTCCTAGAGCCCGTTTCAATCTCTATAGAAATTTAACAAGGCTTGAAATTTTAACGATAAAAGAATGCCCACGTGAAAACTCTGACTCCAAGTAGTATTATCCAAGTGTGAAATAGCTACCCATGAATTTCAGGGTACATCACGCCTTGGTAGTAATTCTGGACTGCTGAACAGAATGGGAGAGAGAAGAAAATGTGAAGAGGTTCTCTTACAGCCTTCTTGATTAAATGGATTACATTATTATTGGCTCGATCTCAGCAGGGTTTTTTCCATCGCAGTGGCAGCAATTACCATCTCTTCTTTCTAGGCCATTTTTACATATTTGGCTGAATTTGGATATTTTGTTGGTATTCTTCAACTTCAGTGAATGTAGTAGAAGAGTTGTTTGATTTAAATGAATGTTCAGAGAACGCACAAAAATAACTTCAAAATGAAGGCTCTGGGGTGAATAACTTTGCAATATGAGAGACTATTTTCTTGAGGAGCTTCATTATTGTAAACTTTATTTTTGTGAATGCTTTGCAGATGCGAAGAAGCTGATTGATGACAGCACAGCCCAGTATTCATAATGGGCTAGTTTTTGAATCTTTGAAATAGCCAAGCATATTCCAGAAGATGACATTGCAGAACATTTTAATTTTTTTTCTCCTCTTTTCTGCATGAAATTGTTTATTGAAAGCTAACCTTAACTTCAGCTTATTGTATTCTGCATGGAGCTGTTCCAAAGCATAATGGGAATAGTAGCAATCTTTAATTGATTTTAATGGGTTTTGAATCAGTTCTTAAATAGATAGAAAATTGCAGAACAGTGCCCTGGGTCCTGTATGTACATCTGAGGTGGCTGTGAAACCCAGTTCATTATGTTCTCTAGATTAGTTTCAGAGCTGCTGATTAAAGGTGCTATTGAAGTTGTGAAGGGTGACATTTCCAAACATGTGAAGCAGGTGGGTACAGAGTAGATTGAAAGCAGCCATGAAGAGAAGGACTTGGGGGTGTTGGTTGACAAGAAGCTCAACATGAACAGGCAGCGTGCTTGTGTGGCTCAGAAGGCCAACCCTGTCCTAGGATGCATCAAGAGGAGTATGGCCAGCAGATCCAGAGAGGTGATTCTCCCCCTTTACTCTGCTCTTGGGAGACCCCACCTCGAATACTGCGTCCAGTTCTGGTGTCCCCACCACAAGAGGGACATAGATCTGTTGGAACGAGTCCAGAGGAGGCCACAAAGATGATTCAGGGGCTGGAGCACCTCTGCTACGAGGACAGGCTGAGGGAGCTGGGACTGTTCAGCCTGGAGAAGACTCCGGGGGGACCTTATAACTGCCTTCCAGTACCTGAAGGGATCCTCCAGGAAGGCTGGAGAGGGACTCTTCACAAGAGTGTCCAGTGATAGGACGAGGGGGAAATGGTTTTAAACTGAGGGAAAATAGGTTTAGATTGAATCTTAGGAAAAAGTTCTTCAGTATGAGGGTGGTGAGACTCTGGAATAGATTGCCCAGAGGGGTTGTGGATGCCCTCTCCCTGGAGGTGCTCAAGGCCAGGTTAGATGAGGCCTTGAGCAACCTGGTCTAGTTGAGAGGCATCCCTGCTCATGGAGGAGAGGTTGGATTAGATAATCTCTAAGGTCCCTTCTAGCCTAAGCCATTCTATGACTCTGTGATTCTATGATCTTCCCATCTGGAAGCCTGTCCTTTCAGAGTCCATTGCCACCATGTCACCTCACTGCCTCAAACGAGCTTCACAGTTGGAGCAGGGAAGGATGCCTCAATACATTCATTTCGCCTGACATGAAAGCAGAGCCAAGGTTGACCAAGGAGGGAGCAGGTGGTTAGCCACCAAACCCTGCTCTGAAAAGTCACTGCCAGTGAAAATGTGCTTGATTTTTATCAATAATCCCAAACCATCAACTCAAAACTGAAAGTTTTGTTTTTAAAGCAAAGTTTTTATTATTTTAGTTCCCTACAAACCACCAAATATTTGCCAGAGAGGTTTCTACACAAATATCTTTGCCAGCACCTCACTTCTGGCTGGCACCTCTGTCCAGGCTTCTGCAGAAGTGGCCAGTTCTGGGCTGGTTCTCCCCATCAAAAGTTTCTCCACAGTTTTGCCAGGCAGCAAAAGGGGACATGAAAATGTCCCTCTGGTTCTGCTGGGACCTGCATAACAGAGGTGTTAAGGGAGCCCTTTAGGTGACAGTCCATGGGTGTGAAGCAGCGGCGAGATGCAGCAGGGTGCCGGGATGGGAGATGCTACCCCTTGCCAGCTCCCACCCCCAGTTCACCACCCTCCCCCTGGGGCCCTCCTTCAGTCCCTGGGGGTGCGTGGGAGCAACCTCCAGCTGGCACAGCACAGCCCTGCCCCACACCAAGCCTGGGGGAGCAGGCAGCTGCAGCCCTCCCTTACTGGAGACCTTTGAACAAGTTTCTGGGCCAGGCTCTCATCACCCTCAGTGTAAAAAATGTATTTGTTTTATCTAGTCTGAATTTACCCTCTTTCAATTTAGAACTGCTACCCCTCATCCTATCACTACACTCCCTGATGAAAAGTCTGTCTCCATCTTTCCTGTAGGCCCCCTTGACGTCCTGAAAGGCCACACGGTCTCCCCAGAGCCTTCTCTTTTCCAGGCTGAACAACCCCAAATCACCAGACACCAATCATTTGAATACCTCTAAAGCCTCCTGGCAAAAAAATACCAAAGCCACAATTCCTATAGGAAAATCAGAGTTTGGATCAAGAAATGAAAACTCGTTCACACAAATGTGGCAGCTTTGGACTTTATCAGTGTCATGTAATGTGGGTGCCATAAACCCCCCATACTAAAAACCAAGACACACTGATGCTAACTTGGTTTTATTTTTGCTTTCTCACTTGTCAAAATCCCAAGAGCAAGCCAGACTTGCATAAAATATTTAAATTCTATATAGAGCCACAATTCTTTGTGGACCCAGCGCAAACAGCTTCTGCATAATCTTGTTTGGAAGAGACCTGGAACGGGAGCCCTCGCTGCATTCATTCTCTGGTTGCTGCCTACCTACAGTTTCTGCAACTACACTGGTTAGTTAAGTTAGTTAGTGAAAGAAAAATCAAGAAGAGGTTTAAAGAGAACCAGCTGAAGCCAGGGAAGCTGTGCAGTCAAGTGATGCCACAGCAGCTCTCCCGTTCTCATCTCTTGCTGTCGTGTCTGGTTGCTGAGTGCCACCCTGGTGGGATTTACTGGGTTCATATTCCCTGACTGGGAGAGCCAGGCTGTGCAGCACTGCACTGGGAGACTCCACCAGTCACACCCAGGCAGCTCTGAGTCCAGGTCTTTCTTTTTAAATTGCAGTGTGGCTCCAAATCACGGCACCAAAAGGAAGGCCAGAAACTGGGTAGCCCATCAGTTTTCCCTGTCTGTATTTCTTCTCTCTTTTATTATGTTAGTCAGGTGGTAAACAAATAAAATCAATTCTGAACTTATAAAAAGCAATTGGAAATGTCTAGTCTTTTATAGTGAAATCTTGACTGAAGCAGCCCACAGCACTTGGAGGAAAATCAATCATCGTTTCCATCCTGCTATGTGTGCTACTAAAATTAAGAATGGATGTTTGGCTGCGAAGGAAAATTATTTAAAGAGAACCACCTTAGCAACAGTTTTCAGTGTTCATAAAACTCCTGTTTATGGTTCTTCTCATAACAGACAAACTCCTACATTGCACCATGAATTATAAATATTAATGGGCCATCCTGATTTACATACGGTTTCCATCTTAATGGGTATCAAAACTGCAAGCAGGGCAACAGCACCACTTATGGTAATAGCAAGTAGTAAACAACTCCTCAGCCTAAAGATGTCATAAACCAAAGTGTTAAATGCCTTTATAATTACAGCCTCTCCCACATCCAAATGAAACTTCATATTATTTTGCTGGTGGCCTTTTCATAAAGACAGAGAGCCTGACAAGCTGGTGTGAGGCATCTGAAGAAGCACTTAACTCTGATGTGGTCTAAATATTTTAGCAACCTGTTCTGTCCATTTGGAAGCCTCACTCCCCGCATCTTCTTTGATTTATTGCACCGAACCCTGTGTAACTTGTAGGATATTACGTGCACACCACATTAATATTCCTCTAGTTTATGCCACAGCCACATTGGAAACCACCCTTTCCCCCAAATAATTTCCGTCCCACCAGCCATATTAGTGTCTATTTGTAGATGCTGAAAAGCTGCTAGCAGAGGGATTTTCTCAGGTTCTCACAATATTCGGTGAGAATCCTGCCTTTCTCACCA
>WUAM01000319.1:809628-861807 GCA_024336885.1 Actenoides hombroni | reverse complement strand
AAACATAAGGAGAAACTTTTTCATGGTGAGGGTGACAGAACTGGAACAGGCTGCCCAGGGAGGTTTTGGAGTCTCCTTCTCTGGAGACATTCCAAACCCACCTGGACATGTTCCTGTGTGACCTGCTCGGGCAGGGGGGTTGGACTAGATGATCTTTCAAGGTCCCTTCCAACCCCTGAGAATCTCTGATTCAAATTAGTGAAGAACCTGGTGCAAAACTGGATGAGGCTGCAAGTGAACTGAGTTTGATAACTTTGCCCCAGTTTCTGTAGGTTGTTGTCAACTCTGGATGGATTTCTGCTCTGACAGACCATAATCTTGGGCTCCCCAGTTAAAATAAATAGTGGTAGGTGAGAGGCACAGTGTTTAAGGTAAAATTTGGAATAGATTAGCAACAGTAGACTGAGAATATCACCTCTGTAATTCAAAGCATGCACTGGTGGGATCCACTGGGTCACTTCTGAAAAGAAGGGTCTTTAGAAGAAGCAGAATACAATGGATTGTCGCTGTGTGAGCCAAGTCCTCCTGGAATCAAAGCAGGCATGGCTTTACCTGGAGTGCTCTGGAGGCTGTTGTCCCTTTGCAACACCCGCCTGGCACAAAAGGATGCTGCTGGCCCTGTGTTGTGGTTTGTGGGAAGAACTGTCTGAACCTCCCCTGAATCCTTCCTTAGAGGGGTGGAGGAGCAGAAGGAGGAGCAGGAGGAGGGCTGTTACATTTTAGAGGACAGCAGTGCTGCCTGTTCCTAACCTTCATACACTTAGACCAGTTTATTTGGGTAGTCAGTATTTCTATTCCATTTCCTGATAGCTGCAGTTGCTTTCTAAGGTGTATTAGCTGCTGGTCAGGTCCTGTGGGTCACTTAAGAAGTTTTTCACAAACAGATCAGCATTGTCAGTGTCCTTAAACAGCATTTCTAAAGGCATGACAACCCAAGGCTATGACAAATACATTATGCCTCTGTTTCCTTAAATAGATTTTTTCAATGAGGCAATGTTCAGAAATAGGGTTGTTATTATTAATACATTAGCTTATCAGTTTCTTCCAGCAACTGGACAGTTTAAAAACTGTATGGTAGCATTGAGGGTACGTGACAATGTCACAAGAGTGGTAGGTGTGAAAGGGACTGTTCTGTAATACCACTGTAGAGGAAGAGAAAAATCTTCATTCAAGACATGCCTGAAAGTGCTGCTTCAACTCGGCAAATGCAGAAAGTTCCCCAGTGTTTTATGCAGCACACGTAGAGCCTGTATACACAGACTCCCTAATGCATTGGCCATATGACTCCCTTTTTACTGTAAGATGGTGAGTATCCTCCTTTGCATGCTGCTCAGTCAGCTCGAAGGTGAAGTCTTAATCAGGCAGGGTTTTCATCAGGCCTAACAGAAAGATAGGGGACTTTTTAGCAGGGTCTGTTGTGACGGGACAAGGGGTGATGGCTGTAAACTAAAAGATGAGAGATTTAGACTAGACAGAAGGAAGAAATTTTTTACACTGAGGGTGGTGAGAGCCTGGCCCAGGCTGCCCAGAGGGGTGGTTGAAGCCCCATCCCTGGAACCATCCCAGGTGAGGTTGAATGGATCTCTGAGCAACCTGCCCTAGTTGCAGATGTCCCTGCTCCCTGCAGGGAGGTTGGACTAGAGGAGCTTTACAGGTCCCTTCTCACCCAATCTATGCTTCTATGATTTTGTAGACCACTGTGGTTCCTAAAACACCTTTGACCATCTGGACTCTGGTATGCATTTTATACCCACCTCTGGACTGTGCTCAGTGGTTTTGTAATTCCTGCAGCTGGTGTGGCTGTGGATTTTTAGTGATAACCCTGGTGAGAGCAGAATAACTGCTTAGAGGGGACAGGCTGGTGCAAAGGTTAATGAGGCTTTGTTTATAGGGTGCTATGAGTCTATTTTACACACGTAGCATTGTCATGCACTGTAAAGTTTTTGCCTGCATCGGTCAAAAGATTGATCTCCCTGTGTCTGTTTAAGGCCATGCAGAAATTGTCACATCTATAAGTTCGAACTTGCGATAATGGCGATTTTACTTGTTTTCTGGTTTTATAATTTAAAGCTATTTTCCTTTTTTTCTCTGCAAAAGTGAAGAGTTAAAATGGAAACATGCTATCACCCTCTGACCCATCGCATCACTTGTAGGCATCACGACAGCTGTTCTTTGTCTGAGGTCTTCTTTCAAGTAAATGTAATAACCTTTCTGATTCTTGGGGGCCATATATCTGCCTTGCTCACAAATTACGTGCTTCTGTTCTGAAGAGAGAGGAAGAAAAACAGGAGGAGAAAATAAAAGCCTTTGTGGTGGATTTGCCTGGAATCTCCAGAATCAATTATTCTCTTAGTGACAGTTTTTAATTCTCATTCAGTTTACTAATGCTAATCTTGATTCCTCACTATGTGTTTACCCTCATCCTCCTACAGATTCAACCTGTATGCCCTATAATCCCTCATATAAATTCTGGTCTGTCTTTCTCTCCAGAACTGCTTTGTTTTGCTGCTCTCTCAGCTTAGTATCTGGTTGAAAGCTTTTGGCTCTCATCATTCTTTCCATTCCTTTTTGAGCTTTTTTTTTAAAGCAGTGGGAATGTCTCATTGTAGTCTTGAGCCTGTGCAGTTAGCACCCTTGAAGAAACGGAAGGCAGAAGATTGGTGTAGGGACATTGTGTGTAGTAGTGATGCTGTTGGTGGTATTCATTTTTTAATGAATTGCAACATGATTGAGTAGCCAAAGTGGAGGCTGTCTTTCAGATCTGACGAGCTGTTTCTCTTTGCTGGCTTTTGATGCGCACTGGCATCGTGCACAGCTTTTTTCTAGTCTCTGGCATGCTCTGCTGAAGGTTGCAGACCAGTCTGTCTCCCACAAGCCACTCACGCCACCAGCGATGCAGGGAGCTGTTGCTGGGTCCAAATCAAGATGTGAATTGGTGCCCTCCCGCCTGTATCTCAACGTTACAGTTCTCACGGGTGCCTGCCTGCCCTCACGTTTGCGTGTCACACACTGTTTCAGAGCTGCAGGTATAGTCAGAATCTGAAAACCTAAGGGAAAACATTTCTACATGCAGAGAGGTTTTAATCATTTGTAGGCCACTCACATAGAAAGCACCATTTAAAAAAAAACACCAAAAAACCCACAAACAAACCAAAACCCGAGAGAGAGAATAAAATCATGTTTACAAGTGACTTGAGAATAACTGTCTTTTGAAAATAAGCCTCTAGGTCTATTAGGAGATTTTACATTCAGCCTGCTACCTGGTCATTGTGTGCTACAAAGAAATTACTCTGAGCAGCTCGTTTGAACTCATAATGACTTTGAACCCATTATTTTGCATTAATTTATCTGGGTTAAATAATGCTTTGAGGTAATTTTTCTGATTGGTTTTTGTTTCAAGAGTGACTTTCTATCTGAAGAAGTTGGATTCTTGGGTGCTACAAATGTGTAACCAAACCTGGTCTTTGCCAGACTGACTTGTCCCTTTTCTAGGTATTTCCTGTTGTCTGGCTGTGGCTGAACCTCATGTGTTGCTTTTCTCATGCGCTGCCTTTTCCTGGCCCACAGGTCTTTGTCCCACCTGTCCTTAGAGGTGTTTTATTTGCCTTCTCTCCTCCTCCAGTTGTGGAATCGGATGCTTCTCTCCCCTGGGCAGTGACACAGCTACTGATGGTTGTGGTACCACTTCCATCGCAGGACTTCTTTAGTTCTGCCTCAGCAGTTGGAAATCTCATGTATATACCTGTCTTTTCCTCCAGCCTGTGGCTTTTTTGAATTCTTGTCAGTTAACTTCTTTTTAATGCAATATTGTAATTGCTGCTTCAAATGAAGAACGTTTCAAATTAGAGTTTGTGGAATAGGTTTTGTAGAAGAAACTTGCATTACCATCCTGCTTAGCTACATGCACTGGATAATCATTCTGTCCTGGATGTTCTTCAGTGTGCCAGCTCCACAGAGGAGGTCACTTTGTATCTGGTGGCTTACTGTTTTCAAATATTATGGCTGTACACAAATTGCTGTCTGAAAGATTGCCATGGTATCTTTCACTTAGCCACCATTTCTGGTTCTCCCTCTGTCCCTCCCGTTCACCCCTGTCCCCATCTGTGGGAGGTTGCATGGTTTGATGGAGTTGTGACGGGGTGTCAGTCCAGAAGTGTCAGTACTCAGCTCTGCCTGTGCTTCCAAAGGCCTATCATTAATCTTTCCAGCTCTACACAGTAAATAACATAATTTATTACTTACCTTGCATGAGTATTAAGATGATTTAAAGTACATGTGTCTACTGCTCTAGAATTGTATTGTGCTACCTCTGAACACTTGCTGGAAAGTAGATGATTTCAGTTTCTTAGCATTTTGAGAAGTCTTCTCTTTAGTTATGACAGGCAAGAACTTGAGTTCAGGCTGCTGGAGTCACCTGAAAACCATCTCTCAGCTCAGAGCAGCTGAACATGTCATCTCTTCCTTATGGACAGAAACACTTTCATCTGAAGAAATCTTCTGAAATATCCAACTCTGCAATACAGTAACAGCCCACTACACTGGAATTAGTTTTGGATTTCAAAAGTCTTTAGGTATCAGCCACTGCAGGGCCAGCTTTAACTGTGATCTGAAGCAAGGAGGAATTAAAAGGTTGAAAGCTGCAAGGTGCTGGCACAATATGAAATCGTGCTTTTATTAGTTGTACCTTACTGAACGAGTGCTTGATGTTCCATAAACCTGACTTCTTATGGGCTGATGAGGCGAGTGACTCTGGGAAAGGACCCATTCGCCCCTGCTCCGCTCCCTTTACATCTCTGCAGCATCACCAGAGCAGCATCTCCCAGGAACGTGCAGCATGTGATGTGTTCTGTCTCACTGCAAGGTGCTGGAGCTCTGGGAACCTTGAAGGGGGTTGAAAAAGCAAAGTGAAGTAGTTAGGTGGGAAAGGACTAAAATCTTGAAATAGCAATGAATGTGGAGTGTTGGGTGAATGCTGATGCTCTGGATTCAGATTCGTGCCACTGGTCAAGCTTCTGGGAAAGCACATTTTGTACAATACATAAATGCATCTCTCTGAAAGTAGCAGCCTGGTCTAGGAGATAATGCACAGGTAGGGAGTCCAGGGACCTCTGGTGCTCGCTTCTCTGCCACCGTCTTCTATCATTTGCTTTCCTTATTAAGAAAGTAAGCTTAGGGCAGAAAATTGTCCTACTTCTTGTTAAACAGTGTAATGGGGTCCTGGCCTCAGCGAGGGCTCTGGGTGCCACTGAAATACACACAGTAATAACAGTGGTGACCTGTTCCATAGCCTATTATTCCAGTATCCAGCTTTAGTTACGAGGAACAATTTATTCCAGGAAATGTGGTGGAAGTAATCGCTAGAAAATATGGTTATAGTTTATTTTCTCTCCCTTTTAATGTTAGCAACATAGAATCATTGTTTTTCAGGAAGAAAAGGGTGGCCCCTCAAGTACAGTAGTGCAGAGCTTTTCGACTGTATTTAAAAGGCATTTGTATGAAGTGGCTATCAGAGCAGTTTGTATGGGCTCCTGTGCTCAGAGGATTTCAGATCTGCCTGCATGTCAGCGCAGGAGAGAAGCAAAATGGAATTCTAAAAACATGTTACTCTCAGGAGCAACGTAAGTCATCTTCTGCAAGCACGGTACAGTAACAGCTCAGAGACCTCCTCCTGCCAGAGCAGAAACATTCTCCTTACCTACAGCTGGTGGTGGTGCAGATGGGAGTACAAGCAACCAGAGTAGATTTAGGCATCTGCAAGGAAAATAGGCAAGAACAGAAGAAAAACGAGGGACTTCTGTGGTTATGTTGCGTTAGAAAGCTTTAAGAATCCAAGATGCAGGAATTCACCAGTACTGTCATGCTATCAATTCCTGGGTGCTATTAGCTGAGACAACTCGCAAATGGTTGGGCTGGTAGCCTAAAGGAATTGTCGGCCTTTGCCAAGATAGATAAAAAGAATTACACAGAAGATTCAAGTGGCTGCATCACCAGCATGTGTAGGTGTCAGGATGGATAATAAGCCTGTATTCTCTTTCTGGAACTGCAGTAGGCTACATTGGGATGAGAAGTATCAACTGAAAATACACTGACCCCACACTGCCTGGCAAAATCAAACCAGTCTAGTGGGTTGGAGGATGGAGTTGACAGCATATTCTTATGTTTTTTTAACGTGGCTCACAATTCATGAGGGTATTCAGATGGTACGAAAATAATGTGGGTCTGACTGTGCTGTTTGAGGTAGAAAACCGTTCTCCAACACCTATTATTTAGGGTCATTGGAGTAACTGCAATTCAAGTGAAGCATAATTTGAAGTACTTCTGAGTTTCACTTCAAACAAATAGAGTTTTAGCCATTTTTCAGGGGAAAATTGCACCTTTATCGTTTACTTTGTTGCATGATAGTGTCGGGATTGCCTGTATGATGGTATATAGCTCACCTCTTGGACAGATTTGCTTCAAGATTGTGAGATGTTGTCAAATAAAGATGGTAATATGCAACTGATACATTATTTTATTTTCACTCTCAGGAATCCCATTAATGCAATTCAGATGAGAGCACAGAAGTTAGCAGTGAACTCGTAGCTGAATGGGAAAATTGGCGGACGCAGCAAAGCAGTAGAGTTGTCAGGGACAAAAAGCTGGACATCACATGCGTGGTTCAAGCAGGCAGTAATTTTGCTTGGTAAATGCTGTGTTTTGCTGTGGCAAACCAGATTAACAGTTTATCTGTAGGAAAAATGCAGTCAGACTTCTGTCACTGCATGCAGTGAGTTCTCCTGATTTGCATTTCTCGTGTCATTGTTCTATATGTACTTTTGAAGATAGGATGAGGGGATTGTATAACTTTATTCAAGATCAGATCTTCATCCCTGGAAGGCCACTAGCTACGGCCTTGTTCAGAACTATCAGAAGGCCCTATGTTCAGTTGTATGATTTGATCATGATGACCATGGGGGCTCATCCTCACAGCCAGCTCTTTTAAAGCATATGCAGTTTAACGTGTGGCAAATGGGCAAAAGAATAACCCAGTGAGGCTTTCTGCTATCTCACCAGCACATGGACTCAATTGTGTATTATCACCCCAAGCAACTGGCTTCACGAACAGAAGCAAGTCAGCTTTTCCTGAAGGTCACACAGTTGTTAAAAGAGCAAAACATTGAGGTCTTCTGATGACAGCACTCTGTTTGCACTTTTGATTCCCCTTTCCTATTACGTTTAAGCTGTCGAGGAGGACTTGGCTGACTCCAACAGCAAAGGTGAAGCCCAAGATAAGATGTGATCTCACGTAACATGAATTCATTTATCTTCCTCAAATGCAACAGTGATATTTTTAGGAGTAATTATCAGGAATATAATAAAGGTAGGCTTATTTAGTCTTTAGAGTAGCCATGGCTCAGATCTTGTGGGGCTTTCTAAATCCAGCTCAGTGGTTTAAGCTGTAGCTGGAAAAATTCTGTGCAGCAGGTAGTAAAGTCAGCAGAGCTAAGCTTTACAATAAGCACCATACGAGTAGTCCCAGCAGCAGGGGAGAGGGTGACATTCTGCAAGGTCCTCAGTTATTGCAAAGGCCACAGACCTTTCAAGTCAGATCCAGACGAGGAAGTAAAAGAAGAAATGCTGTGCAAATAATGTTCCTAAATACGTTTTATTTTCAGGTGTGTAGGGTTCAGACTTAACCCCCCCCCCAACATTTTCAATAGGGATTATGTTGTCTCGCCTGGGCTGCAGAACTCACGCGCAGAATCCATTAGATGGTGTGGAGAGTGCTCTGTGCGTTGGGATTTAGCGCCTGTTCCATGCATAATTCTAACTGTATGTTTACAAAAGCCAGGCCTCCAGTATGGTGAGAAATACAAATGTGTTCTGATTTTAGAAGGGGAGGGGAAGAGGAAAAAAAAAAAAGTTTCTGCAAGTAGTATTATGGGATTTGGTACTGCAGAGTTTTCCATTCATTATTCTGATGTGTAAGGAATGCACCTCCACTTAAGGTATTTGAGGTGAAAATGACAGAATCGCAGAATTCTGTAATTATAACTGCTATTAATTCTCCTGCTTCTGGGTGTATGCTGATTGCTTCAGAAGAGTAAATTTCCTGTTACAGTATAATATGGTAAAATATCAGAGTCAGTTGCGTTGCACTGGGATTTTTATTGCTGCTCTGAATTCTCTGTCGTTGGCCCTTGTTAAAGGCGGGTTTGGTTAGGTGGGCAATTGTTGCAATTTGACTGCAAATAGGTTTTTTGGCTTCTGAATTAATATTTAAAGTGGATCATCCCACAATTTTTCTACAAATTCTCTTTTTATCTCTTCCTTCCTCTCTCTACATCTTTTAAGGAGCTTCCACTCAGAATTCCAATGCAGTGGAACCAGAAAAGCAAGTTGACAGCACGGTGAAAATGGCCGGAGTTATAGCTGGTCTGCTGATGTTTGTTATTATCCTCTTGGGAGCAATGCTTACCATCAAGAGAAGGTGAGTTTCTGCTTTGCTTCCATCTTGGACCTTCTGGTTAGAGTGTTGTTACTTCAGAAAAGAACAACAACTTTGGTAGAAAGAAAAGATTCTGTTTGTGTTAGAGAGGGCAGCAGTTAATACGTATTGGCATAAAGCTACCACTGGGAAGTTGTAGTCCCAGAAGACCTGCCTGTTCTGGGAGATACTATATGAGCAGCTACAAAGAGTGGATGACAGTTAATTGATCGCTAATGAGAAAGAGATAGCTGATGAAAAAGCATGGAGAAGTACAGAGCAGTACTGAGGCATTGGAAGTGGCCACATGAGCCTGTGCACTTGGCACAACAGTGGCCTAAGAGAAGGCAAGCGTTCATTCTTCACTGCCAAGAAAAATAATGTCTTAAAATAACATGATCAAGGCTCTTGTTCCCGAATGAGTCTTGATGAGACACGTTTTCACACAGCAGTTTCTCTGCAACCAGTGTAGTTAGAATCTTTGCAACCAGGGGGTTAGAATCTTTCTAAGAGTTAGCTTTAGTTCGCAGGGGAATGAGACATGGAAAAATCATGTATGGTAATGAAATTTGTTCAGAGAGTTCATTTTGTGTGATTTTCTTTGGACCAGTTGCACGTACACTCTGAAGTAGGCTGTTGTAGGTGCTGTGATTTGAAGAGCTCCACATTTATGGTGTAATGCACCGATGCAGAAAACCACCTAGGCGAGAGGTTTTCTTAAGAAAAGGATATATTTTGTTTATATTATTACCAGTCACATTTCTGAAGTGTACCCTACTTTTCAACAATAGTTTGATTCTAAATGAAACAGGCGCTCAGTAGCCTGGCAGCCCCTTGTCTAGGGTACAGATAGTGGGAGAGCCTTGATGATTTTACTTGGTATCTCGCAGGGAGTGCAGCTTTTCAAAGCAAAGCTCTGTTCCTTTGAGTTCTCTTATCTCTAGGACAGTCACACTTCCCTGAAAATAAGAGCAGCAGTTAAATCTAGATACAATCTCCTCGCTCTTAATTCAGAGCACATATGCAAATGGAATCACTCTGCGCTACAGATGCTGGAGTGCAGGGCTGCTATTCAGAAGGACCTAGAGAGGCTGGAGAAATGGGCTGATGGGAACCTCATGAACTTTAGCAAAGTCGTGCCTCTGGGGTGGAGTCACCCTGTGCAACAGTACAAGCAGGTTTGCAGAGAAGGACCTGGGGGTCTTGGTGGAGAAGTCAAACACAAGTGGTCAGTGTGTCTTTGCAGCAAAGAAGGTCAACTGTATCGTGGGCAGCGTTAGCGAGAGTGTAGGCAGCAGGTTGAGAAGAGTGATTGCTCCCTTCCATTTGCTGTTGGTGACATTGCTCTGGGCATAGTGTGTCCAGTCTGGGGATCCTCAGTACAAGAAAGCAGCTTGTGTATTAGAGCAAGTCCAGAGGAGAGTTACCAAGATGGAGGTGGAACATCTCCATCCTCAGAGAAAGTAAAAGCATTGGTTAATACCCAGCCCTCATCCATTCCTGCTGCCTTCCTAAAAGCTCTTTAAGAAAAGCTTTTATTTTCAGCTTGAAGGATAAAACTAAAAAGGAAAGCTATCAAAACAGTGCCACATCGTGATACATATCCGTGCTTCAGCATCTTTGCTTAATCTTCTGTCTTCCACTGGAAAAGGCCAAGTTATCAATATGTAGGAATCTTACAAAGAAAAAGTCAAAATTTGCAGTTTATTTAAATGATCAGATTATCAAGTGGTTTGTTTTTGTTTCTTTTTAAACAGATTGCATATTTTCTGCATAATATAAGAAACTTAGTAGAGTTTAGGAGGAAATTTAGAGACTATATTATTGTTTAGTTAGCAGGTATATGAAATCAATGGATTTTAGCTCCTTTGTTGTTGTTGTTGTTGTGATGTGTTTTTAACTCAGGTAAGTAAATGTTGGGGGATCTATCAAGATCTAGCTTTCTTCCAAAATTTGTTTGTTCTGATGTTTCAGCTCCCATGACTGCTGTGAGAGAAGTTGATACCTCATAGACAGAGAGACACAGGCAAACCCAGAATCAGAATTACTCCTAATGCAAAGCAAATGCTAGAGCCTGGAGATTTAAGGACCCATTTGCTTGCTGTAGAAATTCCCAAGGTGGTGCTGCCCTGAGCTGGCCCCTAACACAGTGCCCTTGTTCTTCTGTGGGACCGGCCTGGTCCCCAAAGCAGCAATATTTAATGAGTTTGAGTGTGATGTCCCACAGACAGAACTTTGCTATATGTGGCTTTGCCATAGGCTCTATTAACCTGGGCATCTTTTGTCAAAATTAAAATGGGAAAGGAGGTGAGTGGTGGTATTAGAAATACAAATTCTCCACTTTTTCTTTCTGGAGCTGGAATATTACATTTTCTCCTGTGTCAGCCCCCTCCCAGTGCAAACGGGAAAAATCAGTGCAGCCTGTATCTCTCTGCCTGTTTGCTGTCATTTGCAAGGTTACCCACTGGAATACACACTATTATAAGAAATAAACTGGCTCATCAGCTTCAAAATCTTCTCCAATTTCGGAGCTCTAACAGTGCAGAACGAGGTTTTGGAGGCTTGCTCTCCCTGGGTCTGTGCAGCACCCCCAGCATCGCTGGCAGACCTGCCGATTGCATGCCTTGAACGGGCACCACCAGTCACGTCTGATGGAGACTTGGAGCTGTTGTATGGACAAGTGTTCCCTGAAGATGAACTTCAGCCTGTCAGGCTCATTTAATTTGTAAACTAGTGTGGATTGGGACCAGCTTTTAGAAAAGGAGAGGTCGCTTTGAACCAGAGATTGATTTGAATTCTGGAGGAGCACAGCTGAGAGCTTGCACTTGTCTGAGAAAACAGCTTAACAGCCAAGTTCTCTTTCTGTTTCACAAACAGAAATGTTAGGAGCCTAAGCTCTACCACTGGATGTTTGCATTAACCTTACTTTGAAAAGAGTTCCACTTTTCAGTTCACTAAGGCTAATGCCTTAGTACACAAGGCAGTGTAGCCTTGCAAGGCAGCAATGCAGAAAAATCATGTAATTTGACAAACTTGAGGCATTTTCTTCCAATGGAGCTGGAACATATCACAGAGACATTTGTTCATGGTCCAGGGCATCATAGCTCACTGGTAGTAGGCACAGTAGTGGATTTCCTGAATGAAACGTTTTATTAATCAGGGCAAAGAGCAATGGAAGAAGGAAAGATCAGAAGAGATGGAAACACTAAGAGGAAGCAGACAGTGAGATTGGGATTAGGCAGATGGTCAGAAGCTGCTTTTTGTTTGTGTGAGATGCACCAAATCCCCCTTTTTTTGAACCTTTCCTATGCAAGGCATGAGCAACTGTTGCCCAGTTGCTTCTAGTTTCAGTAGAGCATACTGCAAAAATTCTAGAGATTCACAAACCTCCAGGGACTGCCAGTGTTTCATAGGGTTTAGTCTGGTATGTGAAGCTAAATTAAATCAGCCAGAATATTTATGCAGTGGAAAATTTGGGTTGACTTCATGTTTGTTACCTAAAAGTTTTTAGTAGAACCCTGAGCTCACCTAAAGTCTGCTAAAGTTTCTGTATGTGTATATCTATGTAAAAATTGTGTGTGTGTGTATATATATATATATGTAAACTCCTGTTTTAAATATGACTGTCTTACAGTATCTAAAATCAAAACCATTAGCAAAATTTGTTTTCTTGGTTTTGGGAACCCACTAGCTACACAAGTTAGATGCTTGCAGCTCTAGCATCATCGTCTCTGTACAGACACACAAATGGCTGCAATATAATTTATTTAGCCTGTTAATTTAGAGGTGATGGTCAGTGCTCACAAGGGTGCATTTGCCCAGTAAGGCAGTCCTGCTTTCTTTCATTAATAGATACCTATCTTGAAATGCCTCATTTTTATTATATCTAATCATGGCTAATTCTCTAAGGAGGTTTTTTGGTTGTCCTTTAATAGTAGTTACACATTTTTGTGTAATAGAGAATACAGGACCAGTTAGTAAACACAAGTTGAAACAAGACAAACAAGACATCTGTAAACTTCTTTTCTGGAGGAAATACCCTTTGACTTCGCCCCTCCCACAAAGGATTAGATTTTGATGAGTTCTGATTTCATCTAGACAGTTTTAACTCTGGTGTAATTGTGGCTTGCATTTCCCTGGAGTGAGGAATGTGACACTTCTCAGGCTGGTGTGTTTGAGTGGACAAAGCCTCTGCTGACCCCTTTAAGTATAAGACAGAATAAATAGGATCAGACAGCCTGTCATGTGGACACTGTAAATAAGTTCTTTAAACTGCTGTTGGTAGCAAAAAAGGAGATTTGAGGCCATGTTGGGTGTAGGATTAGTTCCTTCTATGAAAATTCAGCTCCATATTCTGGATTAGGATTTAGGTTGTTACCTTAAACTAATTAAATAAACCCCAAAAGCCTCAAGAGAAGAACATACCAAAGCTATAGGATAGTATTAACAAAGGGATATTTGCACATTCAGTGATCCATGTCCCTTCTGTGTCTGTATTTAAGGTGGGTGACAGGCAGGGTTTTCAGCTTGTGTGATACAGTCTAGGATCAGGTCCTGTTTTTAGTGATTCTTAACTCTGACCAGTTTTACCAGTTACTTTTGAAATATTCCTCAGGAAGCCATTAGTTTAGGCTGCATATTTTAAGAGAATTGGAGCAAAAGTGGCCCGTCCAATTCCAAAATGCAATCCTCCTTTTGTCTGTCTTCATTTACTTTCTATCCTTATGGAATAAATCTTTCTGAGGTTTCCCGTGCAGCCTTGAGGGATATGCAGCTTTTTAATGAGAACTAAGGGTCTTATGTGGTCACATATATCTGCTGGCCGAGACATGGGAAAAGTGGAAAGTACAGGGAGATGTTCAGCAGAATAATTACAGTTGGTAGTGCTGTGTGAAACCTGGCACTGGCCTGTCAAGAGGGGTTGGTTTTCTGGAATAATCTGGGGGATGTGGGGTGTTCAGCTGCATGGGCTCTCATTTTCCATATCCTGGGGATTTTTCTCTTTGATTAGAGGTTCAGAGGAACTTGGAATATCCCAGTGAAGCTCAGTGGCAACCACAGTACCTTAACTGCAGTGCCCTGGCAATGCAGAGTTTCTGGGTTTCAGGGGCTAATAGCATTATATCAGAAATGCGTTCAAGTGTACTTTGGAATTGGTGTCATTCAAATGCTTTTAGCATATATTGGGAATCTGGCCAGAATTTCAGGTTTATAGCAAGGGCCACCACCAGGCAAGACATGTCATTTCAGAGTAATCCTCTTAAACACATGTAAGTCACTGTCCTTTCCCCAGTGTGTGCATAGCAAAGAGGGTGCCTGAGCACATAAACGTGCTGCAGCCCATGTCCTCGTGTGCTTATGGCAGTTGCGTTCAGAGCATCCATCAAAGTGAACACTTGAACCCTGCCTTTACCCTTCTAAGCACTTCTTAATATTTGTCGTGTCTTCAGGGATGGGATTTGAATGTTGTGCAGTAGGTTGAAGTTTGTGTTTCATTGTTTTTCCCCATCTTGACCATAGCTGCTGCTTTGGCAGCTGCCTTGTGCCTCGCTGTTCGTCTGCAGCAACGCGCGCTCGGTCTGCTGTGAAACAGCCTTTTCTGAGAAGCCCTTTGCCGGTCATGAAAGAGAAGACACCACCTCTTGACTTATAACTGATTGCCAAGGCTCATTTTCTGGCGCTGCTCAAAAACTTATCAAAATGCTCTGAAGTGTATTGTTGAAAAATTGTAATAGAAAGTGCTTAATCACAGTGACGCAGGAAGCTAATGCGTCCTGCCAGTGATCATCTATAAATATGTAGTGATGCTTGAATTGTTAATGAACTATTTGCATGTTAGAGTTTGATGAAGCTTGATTTATCGTTACACAATTTGCTCATTGTCTACCTATTCCAAAACTGTGGCGTTCTTACACTGACACTTTGTTATTTACTGTTATTTATATTAATAGCTCTTACATATTTCTTTCCATTCCAAAAACCTCAAAGCACTTTGCAGGCAAAGGTAAGTCTCATTACCCATGTTACTGACACAGCAAAATTAAGGAAGAAAAAGGTGAGGGGATTTATTCATGGTGACACAAGCCAACAGCAGAAGTGGAAATGCAGCCTCTGTTCCCTGTCTCCACTCCTCACCGACACATAGCTCCTGAAAAAAGTATAGGACAGCAGTAGCTCAGTAGAAGAGGCAGCATAAATACTTTGTATACTGGAAGAAAAAAGAATAAATCCTAGAATTCCTATACATCTAATTATGCATTTTTCGTTTTTTTTCTCCTTTTGGATATTTTCTTCATCTGACTGGCCATCGATATTTAGAAGAAATGCATATTCCTACTCCTATTACTTGTAAGTACTTGACTGGGGATGTTATTTCATGAGCATGCTCACCCTGTGGTAATTTTGTGCTTTGCTGTGTTCTTTTCTTTTACCACATGTTGTTTTGGTGGTTTGTTTGGTTGGGTTTTTTTACCATTCCATTTATCCCTGTCTTTCCAGCAGCTTGTGTTTTATTTTCTCAGTTTCACACTGTTATGTTTTCCCTGTTTCACCAGTGCACTAGAACTGTGCCTGCAAACACACCCGCATCCGCAGAAGTGTCAGTTCTGGTTAAGAGTTCTTCAGATGCTAATGGGCAAAACACAAGTGTCCCAGCTGCACCTCTTTTTAATCATCCATCATATTGAGCCAGACCGTAGGGAAATTCACACCTGAGAGTTACTGTTGGGAATTTCTCAGCTCTGGATATAAGCTTTTTAAAAATGTAAGTTTTCTGACAGCTAGGGCTTGACATTATCTCAGTAAACATCCCTGTTCCTGGAGTTGCCAGGTTCCGAGTGTCAGTTTAGACCGATGGATGATGAAGTGGTTCAGATACTCAGATCTAAATCACCTGTCCGGTCCTAATGACAATGCTGCATAATTAAGGCAGTTGTTAAGGCGCATGAAATTGCTTCACACATCAGTACTTCCAGGCCCATCTGTTGTCTAAAGATTGAGGGGCTGGAAAGTAATCAGGGCCAAGCTGTTTCTGCCATGATAATAGTTGTCTGAGGATCAGGAGGAGGAGAGGACTGGATCAATGATCTGAGGAAAGACTCTTGGAGAATTGAGTTGGATGCCTTTGCTACCACTGGAGGATTGGGAGGGATGGAGAAGGCAACTGTTACTGCTGAAACAGGCCTCCCCTCTCCATCTCTCTGAGGCAGCAGTGGTATCACTAACCTAAACCTTCCCCCAAAAGCAGCAACCTGCCAGACTTTGAGGGCTCTGACATCAACAAAGTGGTCAAAAGGGCCATGTCTGCTCTGCTAGCCCCTCATAGTCTGCCACCCCTGAAAGCCTCCTCCTCTGCCTGCTGCTGCAGTTCATCTTTGTCTTGATCTTGTGACTCTGTCCGGGGGACACATCTGGAGGGTGTTTAGCAGGTTAGCAAAATGAGTGCATCAATGTTCTGCCATTGTAGTGGAAGTGGACTTCTTTTCCATACAAATTGATTTACATCCCGAGAACAGGCTAAAGGGGTTAAATATGAGGATCCCCACTTACAACCTGGTGGAGTGATTTTGCTTCTCAATGACCTGCCAAAAAATACTTGAAAGAGGGACATTCTCCACTTGCTAAGTGTGTGAGGAGCCTAAAGGCACCGTAATGAGCCTTGACTTTGCCCAGTTATGTAACTGTAAATGCAGAGTAACTCCATTTCCTCTAGACTGCACACTGGTTTGCCAAGAATGGAAGTTGACCTTAAGCAGACAGATTTCAAGCCAGGCTTAACTAATTGTTAAAGTAAGGGATGGTTTTAATGTGTAGGTGCTACTAACTAGTTGCATTTCTTGCTACAACCCTTTGTCTTCTTGCACGTTTCTCATGAACTTCAGAAAAATGCCCTCAGTGCTGTTCTCCTGTTTTGGTTCCCTTGCAACCACTGCCTGAAAAATGCAGTCCCCAGTTTTCCATTAGAATTTTGCCTTCTTTCAGCAGGCAGTATGTGGGCAGAATGTTCTCTGCTTTATTTTAATTTGAGGTTTGCATATTTTAAAAGATGACTCAACTTCTGAGCCCTACGTGACCCCTTTTTACAATGGCACAACAGCTTTTCTGTAAGCAGGCAGCTGAGGGTTAGTCTGCTACAGAGAAAGTGAGGCTATCACTTAGCAGTCTCTTTGCTGTCTTGTAATGGCTTCTGTGGATCAATATACCAGAACTTTTTTCTCAGGGAACAAGAGAGTGGCTCAGGAGAAAGCAAAGAGTCAAATCTCTGGAGGTCACCCAAGCCTGAGGTTGCAATGAGCTTCTGCAGTAGCAGAAGCAAGCACTTTAATAAGATTTAGTAAGGCAGATGTACACATACACATGCAGCATATCACAGCAGAGAAAGCCAAGAGGTATCATCAGGCAAGCTGCTGTGTTCATAGCAGCCCACTGAAGTGCTCCATGGAGATTTGAACATCATATAACTGTGTCTCCCTAGTACTGCACCCAATGTGGGTTTTTTTTTGCAGAGAGTTCCTTCTTAGCTCTGTTCTTATGGTTTCCCAGGTATCCCATCAAGCATGAGCTCTGCGAGCTGGAGCATCCCTGTGGTAGGGGTAACACATAAATAGTCATCACACAATAAATACTTCCTTCATTGGGTTCAGATTGACATTTGGCCTGTTCCCTGATCTGGCAAAACCAAGTTCTATTTGTTTGGGGTTTTTTCCCCCTGCAAAATGGTCAGTGTACAAGGGATGTTCCAGTAGTGAGGGAAGAAAGCAGGAGAATGCATGAAAAAGCAGAAGATGAAGTTTTATTGAGTTTCATGTTTCAATTTCCACATGAAATAGGATGTTTCCTTTTGATTGCAGATTAAAATCTTAAATTGCTACAGACTGTCATTCTCAGCCAAAGCTGACAGAAACTGTTACAGCCTCTTAGGAGCAGAGAGGTTCAAGTTTATATGGAATGTTGTGAAAATAAGAGTAGCTTAGTAGATTTTAAAAAATAAATAATTTTCCATGCAGTGACCTTGTATGAATGTTTTAGTCCTGAAGAAAAATTCAGTTGAATGAGGTAAGAGTATAGAAAAGCAGGTTCTCAAATGGATCTGCTGGCAGATCTTTAAAGATGGCCACACGGACTCCATGGCTTTTAGTTTTAGTTTCAGTTTCTGGACTTCAAAGTTGTGTTTCTTAGAGTAATTCTCATCTGCTTTCAGGTAATTCCTCTCAGCCCTTCATCATCTGCTATGCTGGCATTTCTTCTTGTTAGGGACCACAAGGCTCCAACAGTAACTCTTATAAACAGTTCTTAATGATAAGTCTGTTAAAGTCACAGAGGCTCGTATCATGAGTAACTGTTTTTTACAGAGATGGGCCATAAGCACTGTGGTAATCTCTAGACTGGAGTTCTGCCCTCAGCCTGTCTTGTGTTCCGCTGCAGTCCAGGACTATAAAAAATCAGAATCAGAAAGATGGTCGAGTACTTGCAGCTTTAGTGAAACCAGTCAAAAATACTCATTTATAAAGCAGCTCTTTTAGCTATTTGGTGCATACGTAGTTATGGGTAAATAGGTATGGGATTTTTGTATAGCAACACTGCATTAAAAACTTCCTGCAACATACAGAGGGGGATATTGTTGTGACTGAAAGAGAAGGCCGTTAAGGTCTTTAACACTTTAAGTGGAAATACAAACCCGGGAGACCTCTGTTCCTAATTTGCCAAGTCAATGTGCAGGATCAGCATCGTTTCGTGCACTTCAGTTTACCCATCATCAGAAGTTAGTCGCTTGCGATTTCTGATTCTCGGAGAGAACTTGGGTTTGTGATGAGAAGAGAGGGCTGTGGAACTGGGGAGTTCTTGTCCTGGCGCACTCGTTGCATCCCCGTCACCAGGGGAACCTTCTCAAAGGAGTTACTCTGTATTTACACCAACACAAGTATTGTCTCAGGCTTGCACAGGGTTGCCAGCGCTGTCGGGTCGCGCTTACGCTTAATGAATTGCGAGATACGATGTGTGCTGTAAGATAGCAGCCCATCCATGTCTGAGAGCTTTGCCTACTTGCCTGGCTGCTGCTGTAAAACACAGGCAGCAGTTCAGCTGCTTTAAGGAGATTTTGCATTTAGTGACAGACACCTCTTTTGCAACAGTGTTTTCAACTGCAGCAGCCCGTATCAAGGCTTTATTGTTGCCTCACCAGGAAAAGGAATGGAAATGTTTTCTCTGTGTGGGTTGCTTTGTTTTGTTTTGTTTCTTTCTCCTGGGCTGGGTGATGGTTGCAGAATGAAATTTAATCAACAGTGACATCAGAGCAAAGAAGTGTTTCTGGAAATACAGAGATTCATGTATGTGTTACAGGCACTCAGTTTAATATTATTTATAAGAAACTCAAGGGCCAGTATGTTGATTTCCTTTTTGCCTGAACTGGCCAGAGTACTGAGGACATGATTGCAATGTAGGAAGCCCCTTCAACTCCCATTATAATTTCCTGCCAATTTGGAGTGGTGGTTTCAGCCAGGAGTTTCTGTTCAGGGGAGAGGTGCTGTCAAATGTACTAAGTGAAATTTATACTCACATTTTCTGAAATAACACAGTTTGTGCTGGATTTATTTTCAGTGTCTGTGGGACATTTGAGCAGAAATAAAACACTGTTTTATTTATAGGCATAACCCTGTATAACCACATACATACATAAATATCTCCCTATATTTCCATGGATGGTGGGATCTGCCTGCACAGGTCAGCTTGCTAAAGGAGAATTTTGAGAAGAAACTGGTTTTCTCATTAGATGTTGGAAAAACCAGAATCATGAACCAATGCTTATGCTGGTTTACTGAAAGCAAATTTAAGAAAAATATAATTAAAACCCAGAAAGTGAGGTTTTGTGTAGAAGGTGTTTGTGTGGTGATTGCAAGCCCCAGCTTTGCAGAGGGCAGTGTTTGCTGGCTGTCTATACAGCATATGCTTATTCTGTATGTAAGCACCTGTCCCATCCAAAGTTTCTGTGGCTGTAAGTAGATGTCCTCCGCAAACAGGGATTCATTTGATCAGCTAAAACTTAGAAAGCACAGCTCTACGTTTTTCAAGACCCTCTGTAGAGAGACAGTACAAAAATCTTTGGAGCATCTTTTGACTTCTGTGTAGGTTCCATCATCACGTAATATTTGCTCTGTAAGGAAAAGTGGCAAGTCCTTGCTCGTCCCTTCGCCTTTACTCTGGTGAGTTCCCTCGGCTCCTGCACCACGTTGCCTTCACTGTGGTGGGTTCTAAAGCAGTGCAAGTAAAGCTGTCTCTGCATGCCTGTAAGTGGAGGATTTGCCCTTATAAGCAGCTATAAGAAGCAGTAAACTGCCTGTTTGCTGGAGCTCTGAACTGCCCTTCCCTGGCTTAGCTCCATTACCTTTTTCCCCAGCCCCTGTAGCCAGGAAGAACATCTTCCCTGTGGTGTCTTTCCATACATTTGAAGACCTATCAGCACTATTTGATTTTCTTTTCACTAGATTAAAAATCCATATTTCCTTTGGCCTCTGCTTGTAGGTCGTGCTTTCTAGATCTACCTTTCTCGTTCTGCCTTGGTGCGCGTCCCTTTGGCACCCATCTGACTGGAAGTGCAGTATTGCAGCAGAGCCCTTACTGATCCCCAGTCAGAGCAAAAGGGTTACCTGTGGCTTGCAGCCCATAGTGCCCTGTATAATCCTTCCCTTATTTTTACACCAGCACAAAGCTGCTCTTTCTAACAGAGTTTATGATCTACTACAGCTCTAGGGGATGGAGGTCCTTTACTATAGAACTCCCAGTGCTCCCAGCTGGGGATTTGCACAGGTATAATCCCCCCCTTATTTTTACACTGGTACAAAACTGCTTTTTGAAATGGAGTTTGTGATCTACTACAGGTCTAGGGGATAGAGATCCTTTTCAATAGATCTGCTAGTTCTCCCAGTTGGGGATTTGCACGTCTGATCGCTGCCTGCCTTAAATTTGGGCAGATTTCATCATAAATAATGTGTACCCCTGGCAGGTTGCTGTGCACAAATAGCTAAAAGGAAGTGTATTTGGTAGCTTGCTTTAAATTCCTTATGGGAAATGAGGGCAATGTGCAATTCTCATCTGTAGGAGGAAATTTTGTGTTTAACTTACGTGATCTGTACCTAATGTCTAAATTACCTGTGCATGCAAATCTGTGTTATAGTGTATAGAATTCATGTGAAACATCTAAAATTAAATCTGTCAACGTACATGTACAGGAGCTCTTTAGGAGCAGCAGTTACAGATTTAACATTCGTGCAAGTAGAATTGATAGAGGAAGTTGGAGATGAGTTTGGAGCTCCGTTTAAAATATAAGCCCTGAAGTTTATCCAGACCTCTGCAAAACAGGGATCTGATCCTGCAGATACCTCTAACTGAAAATGTTGCTTGAGCTGATTCATGCCCGTGGCAGGAAGAGCTTTATACTTGATACTGAGTTCATGTTCCTTGACTGTTAAGCTGGAACTCTTGCAGTTTTAATATAGTGCTTCAGCGTTTTATATCTGTTCTTTGGTAGGAGTAGAAGTTTCAAAAATAGCCAAATCAAATCTCTGTCTTTTGGGGTTTTTTTCCAAAATTCACACTTAGTTGAGGTTCACTGCCAATAGCTCTTCCCCTTGCTCTAGCTGGGTTAGCTTCAACTGCCTGATTATACAGCTGGCTTCATTGGTTTTTTTATTCTGCTTTGAGCATCTTTCTGTCTCATCCCTCCTGTGTGTGCACAGTGCCTGTAAACATCATCTCCTCATTTACAAGCCCTCTTGAACTGAAAAGGGCAACTTGATAGCACCCATCCACGGACACCCGTTTTCTCCTTGGCTCATTTTCCTTATGCTTAAACGTAAACCAGCCATTGCCATCACCTTACTCGCATTTGGCATTTCACCGTCTTCACCCCGTGTTGATTGTATCAGACTCTTCTTCCAGATGTCTGCCTGGTCCTTTATTTCTCCCCCTTTTCAGCTGCATAATGCATGAGACAGCAAGTGTCTGGCCGGTGCCTGGTGACAGGCTGCGCTGGGTGTGCGCTGGCTGCGGCCCGTGATTGACACTAATGCACCGATAGCAGTTGGATCTGGGGGTTGCAGTTGTTGTGTTTCGGGGAGGCTGGTCAGCAAGGAGAGCAGGAGCCTTGTCACTGATGCAGCTTGTCTGTCATTCACAAAGATCTCTTGAAGCGCCCTATTTTTGGAAACTGCATTTCCAGATAAATGCTTTTCCAATTCCAAAGGCATTTTGACGTGCTGGGAAATAAACCTCTACCTAGCTGTGGGTTTAAGTCACATCCCTAACATTCTAGAAAGTGCTGGTAATTTGATTTTATAATCCTTTCTATGAATTATAATGATGGTGAGGACCAAATAGGCTTAGTCCTGCGCTGCCACTCTACCCAGACACGTAACGGAGGCAGAAAAGGCACATTTAGAAACCGAGAGCCCCTTGATGTGTCTGGCGAGCTTAGCTCTGAAATCCTCAAAAGAGATCTGTCTTCCTTTTCCGTCTAAATTTAGATGATGAATTTTTACATTCTCGAAATCAGGAGGGAGAAAGGTGGAAAGCGGTAAGGGGCTGTTGAAAGAAAATGGTAGTGTTTTCAGCTGCAGAGCAATTTTCTGTGGGGCTTCTCTCGGAACGTGCGTAGTAAGCGTTAGCCGGTCCACCCGCGAGCAGCCCGGTTTGTGTGTGCGAGTTAGATTGAGAACTTTAAACTCATGTCACCTTTTCTTTTTAGGCATTCAAGCCAATGTTTTAGGGGCCTCTCTGTCTTCTACAGGACCAGGTAGAACTGCTTTGCATAGGGCTTTTGTAAGCAGGCCTTTGGGGTCTAATGGGCTTGGGTTTGGGGTTATTTTTTCCTGCCTAGCACATGCAGAAATGTTATTGCTCATTCACTGAAAGGGAAAACGAGTTTGCCAGTTCTGGCTCTTTGTAGCTTGTTGGCATCTCTGAAAAGATACCAGGCAATGGGACTTCCAGATAATTATTGCCACAAATAATTTAATCTGGATTTGAGAAGGAAGTCACCCTTTTGGACTCAGTTTTTTAAACATCAGTAGTGGTCGTCTGTAATGGCTCACCCCAGCAGTCCAGAGTGCTTGTTATTAAGGACTTTGGCATTTTGGATTAGTGTTTCCCACTGAGAAATTTGAATACCTGGTGCCAAAGAATTCACATAGCCACGTGTGATTAGCAAATCTAAAGGATTAAAATAACCTCCTAGCAGGGTTAATACACTCCAAGACTATTGTTGTTACCTCGGGTACCACAGCACACGAAAAAAAGGGGCTCCCATGGCTGCAGCTCATAGTTAATGACTCTGGCTGTGCTAACGTTGCTCAGCACTGGAAGCAAAGCTTTTAACATCATTAAACGCCAGCTTTTTGCTTCATCATTCAAGGACGGTTCCTCTGTTTGCATCTTCATATGCAGAAGTGCCTGCACCACGGAGATTGTGTGAGATCTAAATATGCACTCTGTAATTATGTGCCCGATTTGAATAGCTATGGGTTTGAATTGAAACCACCAACCATAAAAGCCTGAACCTCAACTGGTTGAGCAGATGAAACAGATGCATCTGTTCAAAAGTTTGCATCAAACATTAGACTCTTGTCCGTAAATCTGTGCTCTCCTGGTCTGGATTATCACCTTGCCTTAAAAATAGTCATTTCCCACAGACATAGACAAAGGTTTTAGTTCTTTTTGGCCCTTCCTTGCAAAATGAGTATAACTGGCCTAGCTACCCATCTCGTGAAGGGCTGGGGCTCAGCTGTGTGCTTGAACTAGCTTGTAAACGCCGCTCTGACATGTGCTGTGAATAAATAAAGCCTGTTGGAATATGTTGCAAGGAATATCCTTTTAAGAATCTGTTTAACAAAGTTTAAAAGATGGGTAATACTTACCGTAAGCATGTCATTTTAGTGAAGAAAACCCTCTTTGCAAAATGATTTAGTTGTTAGGATTTTTTTTTTTTTCTTTGAGTCGGAGGAAAAAAAGAAAACTAAAGCTCCTTCTTACAGTAATCTGTTTTTCTCCCTTTTATTTTGTTTTATTTTCTTATCTACGGAAGTCATGTAAGCAAAGTTCTTTGCCGGTGCTGGGGATTTGTGTGATATTTTTTCAAGGTGCGGATTGTAGAATGTCACACATTCATTTTTAAACAGTTTTTCTCTCTGATACGAATGAAGCACAGGGCAGTCAAATGTCAATGGCAGCTTAGCAGCTCACTTTTCTTGCTCCTCTCCATTTTCTTATGATTAGCTGTGCTTGCAAAAGAGGAGCCTCTTAAGTTCTTGGCTTTGTTCGTGTTTTCAGAGCAGGAGGTGCTTCTGCTTTTGCCAATGTTTTTGATGTCTCCTCAAAATAAGAAAAGACCCCTTTTCCCAGGACAGAGGCATATTTGGACATTTCTAAAATAATTTCAACCTTTAATTCGCCCCACATTTCACTGCCTGTTGATCCTTAAGAGTAGTTCGGGGGTGTGTCAAAATTTAGTAGAGACTGCTGTCCTCACTGCTCTGCCTGGGGACAACAACTGCTCCAGCCCCTTTACCTCCTGGAGACTGGTTCTGATCTCTGCCCTGATCCCATGCCTTCTGCTTTTCCTGGAGCAGCTGACACCCAGTCCAGGGGTGTTATTTATGCCCCCCTCTTTTCAGGGATGACGTAGCACTCCTACTGCTGGGGTGATGCAGGTTTGTGCAAGAGAAGTTACTGGGTGGGACAGCTAAGCTCAAAGACTGGTATCACACTATTTATTGGGCTCCACAACAGTTACATTAGAAAGTTGTGGAGACTCCTCACATGCAGTTTGTCACGTGCCCTGCATGTCTGACCAAGTGGGGTAATCGTGGTTTTCAAAGTATTTTGTCATTGCTTTGTTATTAATGAGGGAAAACTGACCTTGATTTCTCCCCTCTTCAAAATACCCTAAAGGAAGCTAGCCAAGAAGCAGAAGGAGACTCAGACCAGCACGCAGAGGGAGATGGGTCCCGTGGCTACTTCCGACAAGACCTCTACCAAACTCAGTGCTGTTCACAATGAAGAAGCTTTTTCTTCCAGCTGCCAAGATGTTAATGGATTCAGTAAGTTTAACTTGCTTGCAATGGATATGTCCCCTTTGGAGAGCTCTGGGTTCTTGAAAGGACCTATTCCTATGGGCACGGTATTGAGGAGCTAGGAATGACAGTGATAGAGGTCATTGCACAAGCTCGATAGGAATCAGTTGCCTGAATTGTCTCTGACACTGCCCCTGTTTTAACTGTTGGATAGGTGGAGAGTATTCCTTCCCACTCTAAATCTGCTGAGAGCAATTTATAAAGTCTGTTCAAATAACTGCATCAGACAGTCAAAAAGGCACATGTTTATTGGTTCTTCACAAATATATTTTCCTTTGTGAGTAGAAAAATCAAATCACTTAGCTGACTTGTAGGATGCAATAACACATTTGGTGTGAAATTGTACAAGGAAGCATGATCTCCTGGTTAGAGCACTGGGACCAAAAAGACAGCATTTCTTCTTTGGTCTGCGTCGTCGGTTTATTCTTCATAAGGGTTCAGTAAAACTAATCTTAGTTGATACTTGTAAACCACTCAGACCTCTGTAGCTGGAAGAGTTTTGTGGGTAAAGCAGCACAAAGACATACTTTAGCCTCTCTAGATCCCGATGGAGTGCATGGTGGATTGCATGGTGGATTTGTAAACTTGTTCATATTAAATAAATATTAACTTAGACACAATGGGAATGTCACTCCTTCTTTTGACACTGAGCCTGCTAGTTTGCACAGGGAGCAGCTCTGAAACACAAGTATGTACTAAAACCCTTTTGTCTGTCTTCAACATCTTTAGCAAAGTTTTTTTTTCCCCTAATTACTAACAAGGAAGTGCTTAAGGTACAAAATGTGTTTTGTCATTGAAACGTTCCTTTGTAATCTCCGATTGAGTGGGACAGGCTGAGTGAATTCTTGTTTTCCCTCTATCTGTAGGTCATGTCACATTCCATCTGCATGTGTTGCTACTGCCACTCTATGTAAGGTACCTGGGAGATGAATAAATAGGTGTTGGGGACTAGAAAGGCTGGCAGCGAACACTTCTCTCTGATATTAAATAGACTTGAGTCAAGATCTAATTTTCTCAGGCGCCAGGTAGCTGTATCTCCTAAAGAGACAGCAAGAGTTGTCAGTGGTTCCTATCTCTGAAAGGCAGGATAGCAGAGGACAGCATCGTAGTGGACATCCTAGAAGCAGCAAAGGCAGCTGGTTTAAAATGTATGGGGAAAACAAAGTTTTTACCATTTTCTTCAGAATCTGAATTTTTAAGAAAGTTCAGGGATTTTTTCCAACTGGAAAAGAAGAGATGAGCTTGAAATGTGACCTCATTTTTTTTTTTATTTTTTCCCCTCTTGGTATTTTGAGAGACTAATTAAAACAACTGAGTCATTTACTGGAAATGGCAACTATAGAAAATATGTTGTTTCTAATTTTGTAAAAAAGCATCCCTTCAGGTTTTCTTTTTTTTTTAAATCAGTTAATCCTATGCTTGTCTGACATCACTGCAGATTTTATCCTGACCTCCCTCTGCAACATAGCCTGAGCAAGTCATGGGCCAATTCTTTTCTTTTTTTTCCCTCTTTATATCCATGAGAAACAATTGTATTTAACTCTCCTGGCCCAGAGCACAACCTGTTATCTCTCTTTCCATTCTACGCTGTTGGTCGTTATTCAGGCAGAATTCTTACTGGTATATGTACGGGAGTTTAAGCTGAAGAGATTTTTTTGAACCCGGCCTCTGACACCGTATGGAATCCGAATAGGTGCTCGCTGAAAAATAGATCTACTCCTTGGCCATTCCAGCTTGTGTGGTTTTACCCAGGGATTATACGGAGGTGCAGTAGGCTCACCGTAGTTGTTCATTTTCTCAAATACCTTGCTTTTTAAAAAAAATACAAACATATCCTAAATCCCCTAAAGGCAGCTGATGGTACGTGGAGCGTTTGAGTCCACTCCTCAGCTTGCAGGAACGTCTGGAAAGCAGCCGCCTTTTCCTGCGAGCAGCATCGCGCGGGTGGGTGCTGGCTCGGCGCAGGGGCGGTACGAAACGAGATGACAAACTGGAGACAAGGTGGGCCTAAAATTATCCTCTGGTTGGTATCCGTGCTCTGCCCAGAAGGGTGGGCGAGGGGTGGTTGCTGCACAGAAGTTGTGCGCGGTTTGGCAGCCCGGCCGCGTGACGGGAGCGGTGTAGCAGCCCAGCAATGCCACGCTAAGGAGATGGCCTGCGCACGAGAACTGCTTTTCTGCCTTTGCAGTGCTACAGTGCCACGGACCAGACTTGGCCAGGAGAGTGCCATGTCACGAGCATAGCTATCTTGACATCCTTGAGGGGTTTCTGGCAGGAACTGTTTGGTTCTGAGGATTTAATCTCTTCAAATGCAGCCAGTTTTGCTGGAGACTGATTTATTAGGATGTGCTTAACTTTTGTGACATTTCAGTTTGGGAGGAGACAGCTTTCCAGACAACCATCAGGAGTGAGATTGATAGAGATTAGGTAGGCAGCTTTGATGTCACAGGCAGAAGCACAGTTCGAAGACAGCATTTGGGAAGCCGTAGGGAACAGTTTCACATTTGTGGGCACTGCTGTGTGGGTACCAAGTTAATGTGCTTTTGCTAGCAAGGAGATAAGAGGGACATGTAGGGAATGGTGCTCAGGATCACTTTTAACCAAGAACCATCTAAATTCACATCTTTCCATACCCTGCATGTTTTTGTGAAGAATGAAATGCAAAGGTCTTTAGATTCGCTGTATGTCACAACAGACAATTACATCAAGATCTAGTTCTTATTCCTACCCCATAGAGAATTTTCACTCTCAGGCTACCTGCTGAATGCAAGCCAAGGACTTTGTGGGATCGTGACCTCGAGATGTTCTCTTTAGTAAAAAATTCTGTAAATAATTTAAAAACAATAAGTAAAGTTGAATTTCATCAAAGGCGTAAATGGAAAAAATATCAAAGTCCCTTTTACTGGTTTTCCTGCTGGTTTGGGATTTTTGTGAGGTTTGCTAGTTCAGAAAAATATTCTAAACAGCAAGAGAGACTCATTTTCAGAAGAGGAAGGAGCCTCCACCGTTCTGCATGACTAGAGGGATCTGTGTGGCCTCACATGCCACTCCGGGGAGTACAAAGAGCAATTTTAATGAAGTCTTAAATCTCTACACTGACGTGAAATCCTCTCTGGAAGTGTTTCCTGTGATTGCACACACGAGTGCTTGTAAGAAGCACTGGTTAGGAAGCAGCACTGCATACGCATCTCATCATACAAGTCATTACCTGACTGATTTGGGGAATGAGCTCTCAGAAGTTTGGGGAAACTTGGGGTTTGGTGGATTTTGGGTTGGGTTTTTTCCCCCATTTTTCTTCTGAATCTAGAAATCACCTCCCTGTCTTACAAATACAGTTCATTTTTTGAACCTCAGTAGGTAAGATCTTTAATCAAACTCACTGAAGTGAGGTGTGTATCTTCAGCTGCTGAAGTCATTTCTTGTTGGCAATTCCCAGAAAGGCAGCGTGGCTTGGTGAGTTCTGTTATCCTCCAACATTTCAGAAGATCAGAGCCCTGCTTCAAGCCCTGACTGACTTTTTCTGTGACCCTGGGTGAACGAAGGACTCTTTTTAAACCTTATATATCTTATAATATGTATATGGTATAATATATACCTTATATATCTGCAGAAGTGACCATGTTCCAAGTGCAGTAAGAGGAGGGTCTGATTTAGGCCAACAAACACAGGGGAGAAAGGATAAGAGGCCTCGAAAGAGAGATGCTTTGCGGCTTGAAGGCAGCTAGGACAGAACTCCAGCAGACTAAGCTATGAGAAATTTGATGATTTTTGTCTTTTTAAGCGGTGCAAGTCTGAAATATATGGTGGGAGAATGCAGAACAAGAGCAAGTTCATTTGCTGGATGATTATAAACTGCTTAGGAGGTAGTTCTGCTGACTTGATGAAACTCCTTAGACCAGTGACTTCTTTGGTTCACCCCTATGTAGAATAACTTGAAATTTTTAAGTGATGTTTTCTGTAGAGATACAAAAAAAAAAAAAATTGCTTCTGAAATTACTTTGGTGTATACTGAATTTTATCTACTTCTATTGGACTATGAAATAGTTTTTCCTGTGCTACCTGTTGTCATCTTTCTGATGTCCTGAGATTGGTATTAGCTTGTTTCCCCACATTTTGAGGAGGAGATAAATAAATGCCTCTAAGTCGAATAAGACTGAATGCAGAATGATAACAAAAGAAAATGCTGTCAGAAATGATGGATTACCATAAGAATGTACATGTATGCTATTGGAGATACAAGCCAGCTTCATAAATTTACTATCAAAAAAAGAATCTCCTGTGAAGTTGTTGAGCCCTACCTCCTTTCCATCAATATTTGATTAGTATGGGAATAATTTGTGGTTTCTTGTCCAGAGAAAGCTAATGCTTTAATGGGAGAAAGCGGAGATGCTTGTCCTGCTGCAAGAACCCAACTCACAGGGGAAAGGATTATAGGATTTGCTATGAAGAGTCCTGGGCTGAAGAACAAGTCCCTTGTTATCTTGTATTGCTTTAACAAAAGATTGCTACCCTACTGTGTATTTTTGTGGCATTAGTGCACATTGAGTTTGAGCAGGCTCATTTTACTGTTAATACTGCATTTGATTCTCTGTAGTTTGTATTTTGGGGGTAATTTTTAAGGCTTTTTCTCCCAGAGACAAAAATCATAGGTTTGTTCCTTTGGTTAAAAAAATGATATCTAGAATATAGTCCTGTACATAGGAACACGTTGATTCACAATAACTATAATAATATATTTGGGGTCTGGGGTTCTTAGATTAAAGAAAATCCATCATGATGACAATGTAATAAATGTAATATGCATGTTGAGATGAAAAATATAATGCATTTTGATAAGCCTTATATATTCCATATTACTGTGTTCTTTGAGGAACATTCTCCCTGTTCTCTTTCTCTCTCTTAATATATGTCTAAAGTCTTTTCCTTATGTCTTTCCTACCTAGCATCACCCTCTCCTTGTTCATTTTCTGTCCAAAGCAAAACCCTTCAGAGCAAATCTTTGTTGAATTCCTACTACTCAGGTACTAGTGCCAGACTTTTCTTTCCTTTCTAAATTTTCTTTGCTTTTGTGTTTCCCAATATGACCTGTAGACTGAATCTTCTGAGTGTGAGATACAGCTAACCTTGTTCTCATTTTTTGTAACTTTTTTTCCTATTGATCTTCTGTTGATTTCCATTGATCCGTGTCGTGTGGGTGAACGGAATTCCATCTCAAAGTATCATCAGACACTGTTCCATCGACCACGCTGTTAGGTAAGGAGACAGGTATGATGTACTGCACTTCATTGGAGGGCAAGCACACTCATTGTCTTGAAAATAACTCGGAGAGAGCATTGTTAAGTGCCCGGGCTCCAGAATCATAACTAACCCTGTGGTCATGTGTTGTCTTAATTGGAAAGCTTTTTGCTTTACTCATGCTTTATTATTGTTATTAATTGATTTTTATTTTATTTTTTTAAAGAAAAGTTCAAAAGTTAGGGTTTAGGAGTTCTAGCAAGTATCTGTTGTTTCTTTATATGAATGGGATTTGATATTCTGAGCCAAATTCCCACATGCCACCTTGCCTTTGGCTTAGCTTTGAGTCACGTAGCTGGTTGTGCCTTTGCAGCTGGCATGGAATGATAGACTGGTTTGGGTTGGAGAGGACCTGTAGAGGTCATCTAGTCCAACCCCTCTGCAGTAAGCAGGGCCATCTGCAGCTAGAGCAGGTTGCTCAGAGCTCTGTCCACCCTCACCTGGAATGGTTCCAGGGGCTTGTACCACCTCTCTGGGCAACCTGGGCCAATGTCTCACCACCCTCAGCGTAAAAAAAAATTCTTCCTTCTATCTAGTCTGAATCTCCCCTCTTTTAGTTTAAAACCATCACCCTTTGTCCTGCGAGTGAGGCTCAGCTACGTGTGCCTCGAGGCTTGCAAGTGTAAGTGAGGATTTGCATGTCCAGAGCAGGTGGGAGCCTACAGTTCTGGACTCAGTTGCAAGTGTAAAGGTTATTTGGAGAAATCAGAGGCTGGGTTTGGGCGAGTGACTCCAACTCATTCTGTGTACACTGAGAGTTACGTACTAAATATTCAAGCACTCAGTAGAGGTTTGAGAGGATAACAGAAAGGCAGATTCTGAGAAGTGGAGGCTTTTTTGTGTCTGCCAGTAACTTTAGAGGGAGGTGTTAGCGTTGGACATCTGAAAATTAGCTTTTCTTGTTCAGATGATAAATAAAGCATCCGGTGTGCAGCTCTTAGCTTTTGGATTTTTAGAAGTAATACATTTTTACAGTAAGTCAACAGAGACAGCAAAATTGGCAGAAACTGTTAGCTGATAAAAGAAGTTATCCAGAAACTTACTGGAGGTGTATCCTTGAAAGTGAGTAATAACAGCCTAGAACTCCAGGCTCTCCCTGGAGGCTGCTGCCTGTGTGTGGAATTTGAAGAAGGCAATTCCTCCGCTATGAATCAGAAAGATGATGTGTGGTTGATCCGAGTCTAACCAGTGGTATTTATCAGACCTGTCATTTTGGATTATCTACAGTAAATGCTCACTTCCAGACACAGCAATCTACTGTGGCTGCTTTAAACATTACTCTGAGCGTGTTGAAGGCCCACAGTTAGACCAGGAAGAAATTACAAACGATCGCTTAAGTGCCTTAGTTTTCAGACTAACAGCAGGGCACGGAGGCTTGGAGGGGCTGCCACAATACACACATTTATCCTGCTATCTATCAAAATGCTGACAGCAAGGAATGAGCCCTCTTCTAATGAGGTGGCGAAGGAAAGGCAATGAGTCCTTTTTCCAGAAGGTTTGTTCTCATTTCCCAGAGACTGTGTTGTTAATAGAGAAGTCTAAAGGTAGATTTCTCTCTTGGCTGTACTTCAGAAACAGGGCCCGGACCTGCAGTTTGCTGGGAGATGGCAAAATGCTCTCACTCTGGTGCTCAGCATCTGGGAAAATCAGACCCTCATCTGAGGGAGCTGTTTTCCTCCCTCTATCCCAACCCTGAATTACACACTTTGTAGTCTGAAGCTCAAGGAGCAATAGACAGATTCAGTCTGTGCTGCTCCTGGGAAAGCAAAAGCCACAAAACACCCCGAAACTTTCAAAATTCCAAATTTTGGAGAGCAAAAAGAGGAAAGATAAATTAAACCTGTCTTGAGCTTATGTATTCAAAACTCTCTCAACCTTAACTTCCACTAACCACTATATCTGAGTAAAGATTAATATCCCTGCTTTACATGTGGGAAGTTAAGTACAGAGCACTTTTAAGACATGATTTACACAGATTGGTCACCCCCCCCAGTTTCATCTGAATTTAACAGCCAGAGGTGCTGTGGAACAGGCCTTGGCATTGACGGAGTTTCCACCTTGTGACTTGAGGACAAATTAAAACCTTGGTGTTCTCACTTCTCGGGCAGATTCACCAGGTGTTGGATGTTGCCATATGAGCAAAATAAGTTTAATCTTTGACTTTTATTAATATTCATTTCTGGGAAGGGAAAAGAGATCTTAAAAAGGGCATCAGTCATCCCACTACCAATATTCATCTTCAGGCACTACCTGCAGTTCAGTGTGGTTTGTTCCCATCTGTTATGCCTTCTGCTAATAAATGTTCTGTATCTGCAGTAGTGGATGACTCCCTCAGCTTGGCTGTGACATGATTTGTTCACAGGAAGATGTAGGGCATTTTGGTTTTGCCTCTGCCTCCATAATTTTCCCTTCCAGTTGGTGACAACTCTGGGTTTCAATGTTTTGAGCAAACATCTTCATTAGAGAAGTGAATACTGTGAAATAAAGGAGCTAGATTTTTCTAATTTTATAGTTTCAGTAAGGCCCATATGGTACCAGTACAGTAAGGCCTGAAGAGGAGGTAGTACAGCCTTGAGAGGTTGGTTTTGGAGAAAATGTGTGTGAGCAGTAGCTGTTGAAGACTTGCAGTAGATGCCATCAGGACAAGTCTCTTCAAGGGAACAAGCGTGTCCTTCTCTTGCATCCATTAATATCTCCAGGCAGTATGTAAGGACGTTGACCCTTGTTCTCATTTCTGCTGCTCGAAAGGATCCTGACAACAAGAGTCGGTGCCCTCCAGAGACGATGAGGACCCTAGTGCCTTGTAGTTCCTGGCAGGTGAGCAGACAGAGCCCACCATCGTGAAGTCTCACACAAAAACTGCCTTGTGCTTAGAAAGACATAGAAATTTGCACAGAATTTCACTCTTCTGTAGCTTGGATGGACTTCTGCCCATGACCAATCAATCTGCTGTGGGTATATCTACAACCTAATGTTTGAATAGCTAAAAAGATATTAAGAAGCTGATATTGCTACTTTAGTGAGTGGCACCATTACTGGCTTTTTAAACTGCAGAATGAGTTCTTTTTATGCAATGGAAGCTCAAAAATCAATGGCTTGATCTGCTCAGTTGTATCTGTAGCCTCTCAGGCCCTCTAGCCTCTGAGGAGCTGTGGGAGAGGCTTCCACATCAGTTCCCTGTGCTCATGTTCTGCCTGCAGCAGAATGAGCAGCGGAGGCACATGCCCTGATAGGCCATTACTTGACCTGAATTTCTCTTTCATTTCTTTCTGCCTGCAGATGGTCAGGTGGCTTGGAAAACTTTCTCTTCCAGTTGTTAGTGGCTTCAGGTTTTGTGTGCTATTTTGACGTTGCCAGTGGTTTTTCAGCTGTGAGTAATGAATGGCTCTGTCAGGTAGGTTCGCCTGACAGCCCCATTTCACCAAGGAGGCAGAGAGAGATTTGACATGGTCAGGCCCAAGCATTTGAAGAGCCGCACTCTTACGCATGTATCCAGTAGTCCCAAGTCTTAGCCCAGCTCACCAAAGCATCTTCCTTACGTCTTCAAGGGGATTTTCTAATATGCTAACTGATGAAAAAAAATGTATGTAGTAGTTTTTATGAGATTAGAACACACTCTTGTAAGGTCTTTACTAAGCAAATCTTAAAAATCTCCTTAGAATCTAAAGAAAATTACTCTCTCTCCCTTTTTAAAAGTTTTTTTTTAACGCACATGTGGCTTCTTCCTAGCCTTTGAAATGAAAGATGTGTTTTCTGCTTTCTGTCAAACCTGGTATCAGAAGGCTTTTTGTTAAGGAGCCTGCCTTTTTATAGCAATGTTGGTATCATTAGACAAATGATGTTTTGACTTTGGTTTGCCATGCCACTATTTGTATTGTATATCGCATTTTGTGGCTGGATATTTATCATATAACAAAGCCTTGATGCACACAAAAAAAAGCAAATTAATTTTACCAGCTTGCACCATATCCCTAGTGTAAGGGAAAGAGATATTAGCTATGCTGTAGTCATCCTCAGAAGATGTCAAATAACTGACAAGCCTTACTGTAGTGTAGAGAGACTGGATATGTGTGTAATTAAATCCATCACAAACACCACTCAAAATATAATTTATTGTGTGCAAAGGATGTCTTATCGTGTTACACACTTGCCAAGGCTAAGAGAATAAAAATATAAACAGAGATGATAGGCCTGTCACTTCAGACACAGAAGGAATTTGTGGACTTTAAAGCAAAAGTTTTGAAAGAAACTTCTCTACATGTAGAAGCTGCCACGTTGGTGCAGCATCACTTTTAGCTGTTGGAGGCAGGGGTTAATCTTCTGGTCAGAAGGCCATGTTATGCTGTGTCCAGGTATCTATCTCCAGGTTAACAAAACTATGTTAATAAAACAAGGCAACATCTATAAAAGGATCTAAAGTTTCAGTCCCCAAAGCTGCTCTAGATGAGCAGTTCCTCTCCCACCAGCCTTACTGGGATGTTGTACAGGGGTGCAGTGGGGATCATACAGAGCCATTTCCAAGCTGGGAATCTAATTTCTCAGCTGCTCTTCATCTTTTTTGTGACATTTATGGAGGAGTTTATCAGTTTTTCTGTGGAGGGAGACATATTTATTTTACTTGTCTGGGTAGCAACAAAAGTATATGATACAAAGTGCTGTAGCAGCAGGGAAGCAATAATATCTGACCCTCAGGGTTACTCATCAATTGAGGGAAGATGCCAATGAGCACCTGGCCTCTGCTTCAGCTTTTCTCTGCACCCTGGACTCCGATATCTTTCTTTTGGCAGAGCAGCACCTCACAGCTTACTTCACTAAGTCCATGAATATTTCTCCAGCAAAGAAGAGAGTGACAGAAGCAGCATTTCATAAGCAGGGAGAGTTTCTGAATATTAGAAGTGGAGTCAACATTGTTAAATTTGATTTTCTGCAGTTACACCCTAAACAGATAAGCTGAGATGCCTGAAGAGTTTCCCAATCAGGCTCGTTATGTGAGAGCCAGTGAATCATTGACTTAACGTCTTATACAGAATTTCAGGGCATTCTGTCAACTCTTAGGCTGATAACAAAAGTGCCAGCTTCCAGAAATCAAAATGTTTGCCTTGGCAACAGATATTTTAGCACAGGCAGTGAGAATGTTCCCGCTACAAAGGGTTAACAAACAACAGGCAATGTATTTTGCCATTGCAGCTGCTAATATTAGAAACGATCCCCTTGCAAACAGCGAGCTTGCAGCCACATGCAAAATATCTGCCTTATATACAGCTGCTCAAATAGAACTGTGGAAAACTGGAAATGGTTCTAGGAAGGAACTGGAGCCCTGAACAGCCTGCCCTAATGAGACTTCAGAAGCTCTCAATTGATTTACTTTATCAAAGAGAAAATGAAGAGGAGATTTGATCAGTGCCTGCATGGGTCAAGATTTCAAATGCTCAGAGGGCTCTTTAATCTACCAGAAGGTATAATAGCATTCAGTGACTGCAAGTTGAAGCAGAGCAAAATCAAATTGTAATTAAGAAATGTTTCGACAGCAAAGGTAATTAACTGTTGCCACAGGTTTGGACGTCAGAATGGAATCGCCATCTCCTGAAATGTTTTCATTTAGATTTTTTCTTGGACCTCTGTTCCATCTTTGATATGCAATGAAATCTTGTGGTATTTGTTTCTATCAAGAAAACGAGGACACATGACTGGAAATAAGGTGCATATGAAATATAATCAAAAAAACCCTGATGCACGATTCTGTATGTTTAGTGGTTTCTGAGTATTAGAGTGAATTATTTCAAGCATCTTTCAAAAAAACCCTCCCTGTTTTCTTGATTTGCTATTCTCATTGAACACTCATAAAAGGCACATGTGTTTTAGAGGCACCGCGGGCACTCTAGTGAAAGCCTTGGACAAATTATCCTACAAACTCATCCTCATTTACAAGGGAATTGGGGGCGTGTTTGTGAGAAGGGGACGGAGAGAAGGGACTATGGAAGTGTGCTGTGACTTGCCTTTACTGCAGCAGTTAAAACAAAAGTCTGGCTTTGCTGAGAAGCTGGTATTTTTGTTGCGTTTTCCAGTAATAACAGTGCCAAAAATGAATGAGATGTGGTTTATAGCTGCGACCTGCAGGAAAAGCAAAGCCTGTTTGCAAGCCCTCCCAAGTCTCTTTTGGTGGATAGTCCAAGTAAGAGATCGGTTTGCTGCTAACCTTCCATCCTTCCTGCATTTTGAATTGTTCACAAAATTGCTGTAAGCAGCACATGTTGAGGGGAGGTGTTGTGCCTTGTGTGAGCACCTCATTAACCATGCTGAGGATCAGGCTCACTGTGTGATTAGACAGAGAAGGAACAGTGTGTTTCTTGCATCAGGCTTTATTAGCAGAGCACACAAAGGCGAGTAGCAATACCATAGTAGTTTATCTCCATGAAAGCCTCTCCACACTTTTCCTTGGCCCAGATGAAATGCTGGTGCAAGTGTTGGGTTTTCTGTCAGGTAGCTCAGAGGCCACGCAAGATGCGTTTGTCACGGGTGTCGAGAGGAGGTGATCATCTGCTTGGTTTCAGCTCTGTGTGTTTGAGAGGAGGATGACCCAAATTGTACAACTGCTTTTTTTTTCTTTTCTTTTCTTTTTTTTAAAGCAGAAACACTTGGCTGGGTGAGTGGCACACAAATGGTGTGATGCCGCAGACTGTGCTGCAAGAGCTGTGACTACAGTCAGGGGGGTTTATATCATTTTTTATCTGTCTGACCCAAGAGACCAGAAGCACGGTTGTCCCTGCAAGGCCGGAGTCAGATCCCTCTTTGAGGGAAGGGATGCTGCTGATCAGCTGCTTCTAGTTCCAGATTCATAACATGGGCACCTACTTTGAGGGGAGTTGTTCTGGAAAGGAGGGGTCACCACTTCCCTGGCTTTTCCCTCTCCCTACGTTACTTCTCGCTGAGAATAGAGCCAAGGACGCCAGAATTAAAGGATCCGATGAAGAGAGAAATTAATAATTGCCTGCCAAAGGAGCTGGTGATCTGAGCTACATTTTACAAGTAGCCTGTGCTTTGCATGTGCCCTTAACTGTATTAGCACAGTTCTACCGCACATTAGTTTTAAGACTCCCTCTCGAATAGGGATATTGTAATGTTTTTTAATTGGGGCTGATAAAAATGTGGCATTACTTGCAGGTTCCTCGGAGAAGCCAATTGTGAAATTGGGTTTGTATTAAACCTAATGATGGAAAATTAAGCATAGTACGTCTGTCGGAAATGGTCTGCGATAAAAATCTTCTCCATTACAGGAGGTTAATAGGGAATAGGGGAGGAAAGATGCACTGGGAAAGCGAATCCAACTAGGGGAATTAATAAGCCTTGAAATTCCCTCTGTTCAGAGTTCTCACACTGTCATTAGTCGGAGCATTAGGGATGATTATACAAATGCTTTGGATGTTACTCTTCCTTAAATCCCAAATTTATTCCATTTTGTATGTGAGGGTTGCTTTGCTGGAGCCATAGCTCTGTAAATCTCCGAGCGTCCTGGGAACGCGGCTGTGTTTATAAGAACCTGGGATTCAGAAATCCTTACATTCCGTAGCCTAATCTTCAGAGCAGATGATCACTGTGTGCTAATTTGTTTCAGAAGAAGCAGGATGTGTTCAGCATCTTCTATAACTCAGCCACCTGACTCACTCACCTCACGCTGGAGAGCAGCCTGCCCTGCAGCAGTGTCCACTGCTGGCATTCCTTTCTCCTCCTTGCAGTCCTGCAACTTGCAAACAGAGCGTGTGGCTGTCTGGATACCTTCCCCCCAGTATGACAGTGAGCCAGCTCAAGCATTCTGCGGTGTGTTTGCTGGTGTGGCTGTTTTGCAGGCTGCTGGGAGGGCTCTCTGATGCCCTCAGCGTCTGCCCCAAGCTGCTTTTGCAGTGAGGGCCACGGCAGAGATCCTGGCTGCTTCTCATCAACGTCCGTGGTGATTCTGAGAGGATAGCAGTGCCTACAGTAGCATCCGGGCCATGTTTCTGCCTCTCAAAAATCACCCTGAAATTGCAATTTGATTTGTTTATTCTTTATCCCTCCAGAACCATGACAGTAGCGTTGCTGACAAGGGGCGGTGTCTCGGTCTCTGTCAGTAAGCCTTCCATAAGAAACAAGCCTTGTCTATGCACTTCTAAGGGGGGTTTATGAACACTCTTGAGGGAGAGATGTTTTCTGTTTGCTAATTAGGTTGGTTTGGGGTGATACCAGAAAGAATTGAGGCAGACTGTTAAGGCCTGTACGGGCAAAAGGACCCAAGCATATCAGATACTTGTAATCATAGGGAAAAAACCCAATGGTTTATTTGGCCAACTATTTAAATTTGGTTAACTCTGGTAGATAAGAAACTGAATTTTTTATTTAATCTGAGTCTGTTGTTAAAAATAAGTATTGTGACAGTCAGTTGTTTGGTTATTTAAGTTCTTTTCTATTAGCTCACCAGGAATATTTTGTTGTGTATGTAGAGTTTTGCTGGGGATATAAGAGGCTACAATTCCAGCTGCATAGTGATTTAAAAAAAAAAATAAATCTGTTTCTTTCAAAAGAAACTTTTCCTGTTACGTTTACTTACCTGAAATTTAAGTTTCTGCATGCAAGATGGCTATATTTTTATGGTGGTTTATTATTCTGATAACATCACATCTTTGTAATTGACATATCGGATTTTAGGCCCGAAATAACAGAGCAGTTTGATTTGCCTCTCAGATCCTGTGCGAGTTACTCGAAATGCTAATAATTTGTTTGCTATTAACTTGGGCCTCTTTCAGTTATCTCATGCTGTTCACCCCAGATCCCGCTTGAATTATCTTGCTCATCTGTGTGTATCTTCCAGTCGTGCTCTTTGCAGGTTTGCGAAGAAAGGAACGTAATTCAGTTGGAGTCATTATGCAGAGCTCACCCTTACAAAAAATGTGCTGGTTTGCTCTCTGTGCCATATCCTCATTAGCCTGATTGGCCCTTTCCTCGGCTCCTATCTCTTTGGGTTTGTCTCCTTGACACAAAAATGTAGATTCAAGTGTGATTGAGTATTTCTAGGCAGCTGTAGGCAAGTGTGTGTTTCTTAATTATTTCTTTACTTTCTTTTGCCTGCACCGGCCTGTGGGGTGGTGGAGAAATAAAGAAACGAACGGAGCAAGACTGAGAATGGAAATGCCAGATAGGTAAAGCTTGTTTTGCCTCCCTGTCTTTAAAACAGACAGTAGCCATGGAGAGATGACCCAGCCAACCCTGACTATCCAGACCCACCCGTACCGGAGCTGCGAGCCGGTGGAAATGTCCTACCCCCGGGGGCAGTTCCAGCCAGCCATCCGAGTGGCCGACCTGCTGCAGCACATCACCCAGATGAAGCGAGGACAGGGCTATGGATTTAAAGAGGAGTATGAGGTGAGAGGAACCTTCGCTCACATGAATGAGTAGAGAAGTTGAACACACTAAGGATAGATGCTTGGGAGGGGAGGATTACTGGTTTTAAGGGCTTATTTTCCTTAATTCATTTACCCTTTTAATCCTTTTCTTTCTCGATCTTATTTCTGTTTCTGAGGGTAGGATTTTACAGCACTAACAATCTTTGGTGGCCCTCTAGTCCAAAGAAAACATGTTTACTACAGCAGTAAGATAACGACATTGCACTCATCCATTAGCATGTGACCCCTCTCCCATAAAGAGCAGACAGTAAATATTTAACAGGTGCTGAACTCAGTGAAGGACTTGGAGTCCTGCAGTCCCTTACTTATTGATGTGCTTTCGTTAACCAGAGTGCAAGCCAGGCTTTAAGAAAAGGAAGAGGTTTTGCTTGAGCTTTTGTGGAGCTCCAAATACTCTGTAGGAACTGATCAAATTAAATCATAGCATGATGACCTGAATGCAGAATTGTGAAGTGCAAAGGCAGGAACCTTGTATAGCCTTGTGAAGGTGGAGTTTTCCAGTATGCTCAAGCCTCTGGCTCAGAACATCAACCAGACATATACTCCTTCAGTTCCAAGCAAAGTGTAAGCTGCAGAAATGAAAGCAGCCCTCCTCCCCGCCCCTGCCTCTTCCCCCCTCCCAAGCTGGAATGACCAGGAATGTAATCCAAATGACAAGAAGAAACATGGCATTGGGGAGGAGTTGGGAGAGGAATATACGTTTAGAGCAGAGAGAACAGAAGAGGGAAATAGCATCAAACATATGTGAGACTTTGCTCTAGCAAGTGATAATTATAATGAACGTAGTAAGCTTATGGGAAGGCAATAAGCAATTAATATGCATAGTGGCATTAAAACTACTTAAAAATAACATAACAGCTGTGAAAAATAAGTAACTTAATGAAAAGAGCTCACTTTTCCACCCTGCGAGTACGAGTCCAGGGGGCTTGTATCAATGGTGCTGGGCTTTGCTGTAATTGAGAGGCAATCTTTTCCTGGTTGTCACCAGGGACTAGTTTTTTAATCAGATGGCATCAAAGACTATCATAAACAAATGTTTCTGGTAACTGTATGTTAACCAGGTCTAGTCACTCATGCCCCACAATCAAGCACACAAATTAAAGTATAAATACAGAGCTCTGTTTAATATTGAAAAAGGGTGATAATTCTCTTAGTAGATATACTTAGCCCCCACCCCTTGGCCTCCATTTCCATGAAGAGTACCCAAAACTATGTTCAGCTTAATTACAGATGCCCTAAGATCTAGTTCTTGGTGTTCAGGAAGAAAACAGGTGCTGGCATATATGTAATTCTCTGGCACGGGCATTGGTAATTATCAAAATAGCACATTAGCATGAAAAATGTCAATGCAACTTTCAGCTCCCCAAGTTCTGCCTTTCCCAGAAAGTGCTATCTACATACGTACATAATGACGATGGCATTCTAGAGATTTGCATAATTCCTTTCTTTACAAGAGGTAGCCCGGAGAATGCCACAAGCTCTCTCATCACGTGCGCTGTTCTACCCTTCCATCAGAGGCAGTTGCCCAAAGTAAGTGCCATTTTCAGTGGTGGAATTTGGCTTTTGTTGCATGGGATGCAGGCAGCACTTCAGCTCCGAGCAGCTTTCAGTCACCACCAGCCCAGCACTGCCTTGGATGCAGGAGGATGTCAGGGAGTGTGAGAACTCTGGGAAGGTGGGAGGTTTGAGTTGGCTGGGAGTGGTATCTCAGACTGCAATCTGGAGGAGCACAAAGCTGCAGAACTGCCTTTGAAAAACATTTTGCAGAAATTGTTGATAAAATCTTCAAAAAGAATTTGATGTCTCTTTTAAAATGTGTTTTCATACATAAATATCAGTGTCACCTCCAAATAGTCTGGTTTTTTTCTTCCAAGGAGCTCATTTTCTACTTACTTTGCAAATTGATAGCATAAATTACAGCCTATTTAGTGACGTGTTACCAAATAATTTTACTCTCGTGAAAAATCACTTTGAACAGAGTGTATCAGTCACACATGACAGTCTCTTATCTCTGTACATTCTCATCTCTGCTGAGTAACCTGGAGATTGCATTTGCCATTTGTTTGAAGTGTACCTTCAGCTACAGACCAGCAGAGCACAGGCAGCTTGTTTTACCAAGAGCACCTAGCAAAACATTTCTGGTGCTTTGTATCTCGCACGTAACTCCACGCTGAGCTGAAAAGCAGGATGTGAATTGTGTAAGTGGTGTCACTGCTGGTGTGAAATGGGTGAGAGCTGCGTGTGTCAACGTGGGAATCTGTCAGCACTTGCCACGTGTGTGTTGTTCTAGGGCTGCCTTGCTGCACCTGAGGGCAAAGTGTGATCAGGGCTTTCTGGGCTCCTGCTTCTGTTTGGCAAGACAACACGTAGGCTGCAAGAGAAAAATAGATCACTGGCACTGGATGTAGATAGCACTCTTTGGGCTTAGGCATAGCTGTAAACATTTAAATGGGACACGTTTAAATGTCACCTGTCCCTTTTTCCAAACCTATCAGCCCTGATTTGTTGTGAACTGGGGGACTAGTCCCGCAGACTCACTGTGAGCAGCAATTACTGGTGGCAGAGATGATAAGGTTAAGTATCCAAACGTGTTTTCCATTATGATTTAGGGTGGCACTGAGGTACTTTCTCCTGCTGCATTACTGAGACTGTTTAGTTATTTTGGATTTTGTGGCTCTTTTCCTCAAGCATCTTAACTACTGAGAGTATTCAGCTTATTGAAGTCATCTCAGGTTTTTTAACTCTTTCGTTTCTGGCTGGCTACGCATTTTCTATCTGGTCAGAAGAACAGATCCTGTGCTTCAGGCTCTGATGTGGCTTTGCAAAATATTTGACAGCAGGGTGTTACTGTAGATTCTGTCCTAGGACAATGTTGGCTTAAGGCTTTGCCATGAACCAGAATAGGGAACAGAACCAGCTGAAATAGTTCTTTTCAGGTTATATTTTTTAGCCAAAGCAGTTTCTAACCCTGAGTCGACAGAGTTGTGGAAACACTTTTGCCACCGCTGTCGAGTAGATAGTGAGAGCAGGGAGAGGTCCAGGACTCTCTGGCACACGTTGAGACAAGCAACAAGGCTTTTAATTGATGTCGTTGCCTTTGGCAGCAGTACTGCAGCATTGGGGTAGAACAGTGCAGCTGAATGATTCAAGTTTTCATATTTAAATGGAAAACAAACAGCGAACTAACTAAATGCATCCACTGGAAATTTAAATTGGCTTTCAGGAAGCCTCAATTTAACACGAACACTTCAGTTATGTTTGGGCTGTGGTGCTTAGAAGGTTTGATTGAGATGAGGCTGACTTTTAGAGATCTATCTTTGTAATTTCAGATAAAAGTCAGATCAATTTAGTTTCAAAAGCATCATTGTAACATCAATTCCACTACCGGGAAGATATTTCAGTTTAAATTTTACAAAACTTCTCTAAAAGAAGAGAAGAAGAGCCTAAAAATCAAGCCCGTACTTTTGAACACTGAAATTTTATTGTTAACAAATCAAAGAGAAAAGGGGGAGCGTTTCCTGTGAAAGGAAGATCAAGTACCAGTGCCCAAGCGATCTATCCTGTTTTGCCATTGCTGATAAAGCAGAGAGAAAGAGAAATATTAACCCTTTTTGCTATTATAGAGACACTTATTGCACAAACAAGACCTGAAGGAACATTAGGGATCCTCCTCCTGTTCTGCATGCCACTGAATTGCAATTGCTGTTTTTGCCTTTGTATTTCTACTGCAGTTTCGATTCTTATTGCAGCAGTTTTAGTGATTTCATGGAAAATTATTTGTGCTGTCCCACCCGTGTCCATGCAGCTGCTCCAATTTGTTGATCTGGTGTGTATAAAAGCAGGGGCATAAGATATTCCTCTGCAAAGGCAGATTGTGTTCCTCGCCAGCCAGAGCTGCTGAGGAAGATGGTCTTCAGAGGTGGGTAGTTCTGTGAAAAGCAGAGATTTCTTTGGTATCGAATGAGATAAAAAATCCTGGACTCTTAAATCTTCAGAGGCTATATCAGGCAAATATAAACCCATCAATTTCGATGGAGAATTCCACATTCAAATCACATGAAAGGACAGAGCTTGTTGAAAAGGGAGTTACTGGACCTGAATGTATTTTCTTTGGCCAAGAGAGCTTCTCCCACGTGGAAGTCAGGAGAAAGGATTTTCTTTTTTTTTTCCTTTTTCTTTTCAGATGACTGTGATTAGATGTCTAATGACTGTTACCATTCTCTGGTCAATCTGCTGTAATTTGATATTAGTGGAAAAATAAGGCACCTTTTTCCTGAGTCTTTGAAGATGAAAATGAACCTTCCTCACCTCTTTTCTTTTACTCGGGGATTTTTTTTGTTGTGCATGGGTTTGTTGGTTGGGTTGGTTGGTTGGGTTTTTTTTTGCTCAGGAGATGAGCTGCTATTTGGAAACAGCTGCCTGTAAAGGAAATATATGTGTGATCAAAGCCCTCACCAATTACAGAGTTATTACTCTTTCTCCTGGGCTTTCGAAGAGGAACTCGGTGTCTCTGTCTTTTGTCAGCAGTGCTGGTGGCAGTGCTGCAGTGGCTGACATTTTCTGTCCTGGAACCCCTTTGGGGGAAATTCACAACGATCGGGTGTGCCAGGGGTTTGCTCATATTAAGTTTAATTGTAATGTCAGTGTTGTAGATCCTAATAATTGTGTCTCTCTGCTATTGCATTCAGGCACTGTAATAGACCTGGATGGCTCGTGAAGATGAATATAAATTCATTTTCTAGCTCAGCTGTGTCAAACTACCCGCTGCTAGCTAAGGCAGACACCATTCTACAATGATTGCAGTATAAAAACCCCATCATTCCCTAAGGACCATAAATAATACACTTTATAACATTGCCATTGTTTTTAGTAATGTAGGATCGTGTTAGGGAGTAGGCCTGGGAGGAGGCAGATCTACAGAGGCCGTTCAGTGGGAGCTGTTCTTCTCCTCACCCGTGTTTCAGGCAGGAGCCGAGGCTCGGCCGGCTGCAGCTGCCAGCAGCGGTTTGCGGGTCGTGGCTTCGCGTCCCGTTGTGATGCTGGCGATGCCCAGGGAGCTGGGGCTGTCTCTGCTGCTTTGATCCCCGACCGTCCGGAGACGGGGAGAGGGATCATCCTGCCTGCAGACAGCGGGGCTGTCTTCCGAGGAAGGCAGGACCATCCTCCAGCCAGATCCCCCGATAGCTGCTGCTTTCCTGGCTCTGCCTTGAAAATCCTTCTTGGGTGTGCCTCAAGGGGAAAGTGGCTCAACAGAGTACGGTCGGTTGTAGGGCTGGGCAGTGCTGTGTGCTGCCACTTTCCTTACCTTTCTCAGCTAAAAGAGCAGATTTTAGGAAAATCGCTTTTAATTTCCTACTTCACGAGCTCGTTTTTCCTCTTTTTGCCTCTATTCCTTACCCATGATCTAAAACCCTGAGCTTTTTTTATTTTTCCCCAGAGAACACCAGCCTAGTGGTTTGTGTTGTGTCACCCCATCATCAGTACAGAAATAGGTGAACCCATTGTACCTGTGGTGGACATTAATATGAAAGACTGAGCACTGTGTTTCGGCCTTCTGGGGTTCCTTAGAAGTGTGTGTCTGTGAAATCTCCACAAACCACGTTCTAGAGGGGGAGTGTGGTTAACCTGTGGCTGTGCAGCCAGAAACAAATTCCCTTGATCCTTCTAGATCTGAAGTAGCTGGAGGAAAATGATTCTTCACTGGCAGAAGCCAAGAGATGCAAATGGTCTGCGCCAGGCTCTGCTTTCTTAGTGGATGTGCCCTTTCCTCAAGAACAGCTGTTTGCTGGGTTGACTACTGAATTATGCAGCACCTTTATTTTTGCCCTGCTCAGTCATCTTAATCCACCTGAAGGCATTGGCCAGATTTTTATAAACACTCTGCTATTGTTTATTTTGCAGGCGCTACCTGAGGGGCAGACAGCATCCTGGGATACAGCCAAGGAAGATGAAAACCGCAATAAGAACAGATATGGAAACATAATCTCCTGTAGGTGTAAATTCATATTAAACTGAGCTTTGTGCAAGATGTTATGTGCACCCTGTGGAAAAGGGTGTGTTGAGAATCTCACTAAAAGCTGCTTTACAGTGCTGGGCGTTCAATAGCTCTGTCTCTTTGTTACAGGCAATGTTTCTATGTTTATTTTATTTTATTTTCATTTATTTTTCATTGTTTTACTTTAAGCCATTGCCTGACTTTACAGGTTTTTTTTACACGTTTTCTATCTACCTTGCTTTGTGCTTAATGTTTGTGATTTAAGGGCTGTATCCTTCTGTCAGATTTTGGCAGTGGATGATGATACCTGTTTTCTGTCCATTTTTCCTACATAACCCCGAGCTGTCAGTGCCATGAATAGGAGCACAAAAGGAGATGCAGGTATTTCAGATTTATAGGTATGGATGAGAGATCAGATTTCCTCCTTCCTTGTGGTCAGGAACCAGTGGAACAGTCACTGCTTGTCCCCGTTGAGCTGGTTTGATGTGTGAGACACACTTAGTTTCTGCTTCAGAATCACAGTAAGGCCACTGAAAATGCAGTAAATCTTTTTTGGTTTACTACTTTCAACAACCAATTACAGTTGCTGTTATAGGAATATTGGTACATCGCAGAGCAGCAAGGCAGTGAAGGACTCTGTGAAACCATTTAGGTCAGCTTTATTCTCCAACTCAGGACTACATTCATCTCTAGTCCTTTTTATCAGGTATTTGTGAAGCCTCTTCCTAACAATCTCCAAAACTGAGCTTTACCACCAGCTCTCCAGGCAGCTTACCCCCGTGTTTCATTATTCCTTATAATAACTGGGGAGAAGAGGTGTGGGAACTAATTCATTTTAAGGGCTGCTGAGCAGAATCAAATTGGAGAAGCCAGGCATCAGACCATCAGAACAAGAAATAAGAGTATAAACAGATGTGCCATAGATTTTCATGACTGGATAAATCTATAGAATGCTATAAGAGCAAAGTTAAGTCACACTCAGGGGATATATTTAGTACTGTATTTTTTTTTTTCAGGTTAAATATATGTTTTCTGTAGAACAAACTGACTTTAGTAAAGAATTAAAAAAATCAACCCTTGTCTACAAAGAGAGATCATCTCACATGTAACTACTCCTCTGGTTCTTTTAAGACATGAAAGGAAAACGATTACACCTTAGCTGCTCCACTGTGCTAGAGTTGTAATTGCTGGCAAAACCCAGAGCACGCACTGATGGTTTCTACTGGTTGATTTGATAAAAGACTGCAGATGGCAATTGATGATTTTTTTGTTGAACCACTGTTGCCATTTCCTCACTTCTGGAACAGGACATTCCGTGCCTTTCCGGGAGCGAGTTGAAAAGTCAGGTTTTGATCTAACTTTTGTAACTGCTTCAGAGACTTTGGTTAAAATGTGGGTTCGTAAGCTCTTGCAGTAAGTAGCATCGCTCAGTGAATCACAGCAGATTAGATCTTGTCTTTATGGCCTTCTGGGTAATAGTGCACTGACGGGACTGGTTTACTCGGCTCACTGCTTTCCCAGGGCTGTATTAACATCGTGCCTCTCTCTGAAATCCTAGATCTTCCTGCCAGCCCCAACATCTGCTGTTCTTACATTTGCAAACCAAAGCTGCAGATGAGGCTAATCTGTTCATGGAGAGGAGATGCAAGAGAGCTCTAAGCTCGCCCATGCTTCAAAGCACAGCTTTTCAGGATTCCTTTCAATCTGCCACACTGGTGTGTTTTTTTTGGAGACAAGGAAAAGCTGAGAAGTGGATTTGGTGTCTGTATGACCACAGAAATCCACTATTGATGGTGGAAAGACGTGCTGTAATTGCAGGGGTTTGCCATGCTGGAGGGAGCTGCCCTGCTTGAACCCTTTTGTTATATTGGCAGTGTCCGTGAGCTTTGCTCCTGAGCTTTGGGGGTAAAAGCTGTAAACACAAAGACAGTTCTGGAGGTGCAGGATTTTTCTTTCAAGGACAAGGGTAGGCAGTGAATCTATTTGTGTGCTGAAGCAAAATGATTTAAATTCACTATAGGTCCTAGATATTGAGGCCTTCAAAGTGCATCAGCAAGTGTTTGTTAGAGGAGGGATGTTGAGCTTTTGCAGGTTGAGCTGAACCCATTACATAGAAAACAAAACACCCAGAAGCTATATGGGACCTTTGGTCCTCTTGTGTTTCTCCCCATCTTCTCCAAATTGAGAGCCATTACTTATAAGAGAGTGAAAAACTCTCAGATGAGAGCTGAGGAAATGAAGACCTCAGATTGTGTTTTGCTTCGACTTAGAGGAGAGCACTTTCTTTCCCTTGCTTTTCTCCCTTTGCTGAGCGTAATATTACAGGAGGAAGTCAGCACTCACAGGGGTGCTCCTACCACTCCTACTTTAGACAAATCCTCCCATCTGCAGGGGAGCTCTACCATCTTCCCACTTAGGCCCCGTGGTTTCAGAGTCTTGTGAGGGTCCAATAAAAACTATTGAGTTGATGACGGAAGACGGTAGTGAAATTTGCTTCGTTTCCATCATACTCTGACTACCATATACTTTGAGCTGGAAGACTGTGAATTAATCAGAGGATTTTGTGGTGGGAGAGATGAACAACAGGGAGAGACTAATGGCGCTCTCAGCTGAGACCCATGTAGAGTGGGCTTCTTAACCATGGATGGGGATAATGCATAAAATAAATTAAAAAAAAACCCCACACCCAGATGTCACTGTTGGATTTAGAATAGAAGTCTTTTATCTTCCAAGCATTTTTATTCCATGGTATCTTCTGTAGTGCCTAAACTCTTGCTTGTCTGTGCAGTGTCCATGATCCTGAGAGGATGGGATGTATCACACCTTGCTGTTACCCCCTTCTCAAGGCACAGTGCAGGGGAGGACAGTGTGTACCTGGGAGGGCAAATCATCCTTTCGAGTCAGAACCAGGCTGAACACCTTCAAAAGATGTCTGTGTTTCCCCATTGACTCTGTGGGGAACCTTGACAACCAGTTTTAGACTGGCTGTGTAATATTTAGATGGCAAAAGTTGTGTGAGATTAATCCAGTGGCGGTGTCAAAATGAGATGTGAAAAAACTGCAATATTTCAAACGATCGCTGATGGGAAGAAGTTTGAAATGGTAACATTTTTGTGCTAAAATGGGAGCAGAGTGCCTTTCAGTGAAATTTTTCTCATTTTTTGCAATATGTTTTAAGACCAATTTTCAGGCAAAGTACTATTCAGACAAATTTAGAGTTCTGCTGACTTGTATTTGGACTATAGTAAACAGGGAGAAATAAAATAATTTATCCCTTTGTTAAAGTATATTTCCATTTTTTGCAGTCCTGAATGTTAGACGTGCATTTTTATTTTTTTTTCTGTTTCTCCCACTGTTTTTAAAGTTTCTAATAATCCATTTCTAACACATGATGATATGATGCATGAAAAAGGTACAGGAGAGTTGAGCGACACTTACATCTCGGTGTGCCAAATGTTCAGTCTCCTTGGCCAGTGCAGTCCAGTGCATAGGATACAAAATCAGAAATTTTAACCACTGGGAGAAGATATAATGAAGATATTTGCTGTTTTTTAAAAAGCCATTTAAAGGGTAGAAGGAAAAAACTTAAGTACATGTTTATTACTGCAAAGAGCATAATAAGCTGCATTGGTTTTTGCCCTTCTCCATTAAAAAAAAAAGCCATATTCCAAAGTCTGGGGGAAAGAAAAGATTTACAAGTTAAGTTATTTCATGAATTTTTATCCTGACTGCTCTTAAACTTATGAGCAAGATTAAGCCACTACTAAGACATAATTAATACTTTGTGTGCTTACCATATATACAGTTTTGTATTTTGTTTCTGATGCACTGTTCACATTTACAAGAGAAAGAAATCTCCCACAGCAGTTAAACTCATTTTTGTAAAATATGCAGTGAAATATTTTGAATTCTGTCCTCCCAAAGCAAAGTTCAGCTAAAAGGGCTTTTCATTTGGTCCCAAAATATAATTGCACCTAAACCTGAATGTCTTCTTTTTTTAAAATACCATTTATTTCCAGAGATCATTTCTTCATCCTTTATTGCTTTTCACAGATAGAATAACCATATTTGGTTTATTTGGTTTAAAAGGAACAACAAAGAACAACTGGCAACACTTTTTACACCTACACAGCATCTTTTCTTTATCCATAATTGTCTGAAATGCATTGACCTCTTCTGCAGGCTGCTTCCCAGGTCCTTCCCATCAGGCTTCCTCAGGAGATACTCATCCTGTCTGGTTTAAGTTTTTAACTAAGGAGTGGCTCAAAGAGCCGAAACTGAATTTGTGGGTTTGGTTTTGTTCAATGAAGAGAGGCAGGTTCTTTCTTGAGGGCTTTTCAGAGCACTTCAGCTACACACCATCAGTGTGTGGCTTTGTCCCACTTACAAAGTCAACCTGAGATTCTTTTTGCCTTCGTGAGGGTCATTTTTGGTCTCGCCGTGTTTTAGTTGTATTGTTGCCAGAAGTTAAGGCTTCCGTAACGTTATTGTATTGTGGCATCATGTGAGGAGTTAGCTCCCATTCCAACCATCAGCTCCAGGGGGACTTTTTTGTTTGGTTTCATTCTGTGTGATTCTTAACTAGCTTAGTTCGCTGCCTTGAATTGCAACTGTGAAATTGTCTGCAGGAGATTTTGTGTATTTCCTCCAAACGTCCAGTTTAATCAGCTCTTTGTCTGTCTTTGTGAATTGCTCAAGTATAAATTCTTTTGTTGTCTGTCTAACCACATGATTTACTGCAACTCCTGCTGCAGTTGCCTTGAGCGCAGGTAATTGTCTGGAGCTGGGCACATTATCAGCACTCTGAGCGATAGACCTACTGCCACCGCCTCGGCAAAGGTTATATTTATTAATACAAATATAAGAGAGCTTTTGATGGATTTGCCTGCATAACCTGTTTGTTTGGGTTTTTTTTGAATGCAAATATGGGATTTGATAAATACAGCAACGTGACTGTATTTTTTGGGTGTGAAAAATCTCACCCAAAGAATGAGCAGAGTGTGAGAAGCCTTGCTTTACGTAGCCAAATGAATATTTAATATATATCCAAATCCTGGTTTTCAGAACTGCATGCACATCTGTCTACGCAATTATTATCTGATTCTACATTTAATTAGGTGATGACTAAAACCCTTTTTGAGTGAGTTACTGCAGAATCACACCTCGTGTTTTTATGTTTCATTGCTATGATTCTTTTTAATTGAATGTAGATCATGCTTAGGCCCCTATTTTGTAAAGTACTTCTGAACACTAATGCTTCACTGCCTGAGCATGAGAGTCTACAGAGCTGGCAGGGAGGAAATAAACTTAGAATCGTAGATTGTTAGGAGTTGGAAGGGACCTCGGGAGATCATTGTGTCCAACACCCCTGCCAGAGCAGGAATACCTAGGGCATGCCACACAGAATCATAGAATAAACTTAATGGATTCTATATTATACTTCTTTTAAAAAGCATTCTAAAATGAGCCCAGCACGGCCAGCAGTGACCTCTGTACCCAGTAGCCTTTGCCAAGCAACTGGCCCTTCGATAGCAGTTTCCCAATCAATTGCATGCCAGTGCTGGGATTGCCAGAGCGAATCAGCTCCGGCTCGCAGAGCATCTCCTCTGACAGAGCCCAGCACCAGCTGTTCCAGAAAAGATCAAACCATTCCCTTGGTGGAAAATCACGACATCATCTGCCCGCTGGGGTAGTTCCTTTCTGCATCTGAACTGCAGAGCATGCTGGGAGATGAAAAGATTGCTGTCTGTTATATTATTGCCTTATCTAATGTAACTTTGAGCGTCCTCAAAATCATGAACATTTCTAATTTATTTCTTGTGTTGGTTTTTTTTTTGAACACTGCCTTGATGCCATTTTGTTGCCATGAGGCTGCATACAGGAACATGGCTCTGATTTCCTTTGGTGTTTCCTTTTCGGTTTCTGGGTTGCCCCATTTCTTATTTGCAGAATTTCGTTTGCTGTTTCACCCTCCTTAATCTTTTATACCTCTGTCATGACCTCTTTATTTTTATTCTGATCTTGACAGTTTTACCTCTTGCCTCAGTTTCCATAGATCAGATGAAGCCAGGGAGGCTGTTACTTCCAAGTGTGAAGATGGCTTTTGTAATGGAGATAAATCCCCGAGACCCCCCCAGTCCAAGCAACATTTGTGGTCTGTGTAAAAGCTCTGTAAGGGTTATGGTGACAGCAGTAAATTTAATAAACAGAGAGTGTGAATGAACACTAACCTCTGGATCTAAACATTACACCTTAAATAGAAAAGAAAAGGGCTGGTGGGAACAGGAACACCTGTGATATTCTTTTATTCTTTCATCTTTTAATTATTGTAAATATTCAATTACCCACTTGCAGGAATCAGCAGATAATAAAAGACTTGGAAAGTCCTCTTTATCGTTACTGTCACTTTTTTTCCTTTCCTTCTTTCAGATGATCATTCAAGAGTGAGATTGCAGCTGCTGGATGGGGACCCTCACTCTGACTACATCAACGCCAATTACATTGACGTAAGGCTCCTGGACATTCCCACTATGACAAACTCTCCCGCTGACAAGTCTGCTTACGAATTCGGTGCATCTGACATAGGGACAGGCTGTTGATCCGAGATGAATGACAGCTGAACGTTACACAAACATTGTGTTGTGACAGGGAGAAGGTTCTCGGTCTCCAGTTAATTCTATCTGACCAATCTGGACAGATGGGGGTTTCCTGTGTCTGACAGATCCACCAGCATAAGTGGAGTGTGGGCTAAATGACGTACGCTGGAATTGGCATCAGCCGCTCGCGCGAGCTGTCACGGTTTAGGGTCAGGGCAGCCCCTTAGACCGATAACAGACGCTCTCTGTTAACCCCCCTCCCTCCCCAAAG